>JAJJWX010000613.1:0-550991 GCA_023529315.1 Papaver bracteatum
GAAAAAAGTGAAAATTTTACAATGCAAGCTTAACCACTCCCCCACACTTAAACTTTACGTTGTCCTCAATATAAATTGAGTTATCCAAAGTAAATCAAGGTGGGAAATCCTACATGAAATATGACGGGAAATCCGATGGGTTGCCTCCCATTTGGCAATTGATTTAAAGTCGCCAGCCCGACTATCTCCTTGCTTTGTTACGCCTTAGCCGGCTTCTAACACATTATGGAAATCTGATTGAATGTTAATTGGGTGTTTCCTCACCTCAAAGATATTGAAGTGTATGACCTCTTCTTCGAACTCCATAGTCAAGGTGCCATTGTGGACATCAATCTTCTTTCTAGCGGTACTCATAAATGGTCTACCCAACAGTAAAGGTGTAGACGAGAATGAATTCACATCACTCATGTCTAAAACGTAGAAATCCATTGGAAATATTAGTCCTTTTACCTGCATTAAAACATCCTCAACAATCCCTTTCGGGTAAACATTAGATCTATCGGCAAGTTGAATAACTATGCCGGTTTCCTTAAGAGGATCAAGATTTAAAGCATCATAAATTGAAGTAGGCATAATATTAATGGAAGCTCCTAAATCTAGCATAGCTTTTGTAAACTGTGTTTTACCAATTGTGCATGGAATAGTGAAACTACCGGGATCTTTCAATTTAGGTGGGAGTTTCTTTCGAAGATATGCCGAAGCATTCTCCCCCGCACTCATTACCTCATTACTCGTTAGCTTATGTTTGTTAGTGCACAATTCCTTTACACACTTTGCATAGCTAGGAGATTGCATAATTACTTCAATGAGTGGAATATTCACTTGGACATTCTCCCAAATATCCCTATCTTATTCCACCTTTCTATTAGATTTAGCGAACCTATCAGGAAAAGGTAGAGGAGGAACATAAGTATAAACAAGAGGTTTAGAGTTGAGTTTAGTTACCTCGGGAGTTTGGGGAAAATCTGGGTTCTTTTCCTCCAAAACTGGTTTCTTTGGGGCTTCCCGGATCAATAATTTCAAGTTGCACAAGTTGTATACCACTTCGAAATGTAATAGCATTGACACTATCTCCTGGGTTAAGAGGTTGGGAAGGGAGTTTCTCACCATTTTGCGCATGCAAATGATTAATCTCCTCGGCCACTGAACCAACTTGTGTTTGCAAGTCCTTGACTGCACCCTCCGTTCTTTGCATAAAATATTTCAGCAACTCTTCCATATTTGTCCCCTGATTTTGAGGTTATTGTTGTTGTGGTGGTTGACCAACTTGTGATTGCAACTCCTTAATTGCATTATCCATTTTCAGCTGACTTAAGTTTGCTAGTTGTTGATTTTGTTGTACCACGGACATTAGAGCCTCCACCAAAGTAGCCATCTTTTCCAATTATGGATTATGCCCTTGTTGTGGTTATTGCACTTGTTGTTGGAACTCACTCGAATGGTTGTAAACAGAACTTTTACTTGCAACTTGCTCGTAAGTGTTGGAATAAATACCATATGGCTGAGTTGAGAAAATAACATTGACATGCTCTACATTCTCATACGCTGGTCGTGGTGGTTTTACAACCACTGCTGCAATTTGTTGCATCATTGTCATCATATTGCTCATTTGTTGACGTAATTCAATAATCTCATCAACTTGATTAACTCCCTTGGTAGGTGGTTCTGATCCATGACTTGCAAATTGTTGAGAATTTGATGCCATACTCTCAATCAACTCTCTAGCTTGTGTCACCGTCTTGTTCATAAGGGCACCACAACTTGTAGCGTCAATAAGATTCCTATCACTTGCTTGGAGACCTTCATAGAAGTATTGGATAATCATTGCATCACTGAATTGGTGATGAGGGAGGCTTGCCACCAATCTCTTGTACCGTTCCCAACATTCATACAACGATTCCCCCACACTTTGTTTTATCCCACAAATCTCCTTGCGAATTTGAGTAGCCTTTGATGTAGGAAAATATCTCTCTAGGAAGAGTTTCTTTAATCCATTCCATGTTGTGACACTAACATGTGGTAAATAGTATAACCAATCTTTAGCTGCATCTAGTAAAGAGAAAGGAAAAGCACGCAACATTCCTTCATCTACATTAGGCCCATTAGGTATCATGTTTGTTATCAACCATTGAAACTCCATAAGATGCTTGTTCGAGTCTTCCCATGCAAATCCATGGAATTTTTGTATCTGACTGATCAACCCTGGCTTGATATCAAAAGTGGAAGTTGCTTCAATACACCATTGTTGTTGGTCCACCTTCTGAGAAGCTAGCTCATTGAGTGTACGATTTACATCACCCATTGCTTCCTTCGGTTTGTATTTCACAAGGGTACCTGAAACATAATTCTCAAAACGAAATTAAAAATAAAATAAAAATAAGAAACCAAAATAACAACCGCTGCCTCCCCGGCAGCGGCACCAAAATTTGATCGCTGTCGTATGCGTCAAAAATAATTTCACTTTATTACTCAACTAAATTTAAATGAAGGAGTTCGTTCCCACAGAGAGGCTTTTGTTGTTATAAAAATTTCAGTTTCTTAGTAACCAAAGGGGGGATTTTTGTTTTAGCAAAGCAATAAAAATAATTGAAAGCAATAAAATATGAAAGTAATCAATAAGAGGAAGATATTGGTAACATGATAGTATCATTCACAAACATGTGTTTTCATCAATGACTAGAATTGGTATTTTAATCTATCATTTACCAAAAGTCCTAGGATACCTTGATCGCAAGTGTATCCCACTAATTCCCCGATTTCATCACAAATACATTAAAAGATGCATAAATAAATTCTACTTAGAAAGCAACCTAAAGTGTAAAAACACAATTAGATTTAACTATCCGAGAGCATTAAATTTTATGGAATAGACTAATCAATGCAAACGAACATGTAAAAGTACTAATCTGTTTTAACAAAAGTCATGATTCACTTGTGACTAGTAGGATATATCACTACAAGCACTACCCACAATTATGCTACTTAGAATCAGGGATAAACAACTTTTTCGTTTTGAAAACCCTAATATAGCTTTAGAAATGAATGCAAATCGGATTGATTCCGGACTCAACCAAACAAACTATCAAGTCATATAACAATACTAGGGAATGAACCATGCCGTAACGGCACGGGCTATTTCACACTGTTTTAAGCTGGGGCACTAAATAATTCTAAACACCAATTAAATTGATATGTTATCGGTTCATTTCTACATTGGAAATTATTTGTTTTTCAGTGTATTTGAAATTATAATAACGTATCAAATGGGATTCTCTTCTTACCTCCCCGTTATAATACAAATTGGATTCTCCTTTAATCTCCCGATTGTTATGTTTATTTCCAAAATGTTTTTGAAGTAATCAGTTACTCAACCATAATCTGTGTTTAAGTCGTAATAGAATGGTGAATATGTTCTCACCAACCACCGTTTGATCAGAATTTTCCATGTAACTGTGGCTCGTTACAACACGGGATTTAGGATAACTGACTTTTATTTACAGTTCTCAAGTCTCTAACTATGTTGTTAAGCGAAACATCCTATCATTTTTCTCATAAATTCAGAAAAAAAAAATTTATCGAGTTTTGGAGAGTTTTTACTGCGGTCTTCTAAACCTATTTACCGAGGAAAACATTAATCATTATCTTTTTAGATTTTGAGATTTAGTAAAAAATTTAGTAATTTATTTTCCATGGGAATAAGGAACCCATAGAGGATTTCCAAAGTCGGTGATAGCTCCATAAAATGAATTTGAACACATTTCCAATTAAGTAAATGAATTATGTGCATGTTTAATAAATAGGTTAAATTCCAATTGGCTCCTGACTCAATTTTTTTCGAAATTTCCCGGCTTTGAGGAAATAGTTGATGATATCATTTTAACGGTCACCTAGTATGTACGGACATACCCGTAGGATCTTATAACTATCGCCTCCTTAACGGTCGCCTGGTTGGGTTTTAAAAAAGGCATACATACGCTAAAAGGAAAGAAACTAAGTAGAGTTTCAAAAAAGAAACTCAGATGATCCCGTAAAGAAAAACCAAACCGACTAAACTAAAAACTTGGACAACATGTGCCACAAAAAAATTCCGTTCTAAGCTTGACTATACCTGTAATACACTTTATCAGGAAAACAATCAGCTGAAAAATTCACTTAAAGAAAGACATGTCTAAAATGAAGTTCCTGTAACAGATACATTTCCACCTACTTCAAACAATCCCAAGGCATTTTATGACTCATAAAAGCCTTAATACAAAGCATTTGAGTCAGAATGAACAATGATCTTGTACTTATGATTGTCCACTGCCCATTCCAGTGCATGAATAGTATCTATCACCTCGGCCATACAATTTGTTGAAATACCCTTCCCACCTGATTCTGCTGCCATCACGAATTCACCAATGGTAATTCGAATCATAAAAGTATATCATGATACTCCAATATTACACCTTGATGCCCATCATAACAAATCAAAATAGCATCATCAAGAGGCAATCTCAAATTGCATTCTAAAACTGACATATTTTACCTTACTGCAAGTTACTGTATGTCAAAGGAATTTAAAATGTGCAGATCATAGGCTGAATCATGCATAACCACTTAAAATCTTACTTCAAAGTCATGAGTTTGTACACAACACTCTTTGTAGTACTGTCAGGCACATAGTCATCAAAGCACGTAGTCATCAAAGCACAGTTCATAAAAGAGGAGAAAATTCAATAACGGCCAGATACTTTTCAACCCAAAGGGGGCGTCACCTGGCAATAGCCATATCCACTTCACTTGCTGCACCAACACCATCGTCACCATAGGAAAGATAGTGCCACCCACTTTTATACTTTACATTACCATAAGGTGGTTAGTCTACTAATTTTTTAAGTGCTTCTCATGGTTAGTCTACCACTAATTTTTTCGATGGGTGCTTTCCCTTTATTGGTTGGAACTGTAAAATGGTGTCATGGTGTTGAATCCAAACATCTGCAAATATAAAAAGAAAAATCAAATATAAGAAGTTTAACAACGGCAAAGCACTACATAAATGTCTTTCGATAATGAGTATTGCAGGCATACATTCACAGTGTCATGTATGATCACAACATTAAATTTAACGGTGAGTATGCAAGGAAGTTATGGACTGGTATTTGACAAAGTAATCTTCTGTAATACAAATCATGCCCTGGAAGTTTAGCATAAAAGATACAGTTCTAAACTTACCCTTTTAGTTAAAATGAGGGATATGCAAAGACGTAAAAGTTAGAATGTTGGATGTACTGTAAAATCATGAAAAAGTATCACACCTTCAGTCACTCGTAAGTTCAGTATTTTTGTGGGAAAAAAGCTTGATCTGTGGCTACAAAAAATCTTGGCAGGTTAGTAAAAGAAAGGACAACATGTTCATAACTTACCGGTAAAAGATAATATATACTTGTTTGTTTAAAACATACATGGAACTCCTCGGAAACTTTAATCCAGCCATCATACTTTATTTGCAGAGAGGCAGACAACTACTATTGGAAATACAAAAAGGCACAATCACACAGGGAATTCATTAAAAACTTGCAAGAAGAACCTCCTGAATTTAAATAAAGATCTGCAATACTTACCTTAATAGAGTTTACTTACAGACTTATATTGTTCTTTATAGGTATCGCGTCTCATTGCAAATTGAAAGTAAATGAGTCAAATCTCAATTGACAAAGAACGACACCTATTGAAATGTTTTTAACTCAAATTATCCCTTATAATTTCACCCATGAAGCCATACTAAAACAAATTATCAAAGAGATAGTAGTGGTAGTTTTGGAAGTTTCAATACATGGCTTGCAGTTTCCTTTAGTTGTACCAAAATGAACTATAATGCCAGGCTAAAGTCTAAAAAAACTAAGTTGCAAGAGAGTGGAAATTGTGAAGCCTGGGGAAAAAAAAAAAAAAAAAACTCCCACTTTCACATGCCTCTATGTGCAGATCCTGCCAAAAAAAAAAACTTTGATCTCTAATGCATCTGCCAAATTTAGACATGTATCATACCCCAACTCTCTTTTTTCAATCATTTTCACAAAAAACTTCAAGGGCATAATCACTCTCTCCGTGTTAACAAAGCTACTTAATCAAACTACAAACAATTTCTAGATTACTATAATAACCCATCAAAATAAAACTTGTTGATTAGGATCATAACCCCTCTTTAAAATTAGTTTGATTATGATCAACTGAGCAATCCAAATGAACTTTCAGGTTAGTGATCTTGGTTTCATCTCTATGTTCATCTTTATTATTGTTTGGGTATTCACTTACTTTCTTCATTTTTTTTCCAGGATAAAATCTCTTAATTTTTTCCACCAAATTTCAATTCTCAAAAATCATAAAAAAACAACATAATAAGCAGCAGGGCAAACCTAACAAAACACACCAAATTATAAACACAATTACACCGATGGGAAATTAAACCTAACCAATATAGACGGGACTTAGATGGATCCTCGATTATAAATAAAATAGCGAAGAGCACAACATACTGATTAGAATTAACCAAGCAACAAATCAGTATGAAGTAAACAGGGATCCTCGGCGTGAAGTTATGAATCACAATATTCTGTGAATTGACAGAACTAAACATAACGAAAACCAAGATGCAAAAAAGGAAAACTGTGTATATTCAGAAACAAAAGAATAAATGGAGAGATGTAAACGGGAGGAGGAGAGAAGGCAAAACTTACATGTCGTACCGGTGAAACCGATGCTGATCTGCGATTTTCGGAGACAATTTATAGAAGCAGCAGTCAATTGAATCCATGAAATTGAATGATAATTTGTAGGGGTGTTCATGGTCGGTTTTGGTTTGGTTTCAAGCCAAACCAAAACCGAAACCAATACTATCGGTTTCTAAAAATTGAAACCAAACCAATACATTAACCATTGGTTCGGTTTCCAAATGGTTCCAGCCGGTTTCGGTTTTTCCCAGTGGTTATGTCAAATTAAAAAAAAAAATTACACAAATTTACAGAAAAAAATAGTATTGGTTTACAAAAATTTAAAGACAAAAAATAAATAAAAAGAATATTAAGAGTAGTTAAAGCTTACTCTAAATCTAGAGATCAAAAGAAGATTTAACTAATGGTAGGCTATACAGTGACATCTCTAATGAAAATTTAATCAATGATTTTTTTTTTATCAATATTCGGTTAACCATTGGTTATTGGTTCGGTTTCTCTATCATACCAAAACCAAACCATTAATCTCGGTTTTCATCTTTTCTAAACCAAAACCAACCACTAGTTAATGGCTTGGTTCGGTTTCTCGGTTAACCATTAACCGTTAATTGAGAAATATCATTATTAGGGCAAACCTAGAACCGTTACTGATTTCCGAAATTGAATGAGAATTTGGAGCGACCATTAAATCATAATGAAAAGATGGAAGAAACAATCCATGCATAAATTGAATGAAGAAAGATTAAATCACAGCTAGGGATTGAATCTGATATGGGTTTTATTTTGGGCTTTACAAAATAGAGCGAGGAAGGTGTATAGAGAATGGAAACGTCTGAAGGTGAATGGGATCGACATTTAAGATGTAGATTAATAAACCTGGTAAGTGACTGGATGGAAGGGAAGCCATTGGATTGACCAAATCAGTACGTCATTCTAGGAGGAAAGGGAAGATCCTGGCCAGTAGTTAGAAATTCCAATGTATCCTGGCCGCCGGGTATAGATTAATAATGAATCATAAACAATAAATTACTGAGACAAAACTAATGCATTGAATCAAATAACATGTTGAGAATTCAACTTTATCCCATAACCAATATTATTTGTTTAACTACTCATAGCTTTTGAGTTCATCATAATCATAGTCAACATAAAATGAAGAAGATGAAAAATAAAAATGAAAGCAAACCCTAGTCGCCGCTCTCCAAAGCTCCGAGTAGATAAATACATGATATCTAAAGTTGTAGAAGACTTTTTCCTTTTGTAGCTTTTTCTTGTCTTCCAAAACTAGGTCCAAGTCTTCAAAATCCCATACTAAGATGTCCAATAAGCCCATATGTAGAAAAACCCATGTAAAATTCTGTCAAAAAATGGTCGCCGAAAAACTGGGTTCACCGCCGGAAGTTGGCCGGCAAGGTCATCTCTGGTGACCGGGAAAGTCAAACTCTCGCCGGTGAAATGAAGTTAAGTCAACTGAGTTGACTCGGTCAAGCACACCGAGTCATATCCATGTCAGGTGAATCAACTCAGTGATGTCATGATTTAGATGGATGGGTCAGAATCAGCTGACTTGGCTGACTAACGCCATGTTTGTTTACTCTTGACTCAGCTGAGTCGTCTGGATCTGAGTCATCCGGATCTGAGTGAAATCACACGACTCATACGGATCGACTCGATATGTTTGTTTTAAGTCGGGGTATCTTGTTACCTGACTCAAATGGGTCCGAGTCAGGGGTTACGTCTGAGTTAGGGGTCGAATCAGATCTGACTCAAAATACAAAACAAACGGTCTGACTGCTGACTCGGCCCGAGTCAGGGGTTGACTCAGATCCAGATGCCGAGTCAGCTGCAAACAAACAAGGTGTAAGTCAGTTTCCAGGCCAAGGCCATAAGCCATTCTTTGCACGGATTGAACTTGTGTTGTATTGCACCATCATTGTGCAGCACCACTACATATCCAGCCATGATGGCCGATCCTCTCCTGCAGCTTCAACTCTTCTTGCTCCCATTGCATCTTCTTCTCTTCTCTGCAAGGCCAAGTACTAGCAACAACCCATTCTTGCAGCTCAATCCCTTCCACTAACTTCACTTCAGTTCATCACCGCTGCCATCTCAATCACAAATTCACAAACTCCAGCTGCATCAACTGCAATCAACACAAGCATCGATAACAATACCGAGTGCCATTATCTGATCGCATCTGCTCTTGTAAGTTCCTCCTCAGACCCATGTTTTCTCTACTACCAGATCCATCTCCAACTCGGTTCAAGACTGAGCTCATAACTCTCCCATCTGCTTTAGCTTGATCTCAGATACAACACCAGACCCATTCTATTTCTCAATCTCAGATTCAATACATCCTGCTAATCCCTGGCAGCAACATCACCAGCTTCATCTCCCTGAAACCATCCTCACTACCTTCTTCAAACTATAACAACACCACATGCGACTCTATCCCAGTACCATTACACATTTGAATGCATCACCATCAGTACCAATATATCTTTCTGTAGCTTCTCTATCATTCTCCATTCCCTGAATACTACACATTCCATTCTGCAATTTCAAAACTCAACCAATGTTGCAGCTTCCATTCTTACCAAACCTGCAAAACCAACTGCAGCACTGCCTCAAAACCTTGACTCCACCGAGCACTAACCACCTACACAGCTCTCAATCTGTAAAACAACCATTGATTTCATAGTTTGCTTTGAACTGATATATGCAAGCTTCGATTATTCTTAGTTGAGTCTCAGATCTCCGAAATTCGATCCAATTCCTCAAACCCTTGTTAGCAACAACAACATCTCCAACTTCAACTCATTCTAGTCCACCCGCGTTTCAATATCTTCTACATTTGTTCATTGCACTTGGTTCCTGCACCTAAGCATTTATCTAGTTGTAAATCTGCTCAACTGCACTACCATAACACCTGGCATTCAGTGCCATAACCTGAAATTACTACACAGGTTCTCAGAAACCAAATTCAAGCACAACCCAAATCCAACAACATCAGAATCATCTCATTCATTTCAGAATCCACCAGATACAACACACCACAATACCCATTATGCATCATTGTTTGTTCCTCAGTAACAATAACCATGTAGCTTCGACTTTTTTTCATGGCTACAACTTGAATCTCATGTTCACCTGCACCAATAGCTGGGCAAACAACGCAAACAGCTTCCTTTGTAGATCTCAGCTCAGGAACTTCCACCAAATTTATGTACAAATCACCATCTTATTATCAGTTCTAGATGCAACCCATGTTCCCAAATCAACTCATCAACATCATCCAAAACTCCCACCTATCAAACACAAACCATTACCGAATTCAACATTTAATCATCACATCAAGACCTACATTTACCAATTTATCGCCACGGAAGCAACTGGTCATCCCCCAGCTTCATCAGAGCTTCAATCCCTTCTTATTTCAACAGGGTTTCTCTAATCATCACCACGTCAAATCGATGGTCGCAGAATCTCCTTAAGATCGAATTCAAAGATAATTCATTTTAATTCTTGCCCTTATTTTTCTGTATCCAACCTTGAAACCCTAATTTCAACATCTCAACTCCATTCTTGGTTTTGAATCATCAATCTCAGCCCATGTTAACTTTCTCAAATTCTCATCCAATCTGTTCATCACCAGTTCCTCTTCCTTGAATTTATTCACCATTTTCATCATGTCTATATGATAGCAGCTTCACCTGATTCATCCCCTTTTCCATCTTGTTCATCACTCGATTTCAGAAGGAAATCGTCTCAGACATTGCGCCTCTACTTTCTCTCTTATCTGAATCCAAGATGGGAAAATGATTGAGAAATCATTTGTCTCAGTATTTTTAGGGTTTTGTTAATGAGTGGAAATTAAATGGTATTGACACCCGTTAAAATGGATAAGGGTTGTCTAAAACGGTAAGCCTGTCAACTTCAGGGAACTGACTACCTAACATCCTTCTTTCTCAACCGTAGCTGGCTCTAAATATCACTCGCCCGTGAATTTATCTTGTTGCTCTTTTCGTTCCAAATGAACGCTTTGTCCTTCTTTTGCTCCAAATGACTCCAAAGTACCTGAACACTCAAAAGTGAACATAAGATAGATATTTTACAAGAGAAATAGCAAAGAAAGCATAAACAATAGATAAATATCAAGGTGTTTACAACACCTATCAAAAAACCTTTCACAAAAACTCATATCTCTAACCTTGTAAAACAATACCAACCAGATATCCTTTTTATCTCTGAAACCAAACAAGTCAAAGTTAAAGTAAACAAAATTATCAAAAATCTCAACTTCTATGATTTTGTGATAGTTGATCCAAAAGGAGTCATTGGTACTGCTGGGGAGGAATTCTTCTTGCCTGGAATGCCAACATTAATGTAGACATTCTAAGGGTCAATGACAATCAAATTGACGCCATCATCTCTGATACGATAATATCCCTGCAATGGATGTTGTCTTGTGTCTATGGTGCATCCAATAGGAAAAATAAAATTAGATCTTCGGATTATTTCCAAGAATTGGCAAAAAAGTGTGAATTTACCATGGGGAGTCATAGAGGACCTAAATTTTGTTTTGAGTAAAGAGGGAAAACATGGGGGTGGTCCTATAAACCACAACGAAAGTTTATTTTTCAATAATTTGATAAACTCTGCCATTTTTTTGGATCTAGGATTTGTAGGATACCCCTTCACTTGGTCTAATAAAAGAAAAGGGAGAGAATTCATAGAAGCTAGACTTGATAGAGCTCTAGAAAATGACCAATGGTTAAACTGCTTCCCTTATGCTATCCTTTACCATCTTCCGCCGATCGCCTCAGACCACAACTAAATTCTTCTAAAAACTTCCTCGGTTTGGAAGGACGGTGCAAAACCTTTCAAAAAAAATGGCTTCTTTCTTGAAGATCCATCTTATTTTGAGGTGATCGAGGAAG
The DNA here is from genome assembly GCA_023529315.1 of Papaver bracteatum. Lineage (NCBI taxonomy): Eukaryota > Viridiplantae > Streptophyta > Magnoliopsida > Ranunculales > Papaveraceae > Papaver > Papaver bracteatum. Next base: position 11,651 of record JAJJWX010000613.1, read on the forward strand.
CCTGGAATATTGAAATTCAAGGATCCTCAGCTTTTGTCTCATGTCAAAATTGAAAAATGTCAAAAATCTCATAAAGAAATGGAATGGAGACTATTTTGGAAATATACAACATCACATAAAAACAATTACAAAAAAAAATCGAAATAGCAAAAAATATCAGGAAATTACCGGATAACTCTATCATTTTAATTTTAATAGAGCTCAATTCGGAATTGGAAAAGTGGTGTAATTTTGAGGAGGCTATTTGGAATCTCAAAGCAACTGAAAAACTATATTAAGCTAGGAAACCGAAATACTGGGATTTTCCACACTTTGGAAAAACAAAATTTTAGGAGGTTAAGGATAGATACTCTAAAAGACAAAAAATGATCAGTGGTGCAAAGATCGAAAATAAATTTATAATTCTGTTCACACATTTCTCTGAGATGGCTACTTCGGAAAACAAACAAATTCCTTCCCATATTATGGACCTGATTCATAGGAGTATCTCTGATGAATAAAATGCTAGTCTGATGCTCCCTTCCTCTGAAGATGATATTAAGTTTGTCTTGTTTGGAATGCACCCTAACAAGGCACCGAGTCCAGATGGTTTCCCAACCATTTTCTTTTAAAAAAATTGGAACATGATTAAAAATGACCCGATTTCCACCATAACTGACTTTTTTCAGGCAAATGCTCTTCTAAAAGAGATAAATGCTACCTTCATAACTCTCATCCCAAAACTCAAATTCCCCTCTTCCCCGGGAGATTTCAGACTAATTTCCTAGTGCAATACGGTCTATAAAATCATCTAAAAGATCTTAGCTAATAGATTAAAACCCTTACTAGACAAGCTCATCTCTCCTTTCCAGTCACCTTTTGCCACATGAAGACAAATTTCGGACAATGTTATCATAGAACATGAGATAATTCACACAATGAGAAGTAGGAAAAACCCTAAAATTGGCTATATGGGTCTGAAGATCGACATGTCGAAGGCTTTCGACAGAGTGGAATGGGAATTTATCTTACAAACCCTAAAGAAATTAGGTTTTGGCGAAAACTGGTGTGATCTTATTGCATAATGCATTGGAACCACATCAGCGGATGTTCTAATTAATGTCTCTCCCACTTCATTATTTAAACCATCTCGGGGTTTACGGCAAGGAGACCCCCTATCTCCTTACCTATTCATACTATGTATGGAAGGTCTTTCTAGGGTCCTAAAAATGCGGAGGATAATGGGAAGATCCATGGCAATAGGAGCACCTCCAATTTCTCACCTTATTTTTTTGCAGACGATTGTCTTATCTTTGCTAGGGCAACCAAAAAGGAATGCAAAAATCTCATTTTTATTCTGGACACTTTTATTAAAGGATCGGGTCAGCTAATAAACTACCAAAAGTCTGAAATCTTCTTTGGAAAAAGCGTAAGTAATAGGGAGGCTAGGGAAATAATTGAAATAATGAAGGTAGGAATAATTAAACTTGAGGAAAAATATCTAGGGGTACCGTTGATCACCCACAGATCCAAAATTCAGTGCTTTGAACCAATTATAGAAAAATTAAAAGGTAAATTACCGGGATGGAGGGGTAAGCATCTTACCACGGCGGGGAAAGCTGTCATGATTAAACATGTAACTGACTCTTTGGAAACTTATCAAATGACATGCTTTGTCATTCCTTAAAAACACACAAAAAAAGGATGCCCTTAATATAGCTTTCTTCTGGGGTAATAAACAAGGAAAAACTAAAGGTTTGTGCCCTAAAAATAGTCGTATCTTTGTCTGCCCAAAGAGTTGGGAGGGCTAGGTTTCAAAAACTATTATGAATTCAATTTAGCCATGATTATTAAGGTGGTCTGGTGACTTATTCATAACCATGACTGCCTATGGGGGAAAATCATGAAAGCAATATATTTCAAATTTTGCTCTCCCCTGGATCTAGTCAAAGGAAAACCTAGTCCAAATAGTTCTTCGCTTTGGAAATATTTTTGGAAGGGATTGAGGATTATACAAGAAAATGCGGTCTGGAGAGTAGGAAATGGCGAGACTGTCCAAATTTGGAATCATAACTGGATCCCATTGAACCACCCAAATTCTATAAATATATATATATATAACACCAAAAATTCAAAATACTTTTACCCATGTATATCAGTTGTTCACCCAAGACTCTAAAGAGTGGAATGTAGACTTCTTAAACCAAGTTTTTCACCCCAGGGTTGCTGAAAATCTAAAACATATTCCTTTAGATAACAACCAAGATAATAGAGACCGCTTAGTGTGGTTAACAAATAAAAAAGGAGGAATCTCGGTGAGGAAAGTGTATAACTTCCCCGTCAAGCCTACTTTACAAACATGAAGCAGGGTGAATAATCCTAGTACTTGGAAAATAATTTGGGAACTAAAAACACTCCCAAGAATCCAAATATTTTTGTGGAAGGTTGTCCATGACATTCTCCCTATAAACAAAAACCTCCACAATAAGATCAAAGATATTGCCCCTACATGTATGATATGTAAAAGTGGAGATGAAACTTTAAAACATGTCTTATTGGAATGAATCTTTAGCGGGTCAGTATGGTTTGGCATGGGTTTAAACCAGCCGGTTAGCCAAACAGATTGGACGATAGAGAATTGGTTTCATTTGTGGTATTTGAAATTTCACAGGGAAACCAAATATATTTTGATTGCCCAGCCTGGTGCGCTACCATTTGTTGATGCATTTGGAAAGCACGTTGTCTAAATTGTTTTGAAGGTGTCCAACCTAATCCACAAACCACTATGTCCTTGATCATACACTACTTATTGGCACAAAATACCTCCCAAAAACATTTCATACCCATAAGAAACCCTTCCATTCAACAGAGAGATAATCCGCAACTACAGACAAAAAAAAAAGGAATGCAGCATACACATCCACACCACTATCAGCAATGAAGGATCTTTGGCGGCAACAATTTTGATTGTAACAAATGAAAATGATGATATCTCGGATATTGCAGGATTGCTTTGCAGGACAAGATGCACTCACAAAGCCCAGTAAATCTCATAGTGGAAGATATTAGAGTTCGAAGACAAATCCAGAGGCAGGCCCAGAAGCGAGAGTATAGCTTTGACAATGTTATTTAAATTCTGTTAAAAACTTATTTAATTATTTTAGTTTATTAAAATGTTACCTATCTAATGGGCCCAATCAGGCATAACTTAACTGAACTGACAGCTCTTGAAGTGGAAGTGGAAATGGAAGTGGATGAAAAATATCTAGGAACACAACTCTTGAAGTCTGATTATAATATCGACACATTTGAACCTCTTAATGCAAAGTTCGATACTAAATTGGCTGGGTGGAATTCTTTCTTTGTTAATCAAGCAGGACGAATAGTTCTTTCAAAGAATTTTCTATCAACAATTCCAAATTATACGATGAGTACCTGCATACTTCCAAAGGGTGTCACTGATCATATTTCTCACACTCAGCGAGCCTTCTGGTGGGGACATGATACTTATACTAGGAAAATGCATTTCATCAAATGGGAAAAAATTGCCAGGGCTTTAGAAGATGGGGGTCTTGGTATAAGGAATGTGGAACTTGTCAATCAATCTCTAGTTTCGAAATTGGTATGGAGATTTCTGACAAACCAAGAAGATATATGGGTGAAGTTATATACAACCAAATATCTACAAAATATGTCGTTTTGGGATTGTCTACCAAATTCTGGTGATTCTAAAACCTGGAAAGACATGTTATCTGTGAGAAGTATATTGGTCAATAATTGTTGCTGGTTCATTGGGTCTGGAAAATACATTCATGTGTGGCACGATCCGTGGATACCTGGCATACTGGGATTCAAACCAACCAGGTTAGATTAGTCATCTGTTCAGGTTACTAAAGTGGCGGAACTTTTTACTCAGGGTGAAAAAACTTGGAACGTGGATCTCCTGTCGCAGTTATTTCCAGAAGATCAAGTTATGGCTATTTTGGATATCTATATACCATTAGATGTTGAAGTGGAAGATAAATTGAAATGGATGAAGACCCCTTCAGGTGAATTTTCCTCCAAGTCTACGTATAAGTTATTGTCATCCAATATAGCTTCTACCTCTGTGATATCAGATTTTCCATGGAAGAAGTTTTGGAAGAAAATGCAAACTCAACCTAAAATTCATACTTTTCTTTGGAAGGCACTTCATGATGGTTTGGCTGTTTTTAATAACTTGAGAAGATCAAACAATCAAATTCAGAATCTGTGCCCAATTTGCAATATGGAAGAAGAGACTATACTTCATCTATTATTTAACTGTCAATTTGCAAAAGAAGTGATTCAACAAAGTCCGATCTTTATTGAAATAGTCAACAGCTTACAACTGATGCAAATCATACAACACTGGATTTCATATCCTAATCAAGGTATAATGCTAAATTTGGGCTCTTGCATTTTGTGGAACATCTGGAAGGCGCGTAATGATTTGATCTTCAACAATATCGAACTTTCAGTCAATGTTTGAATTAACAAGGCACTCCAAGATTTCAAAGTATTTGATCTCCATAATGCCTTAAATTTCTGCTCAAACTTGACTGTCAATCAGAATTCAATAGCAATTTGGGAATTTCCTCCGCCTTTGTTCATAAAGGTAAATGTAGATGCTGCCTTCAACAATGGTTTAGCTGCTGTAGCGGCTGTGGATAGAGATTCAAATGGTTATCACTTGGGAAGTGGGGCCATCTGCTTCAACACGATCTCTTCAACGGTGGCGGAGGCAAAAGCATATGGTTTTGGTACTCAGTTGGCTCAAAGACTACAGGTTTCTAAAGTCATAATAGAAGGTGACGCTACTGACATTCCAAAGGCAATAATAGGCAACACTAACGAGATACCATGGAGTATCCGGTCTACGGTTTTATCAATCCGTGATGGCATCAAGAATTTTACAGATATTAGTTTTTCTGCAGTTCTGAGAGATGCAAACTCAATTGCACATGATTTAGCTTATTGTGCAATCTCTAATAATGTAAACAGATGGTGGGTTCATGATGAACCACCAAATTGTATTATGCAACACCTCACCTTTACTGAGGATTAATATCAATAAAAGTCTGTTTCCTTCAAAAAAAAAAAACTGAACTGACAGCGCAAAGATATTTCTCAATTCTCCTAAGATAGGGATAGGGGACACATGGGAACATATGATGCCTGAAAACTCTTTACTTGTTGTTTGTAATGCTAAGTAGGAATTTTTCTCTCCCATTTAATCGGTTTTAACGAATGGCTGTTTAAAAAAAGAAAAAAAAATGACAATCTACTTTAAAGAAAGAAAAAAAGTGGGACGAGATTTTATGCCTTCCTGGTTTCCCCGACCTTCAAGCCAATTGTAATTAATTCTTCGTTGTGGTTAAAAGTTGAACAAAGCTGTCTTCTTAGAGCTTTCAGCCCCATCAGAGAATATTTAGACCAATAAATTTTTTTTAGACCAATAAAATCTTTTGAGAAAATTTAAACAATAGGAAATAAGAGCTTCTTGCCCCACCATAAAAAATAATAATAATACGTATGAAGTTCTTACTTTACCTTAAGTAAAAAAATCTTACCGGCCCAACCCGAAAATAATACCTTGAGTAAAAAAAAAACATGGGTAAAAGAAAAAGAAAATTGAGTAAAAAAACACATCGTGAGAAAATTTTTTTTTTTAATATTTCTACCCGTTTATTATTTTATTCCCTTGGAAAAATAAAATATATCTTAAGTTAAAAAAAAAATACTTCACGGGTAAAAAAAAGACTTCACGTGAAAAAAAATAACTTCTTGAGTGAAAAAAATAATTCACGAATAAAAAAGAACCTATCTTTATTGTACGAGTAGAAAAATATTTTAAAAAATCTAACCATGAATCATGAGCCTATTTTTGTTCACCAATACGTATTGTTTTCTACAAAACATTTAATATCGTGTAACGCACGGACACAACAACTATATATATCCCAAATTTTATTTTTGTACACAAAAATTACACCAACAATAAAATATACATATTTTCTACAAATATCTGGGCTCTTGCAGAGCACATGCATCCCACCTAGTATATAAAAAAAAACAAGAATGAAATAGGAAACCAACAAATAGGGTGGACGTAATGTGCACCCTTGGGTCGCACTCGGGTTATAATATTTTTCATTTTTTTTTTTGTGAATAAGGTATTTCATTAAAAATTAGGACTCAAAAGGAGTCGACATTACCATAGAAGTTAAAGGAATTACATGAGAAATAAAAGACAAGCAATTGAAGGTAAATGATAAAACCACCGATAGGTGTGTTGGACACACATATGTTGCCTCATTAAAAACCTTGACAATGAAAACCCATATCCATAGGAATAAAACCTTGATGAAGAAAAAAAGCACAACGCGATGAGTCCTTGAGAAGATCCTAAAACCAACATACAAAGATAACCAAACCATTTTTAATTCTTCAATAACACATGAAGCATTCGTTCTCCATCTTTACCCAATGAGTAGTCTTCTAATACTGGAAGCATGTAAGGATCCACAAACGAGTTGTGAAGGTTTAATAAAACTATCAAGATGGATTCCTGAGCCCTTCTATCATGAGCAAGAATGATAAGTGTGACACGGCGGCCTATACAGGAATGAGATCTCTTCTTAATGATTAAGGATGACGGTATAGCCTTTACCACAATCGAAGATTTTGTTGGTGAGAGTTGCATCTTCGAAAAAATACAACCAATTAGAACATAGCCAGTATTGATTTCAGCATCATGTTTTTTCACACGAGCTTTCATTTTCCTATACCAAGAAGCGCAAAGGTAGTGTAAAATACACAATAACTGTACATATTCAAAATACATATTAAAGGAAAGGCTTAAAAATAGAGAATAACTAGTAAATGTAATTAACATAAACAAGAAACTAAAATTAACCTAATTAAAGATCATTATAACGAGACAAGAGACTTAGAGCAAAGGTCTGGGAATTGCACAGTTTAAACAACCGTGACTACTTAACTAATCAGTTTTTAAAACAACTCATCACAAGAAAATTATTGTGATCCTAATGTTCAATGTAGATCCATATTAGTGAACTTGAAATGTTGTCATCAACAAAATAAAAATGAAACCCGTGACTATCGAGAAAAATACAAAAGCAGAGAGAGGAGAAATAGGCCCTTTAATAGCCAACCCAAACCAAACTGCGTTTATGGCCTGTCTCATCTTGACTTGAGCTCGATGACAATTACCCAACTAGATAGATCTCTAAATCTGAATACAATGGCAACTACAAAGAGATATTAAAAGACACGGTATCTACTTTAATCCTCAAGCTTGATAAAGAGGAGGATTAAAATTACAAATTAGAAAACTGAATGAAAGAGTAGCTAACAGAAATAAAATTAAGTGGACTTACCTGGGAGTTGGTTTAATCAGAAGATTAGAGGTTTCGAACTGATGATTACTCTTCATATTTGACACAGACAATAACACACAACTGATTCTAACTAGGATCCACAAAAGCAGCAGAGAAACAAGATAACATGGATATTTTAAAGATAACAACTAAATAAACAGAACAACATGAGAGTAAATTTTGAAGTTAAACAAGACGCAACAACAAAATATAGAGAGGAAGATAAGAGAGAGATAACAGAAACAGAGGAGAAAAAGATACGCATCAGCTAAACCAAAAGAACCAAGATAAGAATTAGCTAAAAGACTTGGACAAAAGAAATGGGATAGATACATAATTTTTCGTCAAATAGGGCTTTGGACAAAAAAAAGACAGATAACAAATCAGGGGGTAATGTAAGCTAAGAGAGAAGAAAACCATTCAGTCAGAAGAAGAACCAATCAATCAACCCTGAGAAGATCACTATGCACAAATAGGGATACTAACATAACAATTAGAAATATAGGAGAACCGGAGATTTTAGATCTAACAATTGACACACACCAAGCTTACTAAGCTCAACGAAACAACAAAATAACCACAAGAGGCGAGGAAATATCATAATTTTGAAAACAACCATAGAGATAAACTGAACACATAAAAGAGACTCTGAAGAGAAATAAACATTAAAAGAGAGAGGAACAGAGGGAAATTCATGGAGATAAGAACTAAACATCAACAGAAGGGCAGACAAACCATCAGAAACTCAACAGAAATCAGATAAGAAACAGGCAGATCGGATAGATTTTAGCAACAATTAAAAGTCCATTAAGCCCTATAAATAAACATAAAAGGTTACATCAACACCATAGCATCATCTCTAAAATAAACAGAACAAACACTTTCAGCAAAAGAACTTTACATCTATAATCCTAGAAATAAAAAACCATGAAGATAGACCCCTTAAACCAAGAAACTTTCAAGGATGAAACCCCTCAAGAAAACAAGAAGAAAAGAAAGTTAAAAGACTAGATTAAGGAAAATCTGAAGCAAAAATAGAAGGAAAATCCAAGAGATAAACACCCTATCTAATCATATGTGTACTCCATCAGTTTATCAGATCGAAACCCCCTACTCTTGATCTACCTTCCCCCAAGAGGTCCTAATCTTTACTCGCAATCAGAGTGAGCCGCCATTTGAGATTTATAAAGAACTAATTTGTATCTAGTTAAATTGGTTAGGACTAACCAGTCCATATTATATTCTACTTTGGGACTAAACCATCTTTTTCCCAACTGGCAAATCTTTGATTTCAGTCTGAATATAAAATCATACGATTTGTAGGATCCAAACATGGCACAACAGTAAAAGCTCGCGAGAATGTAGCGGGAGATCGAGAGAATGTAGCAGATCCTGATAGAATGTAGCAGAGCTTGAGAGTTTATGAGTTGTACTCCACTATATGTGAGCTATCATCCACTATGTAAACACCTATATAAAGATAAAGGTAGGAGAGAGAAAAGGAGGATACACTTTTTAGAGAGACACATTTTTGTAAGAGAGATAGAGATATTTTATTTTCTTTATCATCTTCTTCCCCAAAAACTAGATCTAGAACTCTACCCATTAATGGAGATTCTAAATGTAATATTTATGTAATTCCAAAAATTATAGTGAAGAACCATGGATGTAGATCACGTTGATCGAACCATGTAAAAAATCTTGTGGGTCAATTTAAAATTCTAGCACTTATATTTTGAGATTTAGATGATTAATATTTTTAGAACTAGAAATAAGTATCAAGATATGATAAGGGGTGTGTTGTGGGATTTCCTGCAACTATATTTTGGCACTAGAAACAGGGAAGGACGAGTAAAGGATTTATCCTTCCTGTAGATTGTTGGTTCAAGAAGTTTCCATGAAGATTAGCTACTGTTCAAATTTTTCTAGATCTACAAAATTAAGGGGCAGAGATGGACATATTGAAGAACAGAAGCAGAGATGAACATAAGGGCAACAAAATAAAAATTCAACGAATCTACGTCAAAAATCAATCGCAAAGGATGAATCCTATTTTTATTTCTTTAATTTTACTAAATATTTAGATCTGAGGAAGTTTTGGGAAACAGCTTTCATGAAACTAAATTTCTGCTCCTCCTTAAAGCTTGATTTCCTTTACTATTATTAAATCGAAATAAGTTTTGTTTATACGTCTGATATATAAGGATCTTGTTTTCCAAACCCCTTTGCTTGATTTCAAAAATATAAAATATAAAATTTTTAGATCGATTTGGGAATTTTTCCTATGAACACCATTAGCCGAAGTTACAATGATATATTTAATTTTTCGCAGGATAACATCTATCTTAATCTTCACCTGATTGTTATTTACGTGCTAAACTTGACAGGAAAATAAGTTAGCATACAAAAAGTTTCGTAGATGAAGGAACTATGGAAGAGATCATTGTTGACCAACAATAAGAAGAACTCGCAACAAACCTATGGAAGACGCAGAGAAGAACAAGAAGGATGCACAGATTATATGAATTAAACACATAGAAAAGAAAGTATAGAGAAATACCAATAATTGTTTAACTACAAAAGAGACCAAGCCAACAAATTGGAATTAGGAACTTGCGAAGTAAAGCAACTCACAACCTGCGAAGAGATTCTACGGAGATTCTATAAATATGGCATCAATTGTAGTTGCGGATTATCTCACAACTACACCCTCATTAGAATCCATTAAAATGATTCCTAAACCTAATTAATTTGATATCAAACTAAGAATTAAGGTACTAAAATTATAAAGAGACACAAATATTTTTACGTGGTTCGATCAATGTGATCTACATCCACGGTTCTTCACTAGTGATTGTATGTAATTACATGATTTTACAATTGAGACTCCATTAATGAATATTTGGAGCTCTAGAATTTTTGGGGAAGAAGATGATAAAGAAAATAAATCTCTTCTAAAATTTTCTCTCTCCTCCTAAAATTATCCTCATCTCTCAAATTGTGTCTCTCCCCCCTTCTCATGCCTAAATGGCTATTTATATGATCTTACAAAATATGACGGTTGTGTTGTCCCGCCATTTTGGATTTTAGAATTATCTTGCGAAGCTTCGTAACTTCAATTCACTTCACTTATTTTGCTTTCCTCGTGATTTCTTTTGCTCGCAAAATATTCTTTGCTCGCAAGATATCTTTTCTCTCCACAATTTCGTAAGTTATCATTTGCTGTGATATTCCGCTCCTACATCTTGCCTCTTTTTTCTTGAATATTGCTTGAAGAGAGATTTTTAAGAAAAAATCACTTGCTGTGGTTGTTGGAGTAGTCTTTGATCTTTGTTGATGAAGGAACGAGCGAAAGAATACTAGTCTTGAAAAGTATATACTTGCCTCTATTCTTTTGCGAAGTTCTGAAGCTTTAAGAAGTAATTAGAAGTATCATCTTGCGAAGTATGAAGTATGCGAAGTATCTTGAAGAAGTATGAAGTATAAGAAATATAAAATATCCTTGAAGAAGTATAAGAAATACTTAATCCTCGAAATATATAAGAAGTATGAAGTATCTTTAAGAAGTATAAGAAGTATTTAATCCTCGAATTATATATGAAGTATGAAGTATCCTTAAGAAGTATAAGAAGTATTTAATCCTCGAATTATATAAGAAGTATAAAATATCCTTGATGAGAGTGATAAATATTGCCTCTGTTCATGTGAAATTATTATTCCACTTTTGGTGAGGATTCTTGCTGAGAAGATAAAGAACATCAAATATTTTCTTGGGTATCCATAGTTGCCTCTGTTCTTTATCTATGAAGGAGAATCCTTGAGAAAATGTTGAATAATTAAATTGCATCTCTATTGTTATGTTGCCTCTACCTCAATTGGTAACTATGTTATCTTCTGAATATTTCTACGAATTCCTGAGTTTTTCTGCGCATTTCTGAACTTCTGAATAGTCTTTGCGAACATACTGTTGCGAATCATACTGTTGCGAATGTACTGTTGTGAATCATACTGTTGCGAATATAGTGTTACGAACATAGTGTTGCGAATATAGTGTTACGAATATATTGTTACGAACTATGAATAGTCCTGCGAGTTATGAATTTTTCTGCGAAGTTTCGCGGTATTTTCCTGTAAAATTTTGTAAAATATTTGTGCGAACATAATACTTATGTAATGATTATGTTATGAAATGTTTATGCGATGCTTATGCCATGAAATGTTTATGCAATGCATTTATGATGCAAATATGATGCTTGAATGATGCGAGTATGATGCTTGTATGATGCCAATATGATGCCAATATGATGCTTGTATGATGCAAGTATGATGCTTGTATGATGTGAATACTTATCTATTATAATGCATATTTCAAGTTTCTGTTACTTAGCTCATTTTTCTGTAGTAAAATTGATATAACTTTGAGTTGCTTCCATTCATATAACTATCTTCGCAAGTTTATTTGTGTATTTTCTTATATATATTCGTCTTTGATCGCGAATGAAATCGCTTCTTCTTCGTGAAAATTCTTCAATGGGATTGTCTTCTTTGTTTCTTCAATGGGATTGTCTTCTTTGTTTCTTCAATGGGATTGTCTTCATGATATATATTCTCTTCAAAATTCTTCAATGATACTGATGGAATTGTCTTCTCTTCAAAACTTCATGATGTATATTCTTGTATAATTTCTTCAATGATTGTAATGAATTTCATTAATTGTTGTGGTCTTATCATGCCTTCCTAAGTAAAGGTCTTATTTTGCCACCTCTTTTGTAGCGACAAAATCGCAGGACGTTCTTACACTTTCATGCAAAAACCCATTGATCTTGCCTTAACTTCTTTGAATAGTATTTTAGCCTCTTCAGGAAGTGTTGCGACAATATGACAGGCCTAAATATTCTTGCAAACATAAAGCCCCATGACATTGTCGTCTTGCGATGAAATCGCAGGACATCTCTACACTTTCATGTAGTGACCCATTGATCTCATCTTAACTTCTTTATTATGTTGTGCGAGTTCTTTATTATTTTCTTTCTTTCTTTCTTTCTTTTTTTTTTTTTTAGAAGGCTCGCAGAACTTCATTTGTTGCACAAATATGACAAGCCTTTATGTTTTCGCAAACAAGAAGCCTCGTGAAATTTGTGTCTTATAGCACGTATCAGCTCCCTAATGGAGGGTGCTGCCCTTTATCTTCCCCCTGGTTGCCCCTTCAAGGAAGCGTACATCGACCATACAAGGTTAGCTCTTCCCATCCGGTTCTGCCAACAACCAGCTTTTGATCGCAACCTATTATCCTTTTTGCCTATAGGGCTTATAGTTACGAGGTTGCACCATATGGGGTATCTTTGGGCCAAGTGCATCATTTGCCATGACTTGTCAAAAATGGCAGATGTGGTTCAACCTCACCTGGCACTCTTGACTCAACCGTGTACCTCGGCGCCTTGATCGTTTTCTGCACTTCTTGGGAAAGACAGTATGCCTTAGTCGCCCAACCTAAATCCTCTTACACCGCATTTTATATTGCGTAATGTCGTTAGATTAGGTGAGAATCCAAGGTGTCTAACCCGGATAGGTACCCCATTATTGGGTTGTACCCCAAATTTTTTACCATGTACTAAGGTCCCTTGGTGGTGTTCCGGTTACCCTTAGCCACGTTATAGGTACCCCCTTAAATGACGTACTTTAGGACTTTGCCTCTTATGAATTATAGCTTCGCGAACTAGGGTGTACGCCACAAAGGTTTGCCTCGTATAAAATTTTCTCGGGCTCTCTTTCTTTTTTGGAGGCTGATCACAGATTGCGGTCTTTTATTCGCAAGTTAATCGTAAATGGCGGTATTTTTTCGCCTTTCAAAAATTCATCGTAAATTTTTCATGTACATAAAATGTTGAATGTTTTCATGAAATGTTTAGTATAAGAAGTATGAAAAGTATGAGAAGTATTAATCAAAATTGTTCTATAGAAATATAGGAATTTAATTTTCTCTATTTTTTGTAATTTTGAAGTCTTTGAAAATTTTGAGATCGTTAAATTTTTGCGATAAACTCATTTTTGAATCTTGCGATCGTATCACTTTTCACCAATCTAAAAAAAATAATCTTTGAAATGTTTTGAAATCTTAAAAATTGTAAAATTTTTGCGAGTATATCGGTTTTAGTAAATAAAATCAAAAATCTTTTGTCTTCCGTAAATAAAGTATTCAAGGAAATGTTACTTACCTTTTTACAACTTGTTGTTTTCTCTTGCGAAGTAAATTGCTTGCTTGCAAAATGAAAAAGAATGAGAATTAAATTTTTGACCCGCCATGAAACTCATACTTCTGTTGGATTGCTTTGTCATTCACTTAAGTAGTTTTCTTCTTCCCGAAGTAGATTATGTTGATGCAAGCCTTGGAAAATATATACAAAGTAAACATTCACGAAGTTAAATAATTGCGGACTTAAATGAATATTCGCGAAGTAAATGGTTGCGAAGTAAATTTTCACGAAGTTAAAATTTACGAACAAAGAAAATGAAAATTCGGTACTTAAAGTAAAATTCCATGAAGTAAATGTTTACGAATTTCCCTCTTTATTTCTTTTCTGCGGAGTGAAATATGACTGTCTCCCATCTTCATCGTACGTCTCCTTCTAGATTTGATTGTTAATGAAGCTTTGCTTGAATTTTAAATCCTTTTTTTTTTGTTGAGAAGATAAATTTCACAGAACTTTTGTTTTTCCATAACCCCCTATTTTCTCTTGAAATGTAACATTGTTCTCTTTAGGGTAGTGTGATTTCGAGTTATCTTGTAAACTTCACGAGTAAACTTCTTCATTAAACTTCACGAACCACTCTTTTGAGTTATCCGAGTTCATAGTTCTTGGAAAGTTCTTTATCATGAACCATTATTTCATGAGTAGTGTCTGGTGTACATTTAAACTTCTTCTCGCAATAGGGTTTGTGTGAACACCATTGTAAACTTCATTTGTCTTCTATGGTTGAATACCTCTTGAGGAAGTGCTTGGGTATCACGAATTTCCTGAACTTCTCGAGTAAGTAACTCTTTCAAATTGAACCCGAGGTATCATGTACTTTTTTTTTTTTTTTTTTTTTTTATGCAGGCACTTGGGAAGAAGACTTCCCGTGAAGGACGTCAATATTCTGTTCTCAACAACCATTTTTCCATCTTTCCGTCAATTTTTACGAACAATCGTATAAGAAATTTCGCAAATCTCACTAACAACCTTATTTCGTAACCTTATTTTTACGAACAATCGCATCAACCTTCACCAACAGCTCATTCGTATAGGTGGTGAAACTTTACAAGAATTCACACGCTTCCCTTAACGATGTTGAACAAATACGTGCCTGGAATTCTTAGATTCTTAGTAGAAGTATGATGTTGAATTGATGCATATAGGTTTTGATTTCCCTCCTTTGCTGGTTTTTCTTCTTCGCAGAAACTATTAACTTCGCAGGAATTATTATCTTCGCAAATATTTTACAAACTCTCAGATGTCTTTCTGCATCCGTAGGTAGGAAAATGGAAAGATGTCTTTCTTCATTCTTTATTAGTTGTTGAATAATTATCTGATGAGCCTTCACCAGACTTTGTTACCGGTGCTATACTCTGATTAACACGAGTTTGTTGTCTTGTCTTCGTTAGTTGGTATTCGATGGAATACTGCATTTTTCTTCTTAGCTCGTTGCTTTAGGATTTTAGCTGGCTTTGCCTAAACTATTAGGATGGTTGGCTCACATTTATGGCTCGTGAATCCGACTTATTTCCATCTGTCATTGTTCTACTTCGTTTTGTCATCGCAAATGTCTTGCTAATAAATTATTCTATCTTCGTATTAGTTGGTAACGAAGAAACTGACGACGTCCACTGCAACTTTATTTCCTATATCATGCGAAATGAACGCACACATTTATCTTTGCCTATAGAAATCTAGTAGAGTTGGTCTTTCATCTTCGCAGAAGTTTGCCACCTCCCTTTCTTATCTATTTTCTGAGTCCACTTCATGAGTTTGTAGTCTTCTTGGATTTCACCATCCTTTGTTCCTCTCATCATGCATCATCCACTTCTTAGCCATTTGGTGTGAAATTATATGTCTATCAAATTATTTCTTCGCATGAAAGCAATCATGAACTAAATTCTTCTTCGTATATTCGTTCATTTTCATTTGACAGAGAAAACATACTTCTTCGCATAAAGAGTTCTCAGCCTATTTGCTTACGTATATCTCCCTGGACAGTTTATGTAACTCGAATTGTCTTGTGCAAAGTGAACTACCTGAACTTCACCCCGTCCCCACTGAATTTATTCTTCTTCTCCGTTCGTAAGATTCGAACCCACGATGAAATTTATCCCGTTTCTTCGTAGGAATGATATTTCTTGATCGTGATGAGAACTTTTGCAAAAAATTTCTTCGTAAAACGATTAGTAAATTTGGTTAGCAGTTTATAGATCATTAAGATGAGTAATTTTTGCGTATGAAGAATGAAAACTTTACATATATTCTTCTTGTTTTTGTTCTTGCGAAATGTAAATCTCTAAATCTCTAACCAACAGAAAATCTTGAAATTTGACTTTGCCAGAAATTCTTTAAACAAATTTGTAAAACGAGATTTGGTTACTACAAATTTATAGCAAAAACATTTTTAAATTCAAAATTTCCATAATAAATCCAATTTATACAAAAACCAAAGTTTAGATCGCAAACAATTTATTTTTCAATTTGTGTTTTGAAATTCCCCAATTTTGAAAAATGAAACAAAGAATAAGAAAAGTGAGAAGAAATTTGTCCTTTTTGGAAGCGATTGTTGACGTAGCATGTGTAAATTTCATTTTTCTTGACGATTTCTCCATATCCACATTTCTCTTCCTGAACTACTACTAATGTGTTTGTTGTTTGAAGATGCCAATAAAAGAACTTCCATTTCTGTCTTCAAAACTCATAAATCCGGTACAATTCATCACCATCAATAACCAATTTTTCTAACTTTCTTGAACCAACAAGATTAGGTCCCTGTTTCTAGCGCCAATTATGTAGTTGCGGATTATCTCACAACTACACCCTCATTAGAATCCATTAAAATGATTCCTAAACCTAATTAATTTGATATCAAACTAAGAATTAAGGTACTAAAATTATAAAGAGACACAAAGATTTTTACGTGGTTCGATCAATGTGATCTACATCCACGGTTCTTCACTAGTGATTGTATGTAATTACATGATTTTACAATTGAGACTCCATTAATGAATATTTGGAGCTCTAGAATTTTTGGGGAAGAAGATGATAAAGAAAATAAATCTCTCCTAAAAATTTCTCTCTCCTCCTAAAATTATCCTCCTCTCTCAAATTGTGTCTCTCCCCCCTTCTCATGCCTAAATGGCTATTTATATGATCTTACAAAATATGACGGTTGTGTTGTCCCGCCATTTTGGATTTTAGAATTATCTTGCGAAGCTTCGTAACTTCACTTCACGAACTTCTTTTGCTTTCCTCGTGATTTCTTTTGCTCGCAAAATATTCTTTGCTCGCAAGATATCTTTTCTCTCCACAATTTCGTAAGTTATCATTTGCTGTGATATTTCGCTCCTACAACAATAATGGAACCGGTTCATGAAAGAGTCTTATTCACCACAAACAAAGAAGAAGCAATAATAGTTAAACTTCGACATCAACTTCAGGGACACTAAAGCAGTACAACGAAGATAAATTCTAATTACAGAAGCAAGTAATGAAGAAAATTGACTTCAATGAGATAATACACCTCCGTCATCAAATTTCGATGAATACTACCAGCAATTCAAGCAAAATCAGCGAATGAAATTCAAGCAGAATTGATGAAGTATGACAGCTTACTACTTCTTCAACTGGCCATTTCAGCGAGAAGAAAATAAGTTCAGTTAGATTTGATAGCTTACTTCGTCAACCAGCTATTCTAGCGAAAACAGAGAAGATCAGAGAACGTCCATAGTACTTCTAGGACAACTGCGAGGCCCTTCATGAAAGTGAAGATACAAAAATCTTACTTTATCAATTAATCCACTCAAATCCCATGAATTACCTTGCTCGGAACATTCATTCTCAACTCACCAGCAAAGTTCATGTTTCGTTTGGCCAACCTGTTCAAGAATTATGAGCAATGAAACCAAAAGGGAAGTATTTTTTATGTCAAATTTCAATAATTATTACGAGGGAGGATATTGATCATATAAGATTATTGAGAATATTATATCATAACAAATATCTGTACAAGAACGAATGAGTAGTCGAACAACAAGATACAGTAGATGATTGTTGGCATTTTGACACATTACTCATAAACGTTGATGAAAAGGATGATAGAAATTTAATTTTGATATAAGACTATGTTCTTAGTTTTGAGAAGAGTGTTTGGTTAAAACTTCGTACTAATCAATGACTAAAACTCACAAGAGCAAGCTCAATTATTATAGAGAAGAAAGATCATCATAGAGGTCCCGCGAAGCGCTATTAAAAATGAGTATCTTCAATAAATGTCAGCAAAAAAGAAGCAGAGATGAAGAAGGTGCGGTAGAATGAAAACCATCCAGAATTGTAGTAGCAGGAAATCCCACATTACACCCCTCACAAGAATTCATACAATCAAATAATTTTTTAGATCAACCATCACAATTTTTATTGATTAATCTCATAAATTTTACAAGTTAGAAAGTAAATAAAGCTAAGGAATTAACAACTGCTCTGGACTTTCTCTCTCCTAATGACTTTCTTAACACTCAAAAAAATATCCCTCTCTCCTTATGACTGTTCAACTCTTTATATAGGGAATTACATAGTGGATGATAGCTAATCTGCCCTTTATTTTAGGATCTGACTTGCGATATTTTCGCAAGAGTTCTATTGTTAATCTTCACAAATACTCAAATCATCGCAGAGTCATCACACTTTTCTCATTTTTCTGCCATCGTCATATGTCACGTCATTCTTCAAATCATTCTGCGACGCTCGCAAATTGTTGTTGATCAAACTTCGCAAATGTGTCCTTCTTGCGATATCCTGATCCTACATCTTGCCTCTTCTCATGTCTTCTCTGCGAAGGGGAGAATGTCATGAGAAACTATTTTTTAAAATACCGCAGCTGTTCATCCTCTCATTCTTCATCTTTTTCTACCGACAAGGCTCCGTGAACTAAGCTTAACTGTCTACACGTGTTGATTATTCCTTCACTCACCGGCATATTTAACATTAACCGGTCATCTTCTCTTACTTATTTAAAGAGAGATTTGGTGGAAGGATAATCTTCTTCTTTTACTTCATATTTATCTTCTCCATCTTCATATTCTCTACAAATCTTCATCATCTGCAATTTTTCTTTTTTATCGAATTTATCTTTCTGCTACTGTTCTTTCCTGCTTTCATGGAATCACCAAGGTTAGTTTTTCTTTTTCTTCTTTTGATTTTGCTGAAACTGATTTGATTTTGTTTTACATAAATCATCTTGTTTGTTCTTTGTGTAATTCCCATACTTCTTCTATTTCAGCAAAAGCACTTCCAGTACTAAATTTATAGTTCAAAACTCTAATGCTCCCAAAAGTTTGCAACTCAAGGTTCCTGCGAGAAAAAGAAAGTCTGTGAATGACAAGGTAGTGAGAAACACGGTTCTTTTCAATAACAATATTGTTGCCTCTATTTCTTATCTGAGTTGTGATTCGCAGGTTGATGGAAATGCCACTAAACCTACCAAAAAATCTCGCCAACCTAAAATCGTTGAAACTTTTGTTTCCTTTCCCAAACTTGCTCTTTCAGTCTCTTCTTCGCAAACTGAACCTCTACTTCCTGTTTGCGAAAATATCGCAACAAATTCTGATATTTTAACTAATTTTTCTATGGATTAAAATTCCCATTGCGAAGCCTATCGCGAATGAAATCTCTTATTCTCCTGTGAACAACACTTCTCAAATTCATTCCACCACAATCTCAACTATTGATCTGTCTCAAACTTTACCCTCAAATGATATTTTTCTAACAAAGAATGACGATCATCAACTTTCTATTATTGATACTTCTTCATCTGAGTCACTCCCCTTTTCTAGGGAAACTATGGACGAAATGAATACTGCCTTCAAGATTTTATCTGATATTTTAGATGATGTCAAGAAATCATCAGTGGACCCTGCCAAATCTGGTGTCTGTGAAATTTTAGGTAAATATTTTGGTTCTGATATGGTAGTTTTGCAAACATCCTTAGAGAAAGAGATTGAAGTTTTGTAGGAGAATCTTGAAGCCAAGACTTTAGAATGCAACACTCTTCGCTTTGAAAATCAGAAACTTTAAAATGTTTCTTTGGATTGCGAACTTCTTAGCAAGAAGAATGATGAATTAAAAGGTATGAACTTCTCATCTTCGTTCTTAACAAATTAGTTCTTTCCATGTTGTTTATTCTTAAAATTCCTTTTTCGCTTGTTAAGCTTTAAACCATAAATGAATAATGGAAAGATATCAGTTTGAATCTGCTGCTGAAGAATTCGCGTTGATAGAGATATTTGGATGGATCAGTATAACCAATTAGATAATCTTCATACATATTCTGTTGATCAAATAGATAACCTTACCTAAGAGAATACTCAATTAGTTCAGGAAAAAAACTCATTAAGTAGCGAAATATCTCACCTCTTTTACTCTTTGACTAAAGCTAACTTAGAGATAAAAACTTTATCAGATGAAAACAAAACTCTATCTCAGGAGTAGCGAGCTCTCTTAAATATGGTGGCGATCTCTTAGCAAAAATTAATTGTTCTTCAAAAAGTGTGTGATAATCAAGAACAATCTCTTCGCTCGCTGAAAAATGAACTTAAAGAAGTAACTGAATCATCTATTTCTGAGAAAAATACACTTAAGCAGGGTAGGATAATTTTAAGTGTAAAATCAAATGAACTCCAAAAACAATATTCCAAATTAGAAGAATCTTATTCTTCTCTTGCGAAGGAAAACACTTTTCTCATCTCTAAGGAAAAGAATTTAAAATCTCGACTGAAGGGTTTAGTTGGAGATAAATTTGATGATGCGATGAATCATTGGGAGAATACTTGCTTGGAATTAATTCAAAATATGATTTCGCAAAAGGAAGGTAGTCATTTTGACTGCCTCAACCATTTTTTCTTTGTTAAATTTCCTTGCAATATTCTCTTGCGAAGTACTCGCCTAAATAATTTTTGTTCTTACTTTTCGCAGAATCTGAAAGAAAGCTTCATACTTCCATTTCTACTTTGGATTCTAAACTTGCCAAGCTTCGCAAAGAAAATGGATTACTTGCTGCTCACCTTGTCCGTTCTCGCGATCGAGCAGAAAGAAAATATGACTACCTTGCTTACTTCAAAGACATGGAGATTAGAAACCGTGATAGAGCTTTCCTTCGCCAGGCTCATCTTAGCGCTGAAGTTCTTGAGAATGAGATTTTGCTGTCCAAATCTCTTCCTAATATATCAATCAAACCTCTGGAAGTAGATGAAGATGAAACTCCTCGTGCTGCCGACAGTGACCTTGATTATGAAAGTTGCAGTGAAGATAGTGTTTCTCAAGAACATTTAGAAGAAATCCCTTTTAAAGAAGGAGCTGCTGGTGAGGAAACAACTGCTAGTGATAAGCCAAATAAGGGAGAAGCTGGAGTTGGAGTCGACCAGAATAAGGAAAACACTATCAAAGAGGATAAAGTTGATGAAGATGAGAAAATTGGCGAAGAGGAGAAAGCTGGCGAAGAAGATACTGAAGTTTGAGTTCTAGTTTTATTTTCTTTAGTTACTATTTCTTTTCTTGCGAACGATGTACTTTAGACCATTTTTGAATTCAGTTATATTTTTGGTATTTTAAGTACTTGTGAGGAAGATAATGTCATCTTGTTTATTAATTCTCATACTTGCCTCTCATTATATTTCTTGCGATGAATGATCTGCATAAAAAATAGTTAGTATTTATAAATCTTTTGTTCTGTTATGTGGTCTTATTTTGCCTTCCTAGTTAAAGGTCTTATTTTGCCATCTTTTTTCTTTTGCGACAAAATCGCAGGACGTCCCTACACTTTCATGTAGAAACCCATTGATCTTGCCTTAACTTTTTGTTCTTTTGTATTTTTGCTGCGACAATATGACAGGCCTAAATTTTCTTGCGAAATTAAATCCCCATGACATTGCCGTCGTGGGACGAAATCGCAGTACGTCTTTACACTTTCATGTAACGACCCATTGATCTCGTCTTATCTTCTCTTTTGTATTATTGCCTCTTCAGGAATGTTGCACAAATATGACAAGTCTTAATACTCCCATGAGTAAAAAGTCTCATGACATTTGCGTCTTAAGACACTTATCAACTCCCTAATTGAGGGTGCCGCTCTTATATTCCCCATGGTTTCCCTTTCAAGGAGACGTACTTCTGCCATACAAGACTAGCTCCTCCTATCCAGTCTTGACAACAACCAGTTATTTTCGCGGCCTCTTATCCCTTTTGCCTATATGACTTATGGTTACGAGACTGCACCCTAAGTGGGGTTTTCTTTGGGCCGAGTGCATCATAGTCAAGACTTTCCAAGAATGTCCAGGGTAGTTTCATACGCCCCGGGCACTCTTGACTCAACCGTGTACATCGCCGCCTTGGTCATACTCTGCACCCCTTAGGATATATATTATTACCTTAGTCGCCCAACTCTAGTCATATGCTCAAGTTGAGAATCCAAGGTGTCTCTCCTGGATGGGCTTTCATTGACCCCAAATCTCCATGACTCAGGTTCCAGCAGCGGTGTAACCTTATCGCTGAGCCATGCAACAAATACCCCCTTCTATGACGTACTTTAGGTCTTACATTTGCCTATTGAGAAATTTTATTCGCGAACTAGGGTGTACGCCATATAGGTTCGTCCCATTCTATTTTGATTTTCTCTTGCGAAATTTTCGCATATTCTTATTTTATTTTGATCTTGATCTTGAATAATCTCGCAGTGAATTTTTCATAATTTTTTTTTGTTCATACTTACTTTGTTGCATCATACATCATTTTATCATCTAAGGATTCTCAAAGTTCCTCACGGGTAATATCTCTTTAAATATAGTCTATTCCATGGTCTGTCAAGTCTTTGACCAGCATCTCTACCCTCTGGATCCATCAACTTGTATGCCCCTGTTCCAATTATTTCTTTTATAATGTAAGGTCCATACCCTTTTTTCGTTAATTTTCCGCCACCTTTTCGCTAATAATTTGGCGTCTCGCGAAGAACCAAATCACTTGGCTGAAATTCACGTGGCTTGACACGCTTATTGTATTCTCGGGCTAATCTTCGTTTATAATTCTCCATATGCTGTAAATCCTTTTCTCTCATCTCTTCTAATTCATCCAGTTTGTTTAAGATCATGCCAACACTAAGATTCTTCTCCCAAGATTCTATTTTTGTCGTGGGAATAACAAATTCTATTGGTAACACTGCCCCAACCCCATATGTTAGACAGAAAGGTGACATTCTAGTAGATTCTCACCTAGTTGTGTCGTAGGCCCATACTGCGTTATGTACTTGTTCGCACCATGCTCTATTATGTCCCTCTAATTTATTCTTTAATATATCTGCGATTGTCTCATTTGTTGCCTTTGCTTGCCAATTAGCCTATGGATATAAAGGAGTAGATTTTCCACATTTTATCTTAAATGCATTAAGCAACATTTCTATACTATGCCCTTCAAATTGCTTCCCATTATCAGATACCAACTGTGCTTGAATTCTAAATCTGCAAATGATATTTTCAAATATGAATATAAATATGTCTTTGTCGTGAATTTGCTATACCGCTTTTACTTCTGCCCATTTTGTGAAATAATCTATTGCTACAATTAAGTATCTTTTTTGTCCGAATCCTGGTACAAATGGCCCCACAATATCTAAGCCCCACTTTCCAAAAGGCCATACACTGGTTGAGGATGATAAGGGTGCTCCGGGTGCATGTATTTTCTTTTCATGTCGCTAGCAATCTTCGCAACGTCTTGATACCTGTTTTACATCTTCATGCATATATAGCCAATAATAACCTTGTGTTTTTTCTCTATATGCCAAAGATCTTCCTCCGCTGTGGTTGCCAGCATCCCCACTATGCAGCATTTTTAACACTTTATCTTCTTCTTGTCGTGTTAAACATCTGAGTGATGGTCCATTAAATTATTTTCGATACAATATCCCATCTCTTAATTCATAATTTGTTACACGGCTCTTTAATTTATGTGCTTCCAATATGTTTCTTGGTATTTCCCCTCTCGCTAAATATGCATGAAGTTCTATTCTCCAATCTTTGATATTGCCTTTTGGCCCTTCTTCACCACCTTCTACTATCATTACATATACCTCTTCTTCCTCTTCTTTATCGACTGATGGCGATAAAAGTGTCTGTATTTTTATGCATCTCGCAGTTGGATATGTCATCATGCTTGAAATGAAAGCATAAGCATATGCGAGCCTATTATCCTTCCTCGATATATGCCTCCATTTTATTTTTGGGATTTTCGCTGACAATTCTTCAACAAGTTTCTTGTATTTCTTCAGAGATGGTTCATTTATTGTGTATTCCCCTTTTATCTGGAGAATGACTAGCTGCGAATCACTGGTAATTCTAGCATTTTCTAATTTCATTTCTATTGCGAATTTTAGAGCATGTACCACAGCTTCATACTCTGTTTCATTATTAGTGGATGCGAACTCCAACCTAAATGAAAATCCATATTTATTCCCTCTGGTGAAATTAAGACAATTCCAACTCCATTACCTTCCCCATTTGAGGATCCATCCACCAATATCTTCCATTTATTTGGTTATGTTAACAAGTCTTTTGGATCTCCCTGTTTTTCTTCTATATCCATCATATCCTCCACAACTTCATCATCTTCTAAAGGAAATTCTGCTAGAAAGTCTGCAACAACTTGTGACTTTGGTGAAGATAATACTTCATATTTAATTTCGAAATGTCCTACTTGCGCATTCCACCTCTCAACTCTGCCTGATCTCTTTGAGTTCTTCATCACTGATTCAATTGGTACCTTTGTTAACACTTTAACTTTGTGTGCCTGAAAATATATGCGAAGTTTAAAGGTCGTATAAACCAATGCTATAATCAGTTTTTTAATCTTAGAATAATTTTTCTCTACGGCATTGAACGTCTTGCTGATGTAGTAAATTGGTTTTTCAGCTCCTGCATCTACTCGCAATAACACAACACTTAATGCATGCGAAGTTATCGCAAGATAGATTAACAGCTCTTCTCCCGGTTCTGCCTTTTTTAAAATAGATGTATTCACCAGGTATTCTTTTATTCCTTGAAAAGCTTTCTCACATTCATCTGTCCACCTGAATTTTGTCCCTTTTTTAAGGATGTTGAAAAAATATTTGCATTTTTCTGATGATCGCGAGATAAATCTTCCTAGCGAAGCCAAGAGACCATTTAACTTTTGCACATCTTTTACTATTGCTGGTGTTGGCATATCGCGAACTGCTTGCACTTTTTCTGGATCAACTGGTATTCCTTCCTTGGATACAATGCATCCTAAAAACTTTCCTGATGCAACTCCAAAAATACATTTTTCTGGATTCACCTTGATGTTAAAATGCCGCATCTGTTCAAAAATCTCCTTGAGATCTTGTACATGGTTTTTAGCTTCTTTACTTTTTATCAACATGTCATTTACATACACCTCTAATGTTTTGTGTATCCACTTTGCGAATACCTTCTCTACCATTCTTTGATATGTTGCTCCTGCGTTTCGCAAACCAAATGGCATTTTTGTATAACAATATAACCCTCTTAGAGCGAAAAAAGCAGTATGTTCTTGATCTTCTTCAGCGAGAGGAATCTGGTTGTATCCTTTATACCCATCTAAGGAAGATATTCTATCATTTCCTATATCTGGTAATGGAAAATTGTCTTTAGGACAAGATTTGTTTAGATCAGTAAAGTCTATGCAAATTCTTATCCCATTATTTTTATTTGGAACCACAACCATGTTTGCTATCCACTCTGGGTATCTTGCTTGTCTTATAATTCCTGCATCAAGCATTTTCTGTAGATCCTCTTTTATTTTGGGATGGTAAGTTGTTGCAATTTTTCTTATCCTCTGCTTAAATGGTCTTGCGTCTTTGTTGATCTCCAATTTATGACATGCAACTGATGGATCTATTCCAGGCATCTCATCCATGTTCCATGCAAAAATATCTTTATATTCTCGCAAGAGATTGACGGTTCTTTCTTCCTCATCCGTATCTATCTTAGTTCCAATTTTCAACATTTTAGGTTCTTCTTCAGTTCAAATATTTTCTTCTTTTGTTGGTTCTGCTGCAGTGTAACTTGCTTCAGGTTCTCCCATTGGTGTTGGTTCTTTTATAATTTTCGCTGGTTTATCTCCTTCCTGCGAAATTTCACTGGGTATTCCTTTTCCTTCTTCTGCTCTTATCATGTAGATTTTAAACTCCTCTTCTTTATTTGCCTCTTTTGCCATCTTCCTGCGAGTTTTTCGCTTCTTTACTCGTCCTTCATAATTTTTTACTTCAATTTGATAACATAGTTTTGCACCTTCAATATCTCCTCTAATCTCACCAATCCCGCTTGGCATAGGAAACTTGATGCACTGATGTAATGTTGATGCTACATCTTTGATTGCGTGTATCCATGATCTTCCCAACAACATGTTATATGGTGACTCCATATCCACCACACATAGCGTTATTTGTGTTTCAATTTCTCCCAGCGAAATTCTCACTGCTATTTCCCATTTTGGTTTAGTTGTGGACTTGCCGAAACCATGAATATGATATGTTGGACGTGACATTTCTTCGTCTTCGTACCCCATTCCTTTGTATGCATGATAAAATATTACATCCACCGAGCTTCCCGTATCCACCAAAGTTTTATTCACCTCCCATTCTTCCATAAATTTTTATGATTTCTCCTTTTCTTTTCGTATAGCCGTTACTGTGATTACCAAAGGAGATGTGTGACTCAAATTTTCTTTTGGTATCTCTGTTGCTGTGAACGTAATTTTTTGCTTTTCCCAATCCCTCAACGAAGATATCTTTTCTACCGTCATAATCTTCTTTCCTTCAAATTCTCGTTTATGTATCCTCCCTCTAATGTTCTCATGGAATTTATTAACCATCGTTTTTGTGATTACGTTACACTCCAACCTTCTTTTATTCTCATTGATCTTAATTATCCTTTCTCCAACTGATTTGTTGTTTTCTTTTATCATTTTCTTGATTTAAACAGCTTTCACAATAATTTCCACGATCTTCAATCAACAGATCCCTGTTTCTAGCGCCAATATGTAGTAGCAGGAAAGCCCACACTACACCCCTCACAAGTATTCATACAATCAAATCATTTTTAGATCAACCATCATAATTTTTATTGAGTAATCTCACAAATTTTACGAGTTAGAAAGGAAATAAAGCTAAGAAATTAACAACCGCTCTGGACTTTCTCTCTCCTAATGACTTGCTCAACACTCAAAAAAAGATCACTTTCTCCTTACGCCTGTTCAACTCTTTATATAGGGAATTACATAATGGATGACAGCTAATCTGTCCTTTATTTTAGGATCTGACTTGCGATATTCTCTCAAGAGTTCTATTGTTAATCTTCGCAAATACTCAAATCATCGCATAGTCATCACACTTTTCTCATGTTTCTGCCGCCGTCATCTGTCACGTCATTCTTCAAATCATTCTGCGATGCTAGCAAAGTGTTGTTGATCAAACTTCGCAAAGTTTCCTTCTTGCGATATCCTGATCCTACAAGAATTTCCATCAACCAAACAGCGAGAATGAAGCCTACAGATTCAGAACAGTTCCTAGCCAAATTAACTTTGCTGGCAGTCAAGCATCACTTCAACTATTTCAGAAACTATGAAGCAATAAAAGAAGTATAATAGTAGTAGAGAAAATTTAGTAGCAGAGATATCTTCGCTGAACCCAGCAAGATACACCAATAAATTCGTGAATGTCACAAGAGAGCACATGGAGTTTCATAAAATAATAAATTAAGCAAAGATTACTACAACAACACAAGTAGGAATTCGCACAGATGGTCCAGGGAGATAAATACAAGTTTGTAATCCGAATGATAGTTCGTGTCAACAAAAGACTTACCACAAGGAGCAATCACAAGGGATCAATCCCTGCGAAGCATACTCATATGTTTAAGTCTCAAGCATAGTCAACAAGGAAATATGAAAGCCTCCTATACAACTACAAACAACGATCTATAGCAGAGATCAGCCAATAACAGCGGAATCAAAGATTACTCACCTCCAAGTTGTAAAACAACCAAGTTAAAGTCCAACGGACCAACTCTATAATCACAAAGAATAATAGCATCCACAAGAAGTTTATGGGGAGAAGAACAAACTTGTTAAAAAATCATCTAATTTCGCACGAAGCAAGAAAGACGAAAGAACACACAGTTAGGAGAAGTAGGGACGTGATATCACCTACACAGGAAAAGAAGAAAGGATGAAGTAAAATATCATACAAAAGGCGAGAGAAACAAAGAAATAACTTACGCGAATAACACCGCAGCTTCACAAAGAAGAACTTGAACAATTGAATTTTGAACATCAAGGTAGCGAAGTCATCAATAAATAGAAGGTGTTGTTTGATAATTTCTCATAAGAGGGGTGCGCACGGTTGGTCTGAGAAGTAGAACACAAGTACGAGGTCGCGGGTTCAAGTCTTTCCACTCACCCTTTGTTTTTGTTGCGGCGTTTATGCATTCCAGAGGGATTTTCAAAAGGTGTTGTGCGGCATTTATACTCTTCAAGAGAAATTTTTGCACAAGCGAATTTAGTACAATCCCAATTTGCCCAAGACCGCTAAAGATCACCCAACAATAAACAAGCCATCAATGCTTAAGTTCGCACAACATCTTTGCAGTTGCGAATTTCTAGTACAATTAATTGGTCAGAGGCATGAATTTGGTCTTTTATTATTTCGCAAGGTCTTTGATTATTTCGCAAAGAAGAGAGTTGATGATTATTCTGCACAAATATCTCACAAAGAAATGACAAAAATGAATGAATGAAAGAATAAAGAAATGCGAAAATTTCGCAGAAACGCGAATAAAATTTCGCAGAGATTAGTGACATATTAGAATGAGACGAACCTTTATGGCGTACACCCTAGTTCGAGAATAAAATTTCGCAAGAGGCAAATTAAGACCTAAACTGCTTCATATAAGGGGGTATATGTTGCATGGCTTAGGGATAAGGTTATACCGCTGTTGGAACCTGAGTCATGGAGATTTGGGGTCAATTAAGCCCATCTAGGAGAGGCACCTTGGATTCTCAACTTAAGCATATGACTTGTGTTGGGAGACTAAGGTAATAAGGACTCTCCTAAGGAGTGCAGAGTATGATCAAGGCTCCGAGGTATGCGGTTGATCCAAGAGTGCCCGGGGCGTATGAAACTACCCTGGCCATTCTTGGCAAGTCTTGACTATGATGCACTCGGCCCGAAGAAAACCCCACTTAGAGTGCAGTCTCGTAACCATAAACCATATAGGCAAAAGGGATAAGAGGCTGTGAAAACAATTGGTTGTTGTTAAGACCGGATGGGAGGAGCTAGTCTTGTATGGCAGAAGTACGTCTCCTTGAAGGGGCAACCAGGGGGAAGATAAGGGCAGCACCCTCCATTAGGGAGCTGATAAGTGTCTTAAGACGGAAATATCATGAGGCTTTTTACTCACGGGAGTATTAAGACTTGTCATATTTGTGCGACAATTATAAATAGGCAATAAGCCATGAGAAAAAGATAAGACAAGATCAATGGGTCGATACATGAAAGTGTAAAGACGTCCAGTGATTTCGTCGCAAGATGGCAATGTCATGGGGCTTTAGTTTCGCAAGAAAATTTAGGCCTGTCATATTGTCGCAACAAAAATTGACAAAAGAAAAAGTGAAGGCAAGATCAATGGGTTTCTGCAAGAAAGTGCAGAGACGTCCTGCGATTTTGTCGCAATGACAAGAGGTGGCAAAATAAGACCTTTAACTAGGAAGGCAAAATAAGACCACATAAAAAAAAGAGTAAGCAAATAAGCTTGCAAAAATGATGATATGTAAACAAATAAGTTTGCGAATATATACATGGAAATGAAACTGAGATAGCGAAAATGACAAATAAGAAATATTCAAAATCTCTCAGAAGTATTATTCATAATTTCTCAGAGGTATTATTCAGAATCTCTTAGAAGTATTATTCAGAATCTCTCAGAAGTATTATTCAGAATTTCTCAGGATTATTTAGAATTTCGCATGATTATTTAGAATTTCGCAGGATTATTCCGAATTTCGCAGAATGTGTCAGAATTTCTCAGAATATGATTATTTTGCAGAATATGGTTATTTCTGTTATAAACGTGTAATT
Source organism: Papaver bracteatum (assembly GCA_023529315.1). Lineage (NCBI taxonomy): Eukaryota > Viridiplantae > Streptophyta > Magnoliopsida > Ranunculales > Papaveraceae > Papaver > Papaver bracteatum. The sequence goes on from JAJJWX010000613.1 coordinate 41,458, forward strand.
ATGTTAAGAATATCCAGGGCAAATACCGTTTATTACTGGGATACCCTTGTGTCTAGCCCTATAAATTGAGGCTCTAATGTTAGTCTATTATACACATTAATAAGAATTTCCCTCTCTTCTTTCCCTCTACTTTGTGTCTCTTGTTCTTTGTCTTCTATATCACAACACGTCATCAACAACGTAGTTCTAATCAGCTGGGATTATTTTTATTTCTTTTTTCACTTTGATCTTTTAGCATTTGTTTATAGTCGCAATATATTTTTCTATCGCTTTCGTTCGTTTGACGTTCACACTTATAATCAGATTGTTTATGTATATCACTAATCCAACTCAATTATAGTCAGTATCATACGATGATTATTGAAACTCAATTTTGTACACATCTAAGTTCGTTTCTTTGGCACTAAGTATAATAAAATAATCAATTCTTAGTTTAGATACATCTACTGATCTTTTGCTGATTAAATCAAAACTCCTTATATAATTTTGTATTGTATTATAGTGTCCACGAATATCCTACTGTTTGAATCATTAGTTTTTCATAATATTTTACTTAGTTTTGAATCCATGACTAACGTTTTACTTCGTTTTTGCATGATTCAACTGTTCATGGATATTCCACGTGACTCATGTTTCATGGGATGCGCCATTCGAGGACAAAAATATGAAGTTACTGGAAGATTGACCTTGTTTAGGTTAATTGTGATTCCTTATATTAAACAGTGGGGGTCCGAATTTGCTCACACGATAAGAAATAATGATTGAATATTTATCCCTTCCTTTTTGCTAATTATCACAAGCGTTCAATATATTATGGCCAATGATGTCTATTATTTTCTCATGGAGCATTCTTATGCAATATAATTTATTTCTCTCTTAGCACCGGCCATAAGTGGTCATCTTCCAGATTTTTTTTTGGTGCTACAGATATCCATTGGTCAATCCTAAAAGTAGATGATCCATATCTATGGGACACGGGTGATCAACTTTCTGAACATGTTGATTTTCTTTTCTTCTCTAATCCATTCATAGAGGAAGAAAAAATAATTCATCGAAAGATGGTTTACAACTTTCTGAATAATGTTAAATTAATCATGTGCATGGTTGAAAAACCTACGGCCAATTAACTTTGGTATCTTTGTCCTTTGGACAAGGATCATGTGATTTATCAATGGTTTCTATTTTTTTTTTACAAGAAACCATCTATCCTATGCGATGACTAGAACGACGATATTTTTTATTTTGTCGATTAAATTTTGGTAAATTGTACAAACCTATTAATAATGGTTTGATTTTTCCCTATTTTGGAAGATTGATCGGTTCAAACGAATTTTTTAAATCAAATATGTATGGTTTTATCTAATAATAAACCATTGGTTTCCATTTTCCTTTACATGAAATCATTCATCAACTAGAAAGAATGAATTTTATCTCTTCAAAGAAAAATAACGATTATGATTTCTTTATATTCTTAAAAATAAACATATAATTTTGTAAAAATTTATTTCATTTATATCGATCCCTAAATGATGAAATATCGTTATTATGGTATAAGTCAATCGTTAAATACCGATGAACGAGAATTTGCTGCATTCTTTAAAGATATTGAGCAATTTCAATTTTTTTTTTGTTTTCTTCGGTAAAAATCTCCAATATTCTAATATGTTCCACTTATAATTGGATTACGGTCGGACACTAATGATTAATGGGTGCGCACCCGGCTTGTTAGCCAATATTATTAGTCCTTGTAGTGACTATCTTAATTTAATTTTCTTTTGATAAAGAAAGTCCATAACTTTATTCCGAAAAACTTAATTTCTTTTGGAGATTTATTTGCGTATTCTATATGTTTTTAGCTATTACCAGAAAAATCCATGATGGATGGTAAATGTATAATGACTTTTGAATAGTCTTTATTTGTGGTACATAAAAACCATAAATTATTATGAGTATATGTCCTCGAATTAATCAGATAATACTTTACGATTTTTTTTTCTTTTATGAGATTAAGTATTTCCGCCATAATCAGGGGGGAGAGAATACATTATTAGAAGTTTGTGTTAATTAACTTAAATGTTATATTAATTACTCCTCCCATCACGATTAAATCGATAAAGGCTGTCATTATACTATTGGCGTGAAATGTCTCATTTTGCTTTTATATAAGTGTTTGCCCGTTGAAAGGAAAATCCAATCACATATAGCAACAAGTAGCGTTTTGGAAGAGGCTACAGATAGTACTCCAATTGAGTCTATCAAAACATGATCCACATTCTCATAATTCATATCTCTTCATTTGAATAATAGGAGATTATTATGCCCGCGGGCGCTTGTACAGTAATTTTTGAATTTTTTAAAGTATGCATACACTGGATATTGTGTGAGATCGTGATAAGTTAATATGATTGTCGAATATTCATTTATGGTAGCTACTAATAAATGATGGTGGTTTTTAACCCCTCTCCAAAGGAATATCGACATATGTGATTGGTTGGCATACAATTCAAATTAAGTTGGATTAGTTTCTCAATTAACGCAATTTTTGGATCCAAAACTTAACACTTAAAAATGCCAAGCCTATATTAATTACATGCTAGTGTAGTCATAATGCGTTATATGAGAATTTTTTCATTGCAAAATTGATTTAAGGGTTTCATTTTTGCCTAGACCCTAGGATTGATTCATTAATTTTTCTCTTTATACAATGCACTTGGCGTGGTAATCTTTGAAGGACTCATATTGCATTAATACAAGAAATGTGGTTAGGAACATATTCAGGCAGCCACCTGACTTGATTATGTCAGGTTGAACAATCCTCTATGTGTTTTTAGAAATTTGGTACACAACCAAAAATCCGTATTAATTAGTTGATGATTTCAATGTTATAGGTCTCTTGAGGGGTCCTTAAAAACACAAAAATCCACGTTTTAGCAGCATAAATTCTATTTTCTTTCCTTTCTTAAATCTGCAGTTAGAATTATGCTAGCTTAAACTCGTCTTTAAGATAGACTAGAGTTAAGATTTTGATGCTCATTTTATGTAATACTCATATAGTTGAGTTAGCATCCATAAATCTTCTAAAGTTGTACTCTTTTTCCTTCGTTTCAGGTTTTTGTCCAATGTGGTTTTCCTGACAAGGTTTAACGAGGCAACATGACATTTTATTTTATTTTATTTCAAAATGTTGATATTTGTGCTCTTTTTTCTTTGTCCAAGTTTTTTCCCATTGGGTTTTACTGGCGAGGTTTTAGTAATTATACCCCTAAAAAATATGATACATAAGGAGTTGTAGTAATTTGACTAAAAGAGAGAGACAATTTTGTCTAGTGAAAAAGTAACCATGGACATGGAAATTTCAATCTTTTTATCAAATTGCACGTTTGTGTTACTCTTCATTTTACAAAAAAGTGGCCATAAAAGGGACTCCCTCCCTTCGAGCCCTTCGGGCTCTCCGGTCGGTCGGCCCAATTATTCCCAGCTTCTAATTTGGATTAACTAATGGGCACTGTTCCAGAGTTTTAGGAAATTCAAGTCAAAATTGAAAGAAAACAAACAAAATTTAAGAATTTAAGAATTAAGAGATGATTGAATAAAAACCAGCACGAGAAGCGGATTCATTTACGTAAAAATCAACACCGACGATACACACGAATGGCCAAACCCTAAAGCATAGTGTGAATGTGTAAACAAGAGGATCTTGCGAAAATGAGTCAACTCAGTACTATATAAAAAAATTCTAAAATCAATCAATCGCTGGTGTTTTAATCTGTTGATCTTAATATCAACATTTTCTTTTCCTTTCTTTGATTCCTTTTTATGAATCATCATCTATAACTACTTGCTTATTAGTATTATTTCTTTTTTAATTTTTTAATTTTTTGAAAAATTCTTAAACATTCCTCAATTCCTTTGACTATGTGTAACGAAATCTTTATTCCTCCATATGTTTACAGGCAGTGTTGTCAGTCATGGTGTTTGCTATTGGTATAGTTTTGTATTATGCGTTTGCGGTTGTTATTCAAAAGCTTTTGGAAGCTATTGTGTATCACAGAAATGTTCAAGATGTGCTGAAGAAAATAGATCGGTTCTGGACCTAGTTGACTCGTTCGCATGGAAAAGGCCGCATCTTTTGCAAATTCAAATCGATAAAAAATTCAAATCCTTTGGGGCGGTATCTCAGCTTATTTCTTTTTTCTTCTCGCCGGGATGAAAAGCGATTTTTCTGTTACCAAAAATTGTGAAAATTATCTTCCAAAATTCTCTCCAAAATCCCTTATTCTTCGTAATATGATTTCACAAACCCTAAATCTCAACCATCTTTATAAAAATCCTAAGTTTACCAATTACCATAACACTTTAAAAAACCCTAATCACGGTAACCCTAATTTCCTGAAAATGGCGAACAATTCTGGAAATACTGTGGTGGATTTGGCGGAAAAATTTAGAAAAGCAGTGATTGAACTTGGTGATGTTGATGAAGCTGTGATTCATAACATTGAAGGTGGAGAAATAAAAAAAAGGTGATGATTGGGAAGCTATGCTGGTTGGAAAAATTATGATTGAAGGAACAATGGGTCTCAAATCAGTCGAAAATTATATCAAAATAACCTGGCCTTTTATTCCAGAAGATGAAGTTAGGGTGTTTGAACTGGATACCAACATTATGGAATTCAATTTCAAGACTTGGATTACACTCAACAAAGTATGGGAAGAAAGACCTTGGAGCATAAATGGTTATCTAGTAATCCTTTATGATTATAACAGACAAATGGTTTATCCAGAATTAGACACCAATGTTTCTGGATTCAATTGAAGAAATTGTTACCTGAACACATGAATCCTCCTGCTGTGAAAAAGATTGGGGAAATAATGGGTGAAGTCATTGATATCCAACCAAAAGATGCAATTCCTTCAGCTGGTTATCCTGTAAAATTTTGTGTTCAGATTAACTTAAGCAACCCTCTAAGAAGGGGTGTTATGGCTCTAACTAACTCTGGATGCATAAGATGGATTAAGTTTTTTTATGAGAAGCAACCTCACAAGATATGCACTGATTGTTATCTACTGCAACATGTTCAAGGAGTATGCAAGGTAGCTGCTGAGTTCTTGGCTAAGGCCCATAAGAAACCACATTTCTTTGGGGCTACTGGTACTGGATAAAAAAGGATTACTCAAGGGGGAAAGACTAATTCTGCAATCCCAAAAGCAGTCCAGAAGGAAACTTCAAAAAAAAAAAAAACAGCTTTGTCCCTCCTCAAGATGGAATAAGAGTCATCTCAAAAATTGCTTTTGAGGATCAAGAAGATGAAAATGTTGGGGAAGGTAGACTTGGTAAAAGTCCTTGAAGTGCATCTACCCACCTTATTCAAGATGCAAGAAGCTCTAATTCTTCAACTCAACTATCTGAACAGCCCTGTGATGCACAAATAACAGCCAAGAGCACAACTGAGGACAAACTGCCAAAAAGCACTAAGGGGGAACTCAAGGTATTTTCTTCACATATAACTTTTAAGTATTACTTTCAATTATCTCTAAACCACCTGTTTATATCCTTACACAAAAATATTTACTTCTCTTTCCATTACCTGTGTGATTCTTGCTCTATTTTTCATACAGTGCCCCTTCCAAAAAGAGATTGCACCATGAAAATTTTATCTTGGAATGTTTTTGGGTTTGGTAATAAAGACACTAGGAACCACCTTCAAATTCTCATCAAGTCCCAGAGCCCTAACATCATATTCCTGTATGAAACTAAGAACCAACAAAAAAGAATGATCTTTCTGCTAAAAAGATTTAAGTTTGCTAATGTTGTTTATCTGAATCCTATTGGTCTTTCAGGAGGTTTGTGTTTGCTTTGGAAAAATGGTATTAACATTCAAATCATAGATTCTCAGCTAAATATGATAAATTGCCTTGTAAAACTTGATAGCCAGAACAACAGTTCCTTACTGACTTGCATTTACGGGGCCTTAAATTATATGGATAGAACTATGCAATGAGATCATCTTAGTCAGCTCAGACAAAGCTATAATAACCCTTAGATGGTTATAGGGGATCTAAATTTCATCCTAAATAGTAGTGAGAAGGAAGGGGGTAATCTTCCAACCCAAAATGACATTGATGCCAATAATGAATTGTTGTTTAATCATGGTATTCATAGCATGCATTTTATAGGTAATCCCTACACCTGGACAAATAAAAGAAATAGAGATGAGCTAATTTTAGAAATACTTGATAGAGCTTTAATCTCCGATGACTGGAATGACCTCTACCCTAATGCTGCATTATATCACCTCACTGTCCTAGGAAGTGACCATTGCCCCATAATGCTAGTCACTAGCAAATGGATTGAATCATAAAAAAAACCATTAGAGTTAATAAGGCTTGGTTTAGAGATTCCTCTTGTTCTGATCTTATTAAATCTGAATGGAATTCTGCTGTTTCTGGTTCTGCTGCTTATAAATTGGTTAATTGCTTGCATTCTACAAAGCATCATCTTAGGAACTAGAATTACCTCCACTTTGGAAACATAAATTCTCAGATTGCTAATCTTGAAGCTCAACTATCTAACCTGACCAGAAACAATAACACTCAAAATGTTACTGTGGTTGAGGAGCTGACCAGAAAGCTTAAACAATGGTATGATATTGAGGAAGAATACTGGAGACAAATAGGTAAGGAGGATGCTATGCTTTTAGATGATAGGAATACTGCCTATTTTCACCAAAAAGCAAACTTTAGGAGACAGAAAACTCAAATTGAGTTTCTCCAGAACAATCTTGGAATTTGGCCAGATGACATAAAAGACATTGAAGATGAATTGCTTAGACACTTCGGTAGTATGAGTAAAACCTCCCATTCTCCTAGTTCTGTCTCTTTTCTTAGTAACATAAATGCTTGCATCTCTGACCAGGACAATGATATGTTAACTGCTATGCCATCCAATGAGGAAATTAAAAAAATTGTTTTGGATATGAAACCTTGGACCACCCCAGGACCAGATGGTTTCCCACCTGGTTTTTACCAACTTATGTGGGAGACTGTTGGTCCTGAAGTCAGTAAAATGGTTAAATATTTCTTTCACTCACATCATCTTCTAAAACAGTTGAATCACAATTTTACAACCTTGATTCCTAAGAATAATTGCCCTAAAGGTGCTGTAGATTTTAGACCCATAAGTCTTTGTAATGTAACTTACAAAATTATATCTAAACTTCTAGCATCTAGGCTCAAGTGTGTGTTAGATAAAATCATATCACCAGCTCAAACTGCTTTCATTTCAGGCAGACTAATTCATGATAATATTGTGATTGCTCATGAATTAATCCACTCCATGAAAAAGACTAAGGCTAAAGATGGTTGTGTAGCTATAAAACTAGACATGTCAAAATATTTTGACAGAATTGAATGGTCCTTTCTTCTTGATAGTCTTTACAAACTTGGTTTCTCACATGATTGGTGCAGCATGATTAGTGAATGTATTTCCACAGTTTCCACTTCCATCTTACTGAATGGTGCTCTAGGTGAAGTCTATTATCCACAGAGAGGACTAAGACAAGGAGACCCATTGTCTCCATATATTATCATCATATGTATGGAGGCCCTTTCTAGAGGTTTGATTCATGCTGAAAATGATAACCTAATTCATGGGTTTAAAGCTGATAAATTTTGCCCTTCTGTTTCTCACTTGTTCTTTGCTGATGATTGCCTTATTTTAATTAAATCTAGGGCTAGAGATGCTAGGAACTTGGCTTCTCTAATTGACCAATTCAGTAAGTTTTCTGGCCAGGCAGTCAATTTTGAAAAAGCTGCCATTGCTTTTAGCTCCAAGGTTCCCACTAATGTCAAAAATGAAATCTCTAATATCCTTAGGATTAAGAGAATGTCTCTCAATGAAAAATACCTTGGAGTGCCACTCCTGCTACAAAAAAGAAAAATTGATTCCTTTAGACACTTGTTAGACAGCTCAAAAAATAGGTTAGCACATTGGAAACCTATATATCTAGCACCTCCAGGAAGGACTATTATGAACCAAGCTATTCTGGGAAGCCTTGCTAGTCACCACTTAGCTGTTTTCCCAATGCCAAGTGAACTAACTAATAAACTAGATAGCTTACAAATGAGGTTTTGGTGGGGGAAAAATATAATGAAAAAGGCTATTACCCGAAAGGCTGGTGAGACATTGCTTTGCCTAAAGATCTAGGAGGACTTAATATTAGGAAAACTGAAATCCTAAATTTGGCACTTCTGACTAAACTTGCATGGAGGCTAATTGATAATCCTGATGATAAATGGGCTTGTATTCTCAGAGGTAAATATTTCCCTAACTCTAATCCTTTAACTGGCAGTGTTTCTAAACAGGGATCTTGGATATGGAATGGCATCTGCAAAGGTTTGGCTTTTGTTAAAAAATATTATGTGTGGGAGATTGGAGATGGGAATGCTGTGCATATTTGGAAAGACAATTGGATTCCAAATATGCATAGTCCTCCTCCTTGTACTTTCTATTATGCAAATATGGTGTATGTTAGTCAGCTAATTGATCATGATTCAAAACAGTGGAATTTAAATACCCTATCTTCTTTATTTGACAGGGACATAGTAGAGAAGATTAGGAAAACTATAATTCCCTTTAATGGGAAGGATAAACAGAGATGGGAACCTATCAATAATGGTCAGTTCAATGTTAAGTCATCTTATAGAGTCATCCTCCAAGAACAACTTGCTGTAAAACCTACCAATAATAACATGTCCATAAACTGGAAACAATTTTGGAGACACAAATTACCTCCTAGAGTCCAGCATTTCATGTGGAAGTTCTTGCATAATTTCCTACCTACAAGAAATAGATTGGATAGATACACAGTCCATCAAGACAACTTTTGCCCTTTGTGTGAACAAAATGTGGAATGCATTCAACATCTTTTACTTGACTGCAGAATAGCTAGAAATGTTTGGAATAAGATGAAATCTGTCCTGTTGAATCAGATTAGGAATGTAAACTTACATGAATGGATTTCTGGTTTTTTCAAGGTGGGAAATAATGGTAGTAATCTTGATTATGCTCTATATGAAACAACTTCTTTTTGTCTATGGCACATTTGGAAAACTAGATGTGCAAAAAATTTTGATAACATAAATGTTTGTGAGGAGGCTATTTCTAGTGCAACTATTCTATAGATTAATGAGTGGAAAAGTACACTCATGGCTCAATCACAGCATACTCAGTCAGTTAGACAGATTCAACATCATTGGGCTCTTCTCATTAATGACATGATCAAAATAAACTTCGATGCATCTTACATTAATGATAATAGTTTATCTAGATGGGCACTAATATGTAGGACTGATACAGGTGACTGCAATGGACTGCGAGAAGGTGCATCTCCTGCATTAGACCCAGAGCAAGCTGAAGCGCAGGCACTTCTAGAGGCAGTATTATGGGAAAAACAGAAAGGACTTGCAAGGATACAACTAGAAGGTGACTGCTGGAACGTAATTGAAGCTCTTAAAGGAAAACAGTCGTCAGTGAAGTGGACTACCAATAATCTAATACAAGATGCTTTGGATATTTTAAGTACCTTTCAATTTTGGTCTTGCAACTATGTGCATAGGGATTCCAATCACTTGGCAGACTCACTAGCAAAGTTTTCAAGAACCCAAGCAATTTGTTTTCATTGGTTAAACTCTGGTCTTGAATGGGTTTCTTCCCTCATTCAGCAGGACAAAACATTCATGTAGTTTCATTCATCTAAATAATAGCATCTTTCCTATTAAAAAAAAAAAAACACCGACGATACAAAGTACGTGACGACAGTTTTGACACTGCCATCTAGGAAGATTTGGATCGACATGAAAACTTATTCCTATGTCTGATGAGATATCATCTTTCATGGTATTACGATTTCTTTTCGTCTACAGAACCAGAGAGAGTTTCTAAGTTGGTGTTTTACTCGTTCCAACTTCCGTATCAATGGATATTTCCACCCAGCCTCCTGAACCACATTGGTACTTCCACGGTTGGGCCTGGGGTGTCAAATGGGTCAAGTTCGGAACCGGAACTGCCAAAATGCCCAGATACATATCGGGTTCGGTTACCCATATGCAAATAACGGGCCTTGCAGGTCGCAAGTAACGCCAAATTTTGGGGCCTGATACAAATGGCGGGAAAATATCACTAAAAGCCCACACGGCTCAGAATACATGTAAAATAGCCCCTCCACTCCCCCCACTCTCGCTCTTCAGAAACCCTCCCTCGATGCCCTAAAATTGTTTGAAACGTTTCATTAGATTCTTTTACTTGAAAAACTTGTTTCCTCTTCGGTAATCGACGACCTTTACTCCAAGGGCATAAATCTACCTTTTCTTTAAGTATTTCATATTTATCTAAAAACATTTAGGGTTTCTTCGATTGTTAGAAATCATGGCTGATGTGTTTGAGGACGAAACGGAGCATACTGTATCAATCCAGGAGTACCTTAAGGATGTTGAAGAACAAGAGTTGGTACGGCTAAAATCTCTTCTAATTTTTAAATTTGGGTTTTATTTGAAATGCCGGTATAATTAGTAAAAATGTTGGATTAAAATTAGGGTTCGATCTATACTTCAGTATTTTTTTTTCTTATTTTGATTCTGGTTAATTTTCTGTTAACTTGATTTGGTACCGTAGGAAGCTGATTTGGTATTGGGAGGTGACGAAGGGAAAGAATGTACATACTCAAAGGGCTACATGAAGAGACAGGCTATTTTCTCATGTCTTACTTGTACTCCTGATGGCAATGCTGGTGTCTGTACAGCATGTAGCTTATCTTGCCATGACGGTCATGAGGTAAAAATCCTCCTTTTGATTTGTTGAGAAATTACTTTGATTCAAGTTTTGTTAAGAATGGATAAAACACTGGGTTTTGTTTCATTTGGGTTTCTCACTTATGATGTTTATCTGAGATCATGTTTGGTCTGTGTAGATCTGGTTTTCAAATGACTTATACGAGTTGCTATATGTTGATTCGATTATGTCTCAGTCTTTGAAGTTTAAATTTTATGCAAGTATTCAGTGTATCATATTTACGTTTCGATACAACAGTAGCTTTCCCCCTTTTGAAGTATGAAACATTTTACTTACATAGGCTTATTCTTGTTATTTTTCCCGTTATGATTTGCATAAGATTGTAGAATTGTGGACGAAGAGAAACTTCAGGTGTGATTGTGGAAATTCAAAGTTTGGAGAGTTCTACTGCAAGCTCATGGCAGATAGAGAACCAGTAAATTCAGAAAACTCATACAACCAGAATTTTAAAGGTGCATACTGCACATGTCATCGCCCTTATCCTGACCCAGATGTCGAAGAGCAGGTGGAGATGATACAGTGCTGTATTTGTGAAGATTGGCTTCATGAGAACCATTTAGGTTTTGAACCCTCTGGCGAGGTGGGTTATTACGTTCCCTGTCCTGACTATTTATTTAATTATTTTATTTCTGGATTAATTTTTTACCTGCTTGCTAATTTATATCTTACTTTTGGAGCCTACTCTGGATATAATATTGGACATTTGAAATGTTCCGCATCTCGGGTTTTTGTCCAAGTTTGTTAATTTTATAATTCAGGTTCCACGTATAAAGTGCGGAATGGGCTCTCTTAACTAGGTCAGGGTATCAATGTCTAGTAAACATCGGATTTAGATGTCTTATAATTTTGGGCTGTTGATCAAGGATCAAGCATTTGACATTATTGATTGCAACAGGTTAATCCTGGTTGTATGTGTTCCAGTAGCTTAATTGGTTGGTAATTCTGAACCCGTCACACAACTTAAAGCCTCTTCCCTGAAGCAAATTGTTTGTAGTTTCCATCTTGTAAGCTCGTTTCTTATGGAAAGCACTATAATTGTATTTTCGGATGTTTGTCAGTTGTTTAGAAATGATTTTCACTTGAACCAAATTCACCTTCTAGCCAACCAACTTATGTAACTAACCAACTATTATGGGATGTGACAGTTGATATCTAGTGTCTTCTAACACAAGAAATAGAAGAAACTATCATGATTAAGGAAACAAGTTAAAGTAAACCTAAAGCAAAATGGAGCAAGCAAACTAATTACAATCATATGGTAGAAGACTCGTCACAATTCCCCCAAGACCTTACACCCACATGTTGATTTTCATCGTATAAACTGCCATCAACTGTATCTGCTCTAGTTTGTGTGTGTGTGTGTTTCTTTGTTAACTCTCAAAATTCAGTATTTGAATATTTTCGTTCTTACCCTTTTTGGTGAGAATTATGACAGTCGACGAAACTATATAGTTTTATCTATAAGGTTACTTTCATATTCACTTTTTTTTTTAGTTTTTTTTGCATCTGACAGAATATTACATTTGCATCGTCTTCTTTGTTCATCGTACAGATACCTAGAGATGAGGAAGGAGAACCCTTATACGAGGAATTCATTTGTCTTGCATGTGCAAAGAAGGTCTCTTTCTTGTCTCTTTACCCTCCGTCAATTTGGGCAGCAGTTAAGGAAGGTGAGGCTTCTCTAGACGGTAACCAAGACGGTGGTGTTTTGACAGATGCAGTGGGTGCATCCTCTGAGAACGTCTCAGGTCATCCTGTTGTAGATGATAATAAAGAAGAGAAGGTGTTGGTAAACAGACCTCCAGCAAGTCCTGCCTTTGGGAATTTTGAGAATAGCATGGAAATGGTTTCTTCTGATCTCAAACCTGTATTGCCTCACAGGAATGAGTTACTTGGAGAATCTTCAGAGAAGAAGAGGGATTTAGAGGAATTCTCTCGTGACACCATTTCTAGTCCCAAATGTGCCCTTGGGATGGATCCGAGTGTTACTCCATTCATCCTAGAGAAGAATAAGCCCATGTTTCTTTCTAAAGTATGGAGAGATCTTCTTTGTAGGTGCGAGAAGTGCATTGAATTCTACACCAAGAAGGGCATAAGGTTCTTAATTGAGAAGGAGGACTCGATTGGGGAATATGAAAAAATGGGAAAACAGAAGAGGCAGGAGAAGTTGCAACAAGAGGAAGGAGCCGAGCTGAATTTTCTCAATAAACTCGGTCATGTTGAGAAAATTGAGATCTTGAGTGGCATTGCAGACATGAAGAATGAGCTGTGTTCTTTCTTGGTATGTCGCATTTTCTCCTATTGATATGATTTTTCATGGCAGTACTTGTTTTTTGCAACATATTTAGGGTTGAAAGTTGTTTTTATAATTGATTTCTCCACCTTCTGAGGCTCTCTATCATTTATATGTGGATCATATACTTGTTTTCTGCAGGAGTCGTTTGATTCATCGAAGCCTATCACACCATCTGATGTCCATCAGGTGTTTGAAAATCTTGCAAAGAAACGCCGTTTCCAGTAAGAATCAGCTTCTTCTCTTCCTGGTAGCCTTAACTAGCTATTTTGGGTTTTGGACTATTCAAGACGTTAAAACTGAATGTATAGTTTCTAAATTTAGATGTGCTACATTGTGTTGTATGTGGTAAAGTGAGGTGATCTAATTCACTCTCACCAGTAAAACCAATGTGGGGTTCTCTTACTATATATTTCTTCGAATATTAAGTTTATGGAAGCTGTTAGAAGGACTCACTCAATTTCCTTTTTCCGGAAGTAGGGTTTGTCTTGAAATCTTCCTTACGTCTAGAAGAGTACTTGGCATGTCCCGCGTCTTGCAATCTCTGCCTATATATACATCTCATTTGTATTTTGACACGAGGACTGACATGTACAGTGCTTGTTGAATATATCAATATCAGCACTTGTACGTACTTTCCGAGTAACACATGTACGCGTCATGTTACATGCACAAGCATGTGTGGTTTTCTGTCTTTAGGAATATGATTTAAAGTTTAATTTTTGGGGAAATAATCATTTGGTTGTTTTTTTAGGTTGTCCCAGTTTAAAACTAAGTAATTTCGAAATATAAAGCCGTTATTCTAATGATTTATAATAAAATTATCATATAAAACTTTTGGTTTTTAAAACTAAGTAATTTCAAAATATAAAGCCGTTATTCTAGTGATTTATAAGTAAAGGTTTGATTTAGTATATTCCATTTTATTAAGTGGAACCCTTCTTCCCGTTACTCTGATGAGGGTGAAACCCTTTGTAAGATAAAGATGACTATATTATTCATTCCATTTTTATTTATTTTTAACGTCTCCGTTGTTTTGTATTTGTTAAACTAGGTATCACCGGGGCCTTACGGCCCGGCTCAACCTCTCCTCTTTCGATTTTTGTTTGAACATGATTTGGGCAATGTCATGATGGCAATAAAAATTAATCTCAACGGTATACCTTATATTTGGTTTTCTTGACAACTTTTTGATACTCGGTCAATCACAAAGATCAAAAGATCAACTCATTATTGTCTACATTGTACACCTTTTGCATTAAATGCTTGGCGTATCGTAGTATAACTGGATCACTCGTCAACTTGTGATAATCGAAGGAACAACAACCCCATTAATATGATTATTGAACATTCTTGACACTTTGGGTGGTAAAGAACAACAATTGTGTTGTTTGTCGTACTACAGACGATTACGTCTGTTCATGTGGTAGAGCTAGACTTTCCAACATGGGGGACAAATATATATAGTGGAAGATAGCACTAATGTCCATTGCTCTCGTAGTGCTAAAAATATCAATACTTCATAGAACCTTATACCAAGTGTTAGAATTTGTTGTGGAAATTTTTGAAATGTATGTAAAAAGTTACACAAATGAAGTATATTATAACAATTTTGTAGAATCCAGGGGGACAATTATGGAAAACGTGAAATTTCTAAGCCTAAAATGGTCATTTTGTAAATACTAGGGAGTAGAACTACTCAGCTCCACCCCTGATAAAATTACTTTGTGTTTGACAAATAGTAGTATTTCATCAAGAAATTTAGCAATAAACTTTTTCCACCATTTACATTATTGAGCTCCTCGAGTTTAAAATCTAGGATTGTACCTATAAATATATCCATCCTAATACAGCAGTAGGTTAAGAATGTTAAGAATTTTAGATCATGAGATACTCTTCAAGACTTGATTTCGAAAATATCATTGTAGTTGCATTTGCGGTAATGGGAATGATAAATAAACGACGAAATACGCATTTTAACTCAAATTTGCATCTTCTTTTTAAGCATCGTGTTTATAAAAAATAATCGAGTCAAAGTAGGATCCTTTTGCTTAGATTTTAGATTTTCAATCCCAGTTAATCTGAAAAGTATACATGACATTCCAAGTTTGGTATGCAATGGAATTAGTTCCATATTGAAGCTGTTATAATAAAATTTTAAATGTATAGGTGTATGGATTTGTTGTAATAACATTTTGAATTCAAGCACAACAAATCCATACACATACACTTAAATCAACAATTTTACTTTTGAAAACAAAACGGTATGCTATATATGCATGGTTTTTAAAAGTGTACGCTTCACGCTTCAGAGCGTACGCTTCGTTTCAAATTTCAGCATTTCGCTCTGAAGCGGTCATGTGAAGCGCATCTTTCATGAAGCGTACGTTTCACGCTTCGGAGCGTAAGCTGTGCTTCAAATTCAGCATTTCGCGCTTCGAATTTCAGCATTTCGACGAAATTTTTAAGGCTTTTAAAAGAAAAATATGCATGTTTTAAGAGGGAATTGAACACCCCACCTCTTATTTAAAGCTTTTAAAAAAAATATGAATGTTTTAAGGGGGAATTGAACAACCCACCTCCCACTCGTCTGGACTCCAGAGTAGGTTGAATTGGTGTACACCCGATTTGTTTTTGATAAAAATTAGACTTATATAAAATTTATATGATAGTATCTTCCTAATAAATTTATAATTACTAGTTACGACTAATTTATTTATAAGGAAACATCCGCTTCAAACATCAATCATGAAGCGACGCTTCACGCTTCGACATACGCATCGCTTCCTAAAAATGAAAAATACTTCACGCTTTCAATACCTTGTATATATGAATGTAATAACTCATGATTGTCAACAATACAGCTGAATCCGCCAAATTGTCCAGAACTAAGAAGAAATCTAAAAACTGAAAATTATTTTGCAATCTATATGTTGATATTTAGAACTGAAACTTGAATGAACCTGCCGATTACAGTTTCAATAATTGCCAACTTGCTGACATGTAGTATTTGCCAACTTTCTCTAGCAAGGCCGAACCCAGAATATATCCACTGAGGACTCAAGTCATTGAAGTTAAACTGATCAATTCTCCCGATGTACCCCTTAAAGCACTCTTCATATTTACGTCATCACCAATACATTTTTCATATCCATAAGTTCTTGGAGGTAAGCTTATACTGCCATGGTTCAAATTTCCAACTTACGTATTGTACAACTTATGTACCCAACTTAACACATTTATATAGTTTTATACACATTAACCAACTTTTCCTCTTCAAACACTGTATTAATATTGGCGTGAAAAATATTTTTCTTAAAAATATACACAAAATATATGCTTAAAGTCGTACCTCATTCATTCTCTACTCTGGGGACTGATCACATTTCACTGTTACTCTAATGTCTATCTATTTCAAGATCACACCAAAGGTGTGCTGACATTGGTTTCATGGACATGGAGGTGTGTGTGCTGATGGAGCAGATTTCTTTGGAATCTCAGCAGTAGCCCCTGAGATTTCAATAGGTGGAGCAGAATTTCTCTTGACCGTGTGAAGCTAATTAAAGTAGAGAAGAACATGAGGATTCCCGTCGTGCTGGTGGAGGTGCGATCACCACAAAAATAAAAGAAGGGAGGGACATGGAAAGGGGAAGGTGCTCCGGTAATGGTGGTTCTGATTACCCATTAAAATGAGAAAACGTGAAACGCTAAACTATAAAGATGTTGCAGGAGTTCATGGTAAGCTGGG
This sequence comes from Papaver bracteatum, assembly GCA_023529315.1. Classification (NCBI taxonomy): domain Eukaryota; kingdom Viridiplantae; phylum Streptophyta; class Magnoliopsida; order Ranunculales; family Papaveraceae; genus Papaver; species Papaver bracteatum. Next base: position 58,345 of record JAJJWX010000613.1, read on the forward strand.
AAACATTTTTTACTAATAAGAATGAAAGTGTAAAAATTTCCAAACAGCAACAAAAGAGCGCTAGCAACATTTGTTACCATTGAAGCCAGCTAACTATCTATGACCCATTTACTACAACCTATTCAGTACAAAAATACATAATGTTAGCATAAGAAATTTATATTCAATCAATTTCATGTCATGAGAGACAACTTTCAACTCTTATGTAAAATATGCAATCTAATAGGAACAGACTAAAACTACCAAGGGAAGAACCCCATAAAAACCTCTACCCTAAATAGGTGGATTAATATAAGTCCAGAATTATCCCGGTGATCTTGAATCTTTCTCCTTTTTTACAATATTGGTTAGCAATTAAACTCATAACATATAGGAAAAACTGATAGAGAAGAAATAAGCTTCACCTACAACCTAAGAAAATAAAGTTACAGACCCGAGGGTATTATTATTAAAAAAAGAGACCTGAATGGAGAACGTGTACCTGAAATTACTTACATATATTCCTTAAATTACTTTTGCTTTCTCCTAATTTTCGCAAATGTGTATATTAATTAATATGCTCTCCCAATTGAAACAAAATGGTAGAGTACCAAGCATTATTTAGCACCAATGGGTTCCACGTCTAGTACTATGTTGACCTATCATTCTCATCAAAAAAGCTCTCCAACTATCACCAATCAATGAGCTTCCCACAATGCCTCTTCAAAACCTTGATCCTCTCAAATTCTACTTGAATTCCACGACAACCACAAAATGTATCTTGACTCGAAATAACAAACCTGAACAGAAGACCAACGATATTTAACCCTCCATACTCACCAAAGGGATGGTATAAGTAGGCTTCAGATAGAAGGCTAACATGAGTCTCCATGACTATATAAAGCAAATATATACGGACACTCGAATAGACCTGCATGTGGATATGACAAATTTCTTCCAGAAATCCTGGTACATGGAAAGACACGAATAAATCTATTATGTGGAAGTTAAATACAAACTAACAGAGACCACACTACTTGCAAAATCACAGAAACCATTAAACATGTATAGAATCAATATTATAAAAGAGCATGGTTATCATGACAAAGTACTATCCACGTAAATCATAGTTCAAGAGAAGGAAAACCATATTTAAGGTACACTGCATTAATCCAACAATGATAGTCTAGGAAGCAATTGTTCGACTTCCCTTTCTTAAACCATTATTTGTTAGATTATGCCTTCAACTTCTTAAGATCTGCAGGTGTTAGTATAAAACGAATTAATACGTTTGTTTCATGAAGCTAACAGATGAAAAAGAACAATAGAGGAGTTGTAAATCCTACCTATGAGCATGGGAAGGTAAATATGTGTGAAATTATCACCTGCAAAAAAAATTGAAAGAAAATACATCTTCTGATTGTTGATAAGCAGGACAGAATTAGCTTAGATATTTGCATGGGAGCTAGGAAAAGATACAACCATAACTATACTCTTCGTTCCACAAATCTCAGTTGATGCAATTGATCAGTGACTTATTTGTATCCACTTTTCCAAGCCTACAAAAATAAATATATCCCACCACGAATACAATACAGAAAAAGCACAAATTGTAAAAAAATACAGTTATGATCCATGCCACCCTGGCATTATTTTGTGGTTCTCTTCTGATGCAATTCGCTAACCTTTTTACTCCAAGGGGAAGGCGGTTCTTGTAAGATACTGACCAATTACGCAAATTGGATAGGTATGCTAAAACCCCAAAATCTAGTGACCAAATTAGTCTTACGGAGTCTGCACATGTGAGATCAAGCCAAAAGAGTCTAAACCTCACTGGAACTTCTGTACCCAGCTAAAACTGCAAAAAAACAAAACAAAGAATATCAATAATCAACATCTCTCTAAACCAACAACGCATACATTTTGTGGATGATCCCAGCTACTTACCAGAGAGATGATTTACCTTCCCATCTATACAAACAAATAATCAAAAATCCACTCAACCACCCCATGTCATCTGAAGTGATACAAAAAGAAGAAGAAGAAAAAAACACATTTATAAGACAACGTATTACACAAAAAACCTACATGCTACACATTTATTGAATTCAAAAGAAGGGATGGAATAAGTTTGTTACAGGTAAAGACTTCAATATAAAGGATCTCTATGGATATCTGAAACAAATATATACTGGCACTTAGACATTCATGCGAAAATGTTGAATTTGTGGCAGACGCAATGATAAATAACTATCTTACGTTAAAAACGACATTGACGCCACTAAATACCCAACAAAAATCTTGACAGAACACTACCAAGGCACACAATAACATACCCAAAGACTTCCATAGCCACGTCCCTAACATGATGACTTTATTAATATAGTCTCTACATCTATGTTCATTTTTACCGGGAAATAATGGAAAACAAATGAACGTATACCTAGACACCAAAATATGATAAGTAATTCATCTCAAAGTGCTAAAGAAGTAGCATGATAACTACATGATCAATTATTCTACTACATATGTTATATTGTTAACTGAATTCCCAGTAATTCATCTCAAAGTGATAAAGAAGTAGCATGATAACTACATGATTAATTATTCTACTATACATGTTATATTGTTAACTGAATTCCCACCTATAAAGCATCTAAATTAACTCAACATGTGGATTTTCCCGAAAACTGATTTTCCATTTTGGGAGAAGTTTCGCATATACTTGGAATAAATTGGATGTGTCTGAATTCTCCAAAACCTCTGGATATGCTACCACTTTTGTAGTAAGGGTAAGATAGTGATCGCTGTCGTATGCGTCAAAAATAATTCACACTTTCTTACTACTCAAAATATAAATATAGCAAGGGCAAGAAAGGATCGATCCCACAGAGAGAACTAGGTTGTCTCGTTGTTTCGGTTCCTTATAAAACACCGGGTATTTTTTTGATTTTTATATACTAAAATAAAATAAAAGCAAAACAATAAAATGTAAACACGCAAATCAAGGCAATGAGAATATTGGTTAAGGATTCATCTTCATTCACAAATATGTTTTCTTCACAATAATTATAATTGATATTTTAATCTCAACTTTTATCAAAAGCCCTAGAATATCTTGATCGCAAGAATATCCCGCTAATATGCTTTTGCCATCAACAAACACATTAAAAGATGCGGATATGAGTTCTATCTTAAAGAACAACCTAACGTGTAAAAGCACTAATCAAGTTTAATTCCCTAGATGCATTAAGTTCTATGAAATCAGGCCAATCAAAGCAATCGAACGTGGAAAACCCACTAATTCAATTTAACAAAAGTTATAATTCACATATGATCATAAGAATATATCACTACAAACTATAATCATATTTATGCTACTTGCAATCAGGAATCTATCACTTTTACGTATAACAAACCCTAATCTAGCAATAGAGATGAAAACAAACTCAACCGATTCGCGACTCGATCAAACAAGCATTCAAATCATATAACAATATTAATTGTGAATAATAATCGATAAAGTATGGAGACAAAACTAATTTATCATATCAAAAACCATACTGTGTGAAATCTAATTATTCCATAACCAATAATAAACTTAAGTACTCATGTTAATGGAGTTCATAACAAGAAGAAAGAGAAACCCTATCATGTTTCTAACCCTAGAAACAAAAGTAGAAGAAGATATATGAGATCTATCTTTAGATTAAAGTCTTCTCTTTTATATGTTTCTCAATTTCCATAAAGGATACTCCTTCCAAAATTAGGTCTTCTCTTCAAAGTCCATCTCCAAGTAGTCCACCAAGCCCATGTGTGAAAACCCGTGTAGTAAATATGTCCCAAAACTCGTTGCCGAAAAAACGGATTTTTGGCCGGAATCCGGCGCCGAAAAGTCGCCGCCGATCACCTGAAAAAATCACTGCCGTCGATGGAATATTCTGTCAATGTTAACGGTCAAACGGGTCAAACTGTTAGTCAACAGTCAAGAGAAAGGAAATCAGCCGAGTAAGTTATCAATTCAGCTATCTAACTTGGCTGATTGGTCTGACACAAGTGGGTTGAATCAGTCACTGAGTTGACTCGCCTGCAAGAAATTCAGGCAGCGTTTCGTTCGTTTTTCTGGCATTTTCTCAGGCCATTCTTAACAAGACTAACATACACCTAACTTTCCACTCATTCGACACAGTTTTGATAACCCATTCTTCTGAGTTCTATTTTGAGCTCTTTTCCTGCGTCATTAGAAGCATCAGAGGCTTCAATTTCATCTCCATCTCTCTCAACAACGCCACCAACTCATCGATCTCTCCATGTTATTGATTCTAAAATTCCCATTCAGTCTTTCAATCTGTCGATCTGTTGAGCAGCCAAACACAAATTCCCTTTTCAATTCTTCGATTTCTCTCATCTCGAGTTTCTTCTTCAGAGTCACCAACAAACCCCTCTCGATCTGTTGTTGAACAATAATCAGAACCCTTCTTCTCTCGGCTGTCTGCAACTCGACCTAGCCTTATACCCATGGAAATCATCAGCTCCCTCACTTTCCACTCTCGAATCTCGACTTTATCTCAATTCCTCGAATTACAAACGGCAGCCTTTCTTTATCTTCTTCTCAATTTCAGATGCAAATAAGGATTGAGGGAATAAATGAATGAGAAAGAAAAACTCACGCTTTTAGGGTTGTTTTTGGGTATGATGTTGACACCCCTTTGATTTTGATAAGGGTCATCCTGATTGGTAGCCCCTTAACCTCAGGTGGATGTCTTTAGTACTTCTCCATAAGAAAGTTGCCCCTTAACCTTGGACAGGCTCCGGATAGTGCTTGCCCCTGAAATGACCTTTTTTCCCTTTCGGCTCAAATTGAACGGATTCCTCTTCTTTCGCTCCAAATGGCTCCAAAGCACCTAATAACTCAAACTCACACATAAGATACATAATTCACACGAAAAATAGCAAAGAAAGCATAAACTCTACATAGAAAATATGGTGTATCCTACACCTATCAGAGATGTAGATGTTAAACAATGTAGAATACGTGCAATCAAAATTATATTACAACCATACGTAACGTACTAAACACCCCACCCCTCTAAGTGGAACCCCTTTTGATGCAGAAGTCTTAAATCTTTCCTGAGCAGAAGGATCAATTGGTTCTTTCTGCAAAACATAAAATGGTAACTTTAAGATTTTGACTTCAAATTGCAAAGAGGTGGTTTGCGAGGAGAAGCCTATATAATCTTTTTTTTTTTTTTTGAGAATGAAAAGGTTATATTAAAAGAAAATTAACCAAATACAAAACTAGTCACAGCAGACCAGGTTACATATGAAGAACAATTTCCCAGTTTTGCATTATTAGCGTACTGTCCAAAGAACGAAAAGTATCTTTCTCACAACACCAGAGAATGAGAGTCTGTTTAATGTGCATGATTATCTCATAAACCGATTTATGCCTCCCTCCAAAAACTCTACTATTTCTTTCCTCCCAAACGTTCCAGATCAGCGCAAAATGCATGATTTTACACAAATCTTTGCATCTGCCATTAAGAGCATTCCATTCCCACGCTTCAAAAAGATTCAGGACTGTACCCGGAAGTGGCCAGTCAATATGAAACGCCTTTATAAAGTAATCCCATACTTTGAAAGTTGTAGGGCAATGAATGAATAAATGGTCTGTTGTTTCATCCACCAAGTTGCACATTACGCAAATAGCACTTTCTATATCCACCCCTCTGTGCATCAACACATCTCTTGTAGGCAAAGAGTTGTTGAAAGCAGCCCACAAAATAAAGCTAACTTTTGAAGGAATGATATTCCTCCACAAGAATTTAATAAAGTTACAATTCTCCATCGTACCTGCCAAGACATCATAACAAGATTTTGTTGAAAAATTACCATCAAAAAGTTGAACCCCATCAACCAAAACAGGGACTGGTCCCAAATCTCTTGTCAACAAGTCCCATTCGAGTTGTTCATTTGCGTTCAATTGATGTCTAAACCTCCCAGTCCATCTTCCTTCCACAATCATGTCTGCTATTGAGGCTTGTTTATTACGACAAGCATTAAAGATTACTGGGAAAAGTTGTTTAAGACACCCATTAACCAGCCATTTATCATGCCAGAAACGAATCCCTTTACCATTTCTTATCTGAAAAGTCATAGAGTCTTGCACTTCTGGAACCATTCTAGAAACATTTCTCCATAAGCTTTTGCCTTGAACTGCTCCATCATCTGTTGGGAGAATAATATCTTCTGAAACTTTCATCTTCTGCTGAACTAACCTTCGCCAAAGAGCTTGTTTATTTTTTTGAGTATTTCCAGACCCATTTAGTCAATAAAGACTTATTGATCAACCTCAAACTTTTTATACCTAAACCACCACACTGCTTTGGTCTGCAAATCTTTTTCCATCCCACCCAAGCCATCTTTCTTCTATCTTGATTTCCCCCCCATAAGAAGTTTCTCATTAGTGCCACCATCTTGTTTTCAACACACATAGGTAAATTGAATAGAGACAGATAATAAATAGGGAGACTAGAGAGGCAATGCTTGATAAGTACCAGTCTTCCTGCTTTGTTTAAGTACTTCCTCTTCCAAGTAGCCAGCTTCCGCTCCATCTTCTCTAAAACTGAGTCCCAAATTGAGGTACTTCTTGAGCTTACGCCAATAGGGAGACCAAGGTATTTTATAGGCAGCTTTTCTGTCTTGCAACCAAGTTCTTTTGCAAGCACTTCAATGACATTATCTGCACCCACACTAACCATGGTACTTTTTTCAAGATTTAGTCACATACCTGTAAGGGATTCAAAGACTGAAAGAATAATGAAAAGTCTTGTTACTTCAGCCGGATCAGCATTCAAAAAAATGAGAGTATCGTCAGCAAACTGGAGATGAGAAATGATTGTCCCAGTATCAGCCACTTTAAAGCCACTAATTTGTCCTCTCTCAACTGCATCAATCATAAGTTTTGAAAGAATCTCTACCACAAGCCTATATAATCTATCATGAGTCGGTGGCTGAGTTTCAAAAGGATTGTGAAGCCCAATGTCTGTGCATGCATGTGAATGTTTACCTAAGTATAAGTTTCAAATTATATTGGTCTTCCTTGCTAACAAATGGAAAGTTACGCAGTATATAATCTTTGATTTGTAGTGAAAATGGAAATTAATGAAAATTTATTTATATTGCTTTGAAACTGGTAAGTAATACTTAGCGTGATTAAATTTAAACAAAATGGAGAGATACCTTTGTGAGGGAGGGAAGGCTAGAAAAAGTGAAGTTATACATGAAAATCATGACATGATTGCTTTTGCAAAGATTCAAAAATCATAGAGTAAACGGGACCATATCAAATGAAACTAATTGTTTTGCCAAAAGCCAAACGGCATGAACACGTAAAGAGTTGCAAAGTGTACTCATATAAGTTGTAGTAGGCTCTACTTAACTAAAAAATATAACCAATTAAAATGGAGACCAAACAATAAAAGAATCAAATATAAATGGTTTTCAATGAACAAAAGCACTCTGCTGATATTTTCTCAATCTCCTCCGTGAAACAGAGGTCTACCTACCACGAACTACGAAGATATATAAATACCATCACAAAAACCAAAAATAATGATTGGATCTAGGTGCTTGTAATCAAAATTACTCAATAGAGCTTAGAAAATATAAGAACGGTTAAGACACAAAAATTGTCCGAAGTCACCTAAATACACAATTAACCAAATATGGACTGCATTATAGCATTAAGGATTAAAATCTTATCCAATAGAAGACTATAGTACCTGTCCGCAAGTATTTCCAAATATAAAACTTCTAACTTCTTTGAGTGAGCAGATGGGTATACAGGATTCTTCAATCCCTTGTCAGCAACTGTGCTTGTGCTGCAGTTAATCCTGGCATAATTATCAAGCAAGAGAAAGCTTAGCTCATGACATTCTAAAAGCATTAGCAAAGTTATATGTAAAGAACCCATTAAATTCATCACGAAGGAATATGCTACTAACATGGCTTTGAGCTACTGGGATACATGCGGCTTCCTGGAAACTTACACCACTTGTTTGACCTAATTGTTAAAGTGGTTAATGCTGTTGTCATTTGGTATGCATGTAGCTTAGTATAAACCTAAAAACAAAATGATTTGACTGTTTAACTCATTGTTTATGAATCATATTTAGGAATGTTTTTCATGAAATTGTATATAAAAAGAATCAAGAAATTATCATGCATGATCGCACCATCTATATTTGGAATACCTTGAGATTCGCCAGTAGTAATACATTACTCCATCTAGTCACACATTACATGAGATTACCAACCTCTAAAACTTGCTTGCTTTCAAGAGACACCTATCCTCTGTGAATCTAGCTTAGGTATTGTAAAGTCTCAACTAAATCAAGTGAACCTTCACATAGATTTTGCCCGCCTACAATCTCAGACTTGGTTATCCTGTAAAAGAAAAGTATTAACAACAATTACAAAGATACATTATCTATAAAGAAAATCTAAAGTTTGAATTCGACCATACCTACAACTATCGCCAAGTGGTGTTATATGACTATATCTATATATTTGTTAATATAATAAATTTAACCTGCTTTTGATTATGTACAATGTGATACAACTGTTTAGGTTGAGAGTTCTTTGCAAATCAATTATATGAAAGACGGTTCAAGCAAAGACTTCTTTGCATCATTTCCACCAAAAATATTTTCAAATCAACCAAAGAAGTTACTCCATGCGCTTCAGCAAAGACTTCTTTATTTCAGCAATGAATGACAAAGAAGTTACTCCCCGCGCTTCTATGTATTTACTGAATCACTTCAAGAGAAAAACTTACTGTGAATCTCAATTAATGCAACTGGCCAGTAACTTATAGAACTGCCTTCTCTCCACTTAGTAGGAACCCTCTTATTACCGTTCATACAGCAAGTTACTGAACAATTCCCAATTGAATTAAACCGCTTCCAAAGTATATAATCTTGGCTGTGATTTAGACTTATGTACAAAAAAACATTAGGATCAAAAAAGGAATCAGATGCTAAGCAGCAAAGAGAAAAGCAGGTGGAGGACCTCTTCTCTTGTAACCTTCTTATGAAAACTTTCATCTCGGTAAAAAGAGAAGACAACTGAAAACAGACTCCAACTTGAACTTTATGAAACTATTTAGTATACCAATCAGTATGCTTAGAGTAGTACTATGTCATATCAAGAGTAGACGCAGTTTCTTTAAGCAACTAAACCATGCCCAAAGGAACCATCATTGTTTATAATATAATGTAATTATTAATACTGCAAATTTGTACCTTCCTCTCACCGTTTTATTTTATCATAACCCTCTCATCTGTAGGCGTCGGCACTTGTTCCATGCGTACTTATTTATGGGCAGTGCAAATTAACTTCATATAACCATAGATTGAAGTGTTGCCTTTTACAGATGTGTATCAACAGATTCTTCTGTTCTTTAAGTAGTAATGATTGAAGTTATAATTATAATATTTTCTAATGGTCTCTGAAAAGTAATGAATGGCGTCGTTATTCTCATCCTTCAGGTTTAGTGTTCTGAGGAATCACAAAGTCCCCTATGTAATGTGCAAAAACCATATATAAATTCACCATCATGGTTTCCCCCACATTGCGATGGGTCATATGCCACTTCAGCCACCACACATGAAGTGAATTTCTTAATCTTCTGGTTATTAAACAATTTCATATTTTGGTCTCTCTACGTTAAAATTCCTAAAAATCATACCTATTTTTTAATATTTATACCTTTACATGCCTATATTTTTTATGGTGTCTCTACCTCAATTTTCCCCAAAACCATACCTATACTTTTTTTAAATATTTCTACCTTTACAATTTCGCACAACACCCTAAAATAAGTAAAACTAATAAAATTTATTAGTGAATCAAACATATGGAACAGGGAATGGAAGACTTGTATGTATAAATCGCAAATCAAAGAAAGTTACCTTGATATGGAGGAATCCAAAGTTGTAGTCATTGGATTCTGTCTGGACACTGCTCAATCCGGGATAATAGTTTTCACTATAGCAGTCAGTATGCAAGTTAAGAGAGTGTGATAATATCCTATTGCTCTCGAGGAGCCTCTAATATATCAATACCGAGAGATACACCCATCCCAACAAAAGATGCGGATATGGTTGAACGGAAAAAAATTTGTCCCGCTCTTCCATACTACATTTTAGTTGACTAACGATGTTAGGCAGCAGGTCTTCCTATTTGGTAGAATCTACAAAACATGACAGACAAAACGAATCAGTATGTTCTTATCATCAAAGCCGTACGGAGCAGATGTTTCAAACTGGTCAAGTATCAGTAAGAAGTGATGAATGAGACCTTCAACTAAACGTTTTAAATTATATTGGAGACCAATTAGAAGCTTTGATTTCTACTCTACAATTAAGGCATTTTCTATATCAGTACCATGTAGAAGTTCAACTTTCAAAAGTAAGTGAATATATTTTAAAAGGTATGTTCCATATACCACTCGGTTTCGACCCTTCAACAATTACTCCACATATGAGTTCCACTGCAAATCTCTTGAAAAATACCGCATTATAGTTCTCATTACTGGCCATCATGATTCCAAACCTTTCCTAAATGGTTTTAAAACTTCTGGTTGGTGACTTCAGTTGTAGAAGATGAAAGTGATAGACCTTTCGCTCCTATTAAAATTCTAGGAGTTCCCACTAAAAAATAGATAATTATCTAGAAAATTCTAAGTTTCAATAAAATGATAAGGATTCCATCAGTCTGACTTATCTAACTCAATAATACCCTAATAATCGATTAGAGGCATTTCTAGCTGATACAAACAAAGAAAACTCTTATCCATATTCAGATTCTAACTAAAAATTGAAAAACAAACCAAAATTTCTCATTAGCAGGTAGCAAAAAATACATAAGTTGGTTACTTCACAAGAATGGAAGAGGGGTTGATTTCAGTTGAAATCACAGTTGCGGAAGATGGAGGAGGAGGCAACAGTTGGCTGAGACCGAAAGGTAAGAAAACCCTAGAATTTGGTAAACCCAGAAAACCCCCAGAAAACATTGATTTTTCCTAAACCTAATACCCTAAATTGCAACATTACAAATATTATTGGATCCCACGAAGGTGAGCATCAACTATTGATTCATTGATTTCTTGACTGCACCCTAGTCCTTAAAACTGAACAATCAGTGCAAAAAAAAAGATAATGGTGGGTTTGGACGTAGAATTTTAAAGACGGGATTCATGGGTCCAGGGGATTTGGTGGAATTATGTTTCCCTCGCTACATTTGGTTTCCCAAATCCTTGGAATTACGTTTCCGACAGGATTCACTTTTCTAGCAAATTCTCCATATGGAGTCCGACCCCTCCCCCCCTAAGATTTGTTGGGAAACTTATCAGGGGATTTATGAACCCACTTTTTTTTAGTCCAAATCCCATAATACACAATTTTAAGCTTCTTAGGGCAATGCCAAACAATTCATGGACTTTAACACAAGAAAATTTTGTGAATCCTAGGAATCTCAACTGAGCTACCAAACATACGAGGGATTTACATGAATCCCAGAATTTGTAATCCCGAAGGATTACAAATTCCTAGAAATTGTGAATTCTGCAACCAAACCCACCATAAAGCGAGAATATCACTGAATAATATATAATAAACCATACAAACAGAAATCTGTATTTAAGTTCCCAGCGATACGAAATAGGAAAGAGAGAATGTTTTGAGAAATCTGTATTTTTTTATATAACTAGCCCTTAACCCGTGCCGTAACGGCACGGGCCATGATGTTGGTTCATTTTTAATATATCGTATAATTTAAGTCCCGAATACTTATCAACTCCTTATGATTTAATATGTGTTTGTCATAAAAATAGTTAGGATTTTCCTCTCTTTTTTTCTTTGTTTTTTCCTTTAATATTTTACCTCCGGAGATTTTCTCAAACGAAAGAAATATAATCTTAACTTCCAAACACTTTTTTATTTAGGTTCATTGCTTATAATGAGATAATGCTCTACATGAAAAAGAAAAAAAACATATGTATTACATCTGGTCTAAGTTGCTATATCCAAAATACTCCGGACACTGCTTCTGGTGCCTTGTTTCCTCAAATTCCTCGTTGCATTCTAGATAGTACATGCAACACCAATAATTTGCGAAGTGAGCTATTTGCAAAAGTGTGGTAAATGTAAATGTATCCCTTGCCTATAATAATAATAACAACACGTCAATTTTTTTCAAGGCATCCAGTTGTAAATGGTATGAATCTAATAGATTTTAATTATACCTCAATCTTAGATATCACCTTTTTCTCACATAACATAGCAATTGAGGAAGGACAAATCTTGACCACTCTTTACGTAGGTAGAGTTAGCCAAACTATGTTTTGCAATTGTATTACGTGAAAATTATTATTAATCCATATTTTAGTCAGCTCCTATCGAAGCCGATCTAATTAGTCCTATAGAAAGTTAATCTTAAATTTTTGACCCTATCTCTTGACCAAATTATTGAAGTATTCTCAGTCATCTTTTGCATTGTGTGATCTACCCATCTGTGTCTACTTTACCTTCTAACCCAGTGAATGAAACCTACACATATTGATCCGTAATTTGAATTTGTTGATTTTTCATCAAGAGGTCGCATGATTTGAGAACGTAAAATATAAAAAATATTCTATAAACTTCGGAGGCGAAATTTAGATTTATGATTTAGAGTTTTTTATGATGATTTTGATGAACAAACATAATTTCAAACAAATATTTTAGAATGAAAATACATTTTCCCGGTCAATAATGGTTTATATCGGGAATTGAGTGAAAGTTGTTGTCTTTGTAGGTAGTTGTCGGGAAAGAACTCGACATTGATGGTCTTTCAGGAAAAAGAATGTAATAGTACTTGAGAGAGCGATAATGTTCTGTTACGCGGGTACACCAATTGTCTTTGCATAATACGGGTTATCGAACAGTCATGATCATATTGTCTTATACGTTCCGGTATCATCCTCGAAATATTTGGTTTTTGTCCTTATCAATCGTGCTAAAAACAACTGATTACATCTTTCACAATACAATGTTGCATGTTTTTTGAAGATTATTTTTTTTACTTGGTCAATAAAACTCGCTAAAAAGCAAAAACTATTATTACACACTACTATTACCAACACCCACCACCATAAAAACCATCCACCGCCACTATTTCTTCCACCAATAGTAATGTTACCGCCTCCACCATTCACAAACACCCTCCACCACTTATACTAACCCTACTTCCACTACCATCATTAGAATTAATATAGTTTTTAGTAAAATTATTTATTAATAAAATTATGTATTTATGTTAAATTATTAAAGGGATATTTATAATAGAAATTTAATTAATCGTTATGAACAATCAATGAGACACTAATTAATAAAATGTTTAAAAATGGTTAAGTTGAACAAACCCCAGCGATAAATTTATCTTTGCCAAGGACAAATCCTGACCACTCTTTACATAAACAAATCGATAATATATAATTTCATATGTTCTGATCTTGATTCATGTCGTTCGTTTAGTTATTACATAACATAGCAATTGATTGCACCAATTTTTTTAAATGGACATGTGTTTTGTCGAGTTTATTTTAACATTAGAATGATCAACCACGTTTTATACTTTATAATATAACATTACATATTTTGTGGCGTTACAAAATTAGCATAATATGCTTTTGTTCACCAATACCCGCCACCACCATAAAACCATATAAATCCACCACCACCTAGTGGTGGATCCAAGGGTTGACTAACCTGGCTCTAACCCTTAAATTTTTTAATAACTACATAATTTTTTTAGTTTATTTTATAAATAGTACTTCGTCCATATATATTTATGGTTTAGTCCACCAAAGTTTACATGTTTCTTTAAAAAACAAAAGGCCTTCTCAATGTAAATTTTTGACTCCACCACTGCCACCATCACTGCCGCCCATCCCATGTAGGTTGTTGGACGTAATTCTAATTTTCAATCACAAATTCCATGTATGAGGTTTAGATTGAGCAAAATTTCGTCAATTGATTAGTTTCATTATTATTTTTCCGTGTATATATTATTTTTTGTATTGCAATCAATTTTATTTTAACATTAAAAAATCATGATTTATACGATATAGTACCAAAAATAACAGGGGTACCATTTGGGTGATCCAACTACGATCATGAAAATATTGTCTTGTATGATATCATCCCTGAAATATATGGTACCTTCATTTATCAAAAGTGTTAAAAACAACCAACCACATCTTCTGTAGTTGCAGGAATTCCTACTACACACCCCTTGTCATATCTTGATATTAATTTCTAGATCTACATATAAAAATGGTAGTAAAGTTGCTAAAATAATAAACGGACACCAATTTGATCTACATCCATGATTCTTCACTATGATTGTTTAAATTTACATTTGATTTTACATTGATAATCTACATTAATGGAGTTCCAAATCTGGTTTTGGGGAAGAAGATGATAAAGAAAAATACATTCTCTCTCTAAAAATATCTCTCTGCAAAATATCTCTCTCTCTCTCTCCTAAAATTATCTCTCCTCTAGACTTTCTCAACTCTCAAAAAATACATCTCCCTTACCTGAATCTATTGGATCTCTATTTATAGGAAATTACGTAATAGGTGACAGCTAAGCTGTCCTCTAATTTCGGATATCACTCGCGATATTATCGCAGTAGCTATAATATTCCTTCTCGCAAGCATTGTAACCATCGCCAGTCAATCATGTTCTTTTCGTGTTTCTTCAATCGTCAACTGTTACGTCATTATTTTGTGACACTCGCAAAGTGTTGTTAGAGAACTCGCTGTGACGCTCGCAAAAATATTGTTAATCTCGCAAGAATATTGTTGTGACGATATTCTGGTCCTACATCTTGCCTCTTTTTCCTTGAATATTGCTTGAAGAGCGATCTTTAAGGAAAAATCATTTGTTGTAGTAGTCTTTGATCTTTGTTGATGAAGGGACGGGCGAAAGAATACTAGACTTGAAAAGTACGTACTTTCCTCTATTCTTTTGTGAAGTTCCGGATCTTTGCTTAGTAAATAAGAATTATTAACTCTTGAAGTATGCGAAGTATGAAGTATCCTTGAAGAAATATAAGAAGTACTCATTCCTCAAAATATAAGAAGTATCCGTCCTTGAATGAAATTTATAAGTATTGCCTCTGTTCATGCGAAATTATTACTTCATTTTTGGTGAGAATTCTTGCCCATTTTGGAAATGTTTCTTGCCGAGTAAATAAAGAACATAAAATGTTTTCTTGGTAATCCATAATTGCCTCTGTTCTTTATCTATGAAGGTAGAATCCTTGAGAAAATATTAAATGAACGAATTGTTTCTTTATTCTCATCTTGCCTCTGCCTCATACGATAAAATAATCATATTCTGCGAAATAATCACATTTCCTGCAAAATTCTGGAAGAGTCTACGAGATACTGAATGAGTTTGCAAGTTTCTGAATGTGTCTGCAAGATTCTAAATGTATCTGCGAGTTTCTTAATGTGTCTGCGAGTTTCTGAATAACCCTGCGAAATGATGAGTAGTGCTCCTGAAATAGTGATGTGAATAGTGCCGCAAATAGTACTGTGAGCTGATGAATAGTGATGCAAGCTGATGAATAGTGATGCAAGCTGATGAATAATGCCGCGAGTTGGTAGATAATTCTCTTGAGAGACTCTGAATAATACTTGTGAGAAATTCTTAATAATATGTCTGAGAGATTCTAAATAGTATTTCTGAAAGATTCTTAATAGTACTTTGTTTCTTTCTTGCGATGAACAAATCTGTCCTGCATTCTTAAAAGAAAATAATTAATGTTTGAGATTATTCTATTGGTCTTATTTTGCCTTCCTAGTTAAAGGTCTTATTTTGCCAATTTTTCTTTTTGCGACAAAATCGCAGGACGTATTTACATTTGCATGTATTGACCCATTTGATCTTGCCTTATCTTTATTCTTTTGATTGTATTGCGACAATATGACAAGTCTAAGTTCTCTCGCGAGATCAAAGCCTCATGAGATTGCCGTCTTGCGATGAAATCGCATGACGTCTTTAAACTTTCATGTAAAAACCCATTGATCTCATCTTATCTTTTTTATCTTATGGCTTGTTGCCTCTGTATAACTTTCGTCACGCGACAATATGACAGGCCTAAATGTTCTTGCGATTATAAAGCCCCATGACATTGCCGTCTTAAGACACTTATCAACTCCCTAATGGAGGGTGCCGCCCTTATCTTCCCCCTGGTTGCCCCTTCAAGGAGGGCACATCGGCCATACAAGACTAGCTCCTCCCATCCGGATTTGCCAACAACCAGTTGTTTTCGCAGCCTCTTGTCCTTTATGCCTATATGACTTATAGTTACAAGACTGCACCCTAAGTGGGGTTTTCTTCAGGCCGAGTGCATCATAGACAAGACTTACCAAGAATGGACAGGGTAGGTTCGTCCGACCCGGGCACCCTTGGCTCAACCGTGTACCTCGGCGCCTTGGTCATACTCTGCACTCCTTAGGAGAGATCCTCGGTAGTCCAACCAGGGTATAACCTTATAAAGCTGGAAATCCAAGGTCTCTCTCCTGGATAGGTTTTCTTTAACCCCAACATTTGCATAACTCAGGTTCCAGCAACGGTATAACCTTATCCCTGAGTCATGTCAAGAGATACCCCCTTATATGACGCGCTATTATGTCTTACATTTGCCTCTTGCGAAATTTTATTCGCGAACTAGGGTGCACGCCATAAAGGTTCGTCCCATTCTATTAATCTCTGCGAAATTTTATTCGCGTTTCTCGCGATATTCTCGCGTTTCTTCATTCTTTCATTTCTGTCAATTCTTTATATAATCTTGAATAATCTCGCGATTACACTCGCAGCTCTGATAAAAATTTGTTTTGCTCATTTCTGTGAGTCCTTCTTTCATTTCTGTCATTTCTTCTTTCATTCTCATAACACCATATTTGAAGTAAATATTCTTTAAAATCTTTTGAAATCTTATAAATATTCTTTGAAATCTTGCGATTGTATCGCATTTTTAAATCAAAAATCTTTTTCTGTAAAAGAAATATCTAGAGAAATCTGTGAAATCTTGCGATTGCATCGCTCTTTGTAAATCTTAAAATTTTGAAATTTTTGAAATTTTTGCGATAATTTCATTTTCTGTAATCTTGGAAATCTTTGAAAATTTTGGAGATCTGTATATTTTTTGCGATGATTTCATTTTTTGTAATCTTTTGAAAATTTTGAAATCTTGCGATTGTATCGCAAATAGAATATTTTTTGTAAATTAAATCAATTTTTTTTGAAATCTTTTGAAATCTTATAAATATTCTTTGAAATCTTGCGATTGCCTCGCTTTTAGCTAGTAAATTATTATTATTATTTTATTTTTTTTGAAAATATTAGATTCTTAGAAATTTTCTTTGAAATTTTGCGATTGCCTCGCTTAAATCAAAAAAATTATTTTTTGTAAGTAAAATATTCAAGGATGTGGTACTTAGCTTTTTATATGATTTTCTGTTGCTGCCGTTTCTCGCGAAGTATATGGTTTGCTTGCGAGATGAGAAACAATGAGAAATGAACTCTTGACCTGCCTCTTGCACCATACCAATTGTTCTAACCCTCTCTTGCGAAATTCTCGTCAACTTTCTTCATTCTTGGCGATATAATCACCAACTCTTTTCTTTGCCTTGCAAAAAATTCTTTGCGAGGAGGGAGATTCGAACCCAAGTTTTCTAGTTTGCATACTCCTTCTCTAACAGTTTGGGATACTTGTTGCTTGCAAAATAAATGCATAGTTCTGATATATTATTCCATTTCTTCGCTCCTTGAAGTTCAAAAATGAGTAAAAGAAAAAGTATGCTTGGCGAGGGACTCGAACCTGCGATACTGAACTTCTTAACTTCGCTATTGACCATTTGTGCTAGCTACTGTTTGCGATAGAAAGTTATACTATCGTCATCTTACTATTATTATCCTCTCGTCAGGCAACTTTAGAAAAATCGTGAAAAAATATTGCTGCGGCGAGACTCGGTCCTGTGATCTGCTGCTTGCATTCATGCCTCCCAACCAACTGTGCTAGTTCTCTTGCTTGCAAGAATTATCTGCGAAATAATAAAAGGCTAACTTGAAAATCTCGCTGAATAAAAATAAACTTACGAGGAGCAAGAATTGATCCCGCGACCTGCTGTTTGCATTCAAGCTTCCCAACCAACTGTGCTAGTTCTCTTGCTTGCGAGATTTATCTGCGAAATAATAAAAGGCTA
The DNA here is from genome assembly GCA_023529315.1 of Papaver bracteatum. Lineage (NCBI taxonomy): Eukaryota > Viridiplantae > Streptophyta > Magnoliopsida > Ranunculales > Papaveraceae > Papaver > Papaver bracteatum. The sequence continues at coordinate 76,649 of JAJJWX010000613.1, forward strand.
ACTTGCAAATCTCGCTGAATAAAAATAAACTTGCGAGGAGCAAGAATTGATCCCGCGACCTTAAACTTGTATGCTTCTGGTTTTACCAACTGTACTGTCTTCAACTTGTGAAAGAGTGGTGAGATTCATGTGACGTATTCTTTTTAGTTGTCCTTTGTATAAGCTTTCTCTTTGGCCCTTTCTATTCTCTTTTCAAGCCATGCTATTTTATCTTTCTTTCTTGTGAGAGTTCATTCCCTACGAGCAATCACTATGAGTAATGCAAGTTTTATATCAACTTCATAAAATTGAAAACAAGGATAATCATCAATTTTATTTTATTTTTAAAATCGCATAACTTGAAAAGTACGTTTTTTTTTTTTTTTTTTTTTGGGAAATTAGAAAAGAGAAGAGATTTTTTCTGGTAAAATTATTTGTTGGTGTAACTTCATTTGATTTATTCGCGATTGTTGTTGGAGTACTTGGTGAATAAATCATTAGTCTTCTTCTTTTATCCACTGTGCTGTCTTTGTCCTTTGTGCTTTTTCCTCCGTTGGAATCTAAATTTTCTGTTAAAATGTTGGTGTTAGTTTAATCCATTTATTCGCTGACGTTGTATGTTGATAAGTTGGTGGATGTATCTTATCGCAAAAGAGAAATTTCACTAGATCTTTTGATTCCTTCATCTTTGACTTCAATCACAAAAATCATGTTCACATTAGTTGTCAAAATTATGATTAAATTCAAGGTTTATGGACGTAAATTTATGATCAAAACTCTTTTGAATTCAAAATATCAACTAAACATCAATTTTTGTGAAAAACAAAGATTAATAATCTAAAATTCAAAATCTTCCAGATCTATACTATGAACATATAATTTAATAAGATAAGAAAGAATTTGTCCTGTTTGAACAATTAATTGATCCAAATTCATTAGATTTCTCCCTGCGAAGAATGAAAACTTTCTTACGAAATGTAAATCTCTAATCAATAGAAAATCTCGAAATTTGACATTTTTAGAGATTCATTAAACAGATTTGTAAAACGAGGTTTGGTTACTACAAATTCGTAACAAAAACATTTTTAGATTCAAGACTTCCTCGATAAATCAAATTTCTACAAAAAGCAAAGTTTAGGTTTTATAAAAAATCTACTTTCCATTTTTTGTTTTGAAATTCTCAGATCCGAAAAATGAAACAAAGAATAAGAAAAGTGAGAAGAAATTTGTCCTTTTTGATGATTTGTTGACATAATTTTTGCTGGTCTTTTCTTCAGCTACCTCTTAATATATCTCATTCTCTCTATTTGTTGTATAATCATGAGTTTTCGTTGTAGCTTCCATATTTGATCTTGAAGTTTTTAAATCCAGTGAGATCCAATTCTAATGATAGCCAATTTCTTTGAATCTTCTTCAATTTGACAAGTAGGTAGTGTTTCTAGCGCCAAAATGTTGTTGCAGGAATTCCTACAACACACCCCTAGTCATATCTTGATATTAATTTCTAGATCTACATATAAAAATGGTAGTAAAGTTGCTAAAATTATAAACGGACACTAAGGTTTTTTACATGGTTCGATCAAATTGATCTACATCCATGATTCTTCACTATGATTGTTTAAATTTACATTTGATTTTACATTGATAATCTCCATTAATGGAGTTCTAAATCTAGTTTTGGGGAAGAAGATGATAAAGAAAAATACATTCTCTCTCTAAAAATATCTCTCTGCAAAATATCTCTCTCTCTCTCCTAAAATTATCTCTCCTCAAGACTTTCTCAACTCTCCAAAAATACCTCCTCCCTCCTGAATCTATTGGATCTCTACTTATAGGAAATTACATAATAGGTGACAGCTAAGTTGTCCTCTAATTTCGGATATCACTCGCGATATTATCGCAGTAGCTATAATATTCCTTCTCGCAAGCATTGTAACCATCGCCAGTCAATCATGTTCTTTTCGTGTTTCTTCAATCGTCAACTGTTACTTCATTATTTTGTGACACTCGCAAAGTGTTGTTGGAGAACTCGTTGTGACGCTCGCAAAAATGTTGTTAATCTCGCAAGAATATTGCTGTGGCAATATTCTGGTCCTACATCTTCCACACTATGATGTTATCGATGTTGTAACGAAAACATAAAATTAATATTGTCCATCACTACTCACCAGCATTCACCGTCACTACTTCTTCCACCACAAACCAGGGGCGGAGCCAGGATTTTGAGGAGAGAGGGAGAAAAAATTATTGGAAAGTTGGATACATGTGAAAAATGGACTTTGTATCCAATTTTAAGATAAAAGAGAAAAAATAAATATAATTGTGCTTGCCTCCGCCCTTAACCACCACTAATCTTTCGGCCTCCATCTCTTCTACTACTCATTGTCGCAGAAAATGTCTATTGATATTATTTATCAAAATTACTTATTAATAGAAATAAATATTATAATTAATTAAGAAAACATTTATAATTAAAAAATGATTAGTCATTTATTATGAGCAATTAGTGAAACACTAATTAATGAAACACTTTATAATGAATACATTATTTATTATGTACAATTAGTGAAACACTAATTAATAAAGCAATTATGGTATTTAAGTTGAACAAAGCACCACGGTTGATTTATCTTTTTTATCAATTCCAACCAAGGTGGAACACTGGTTAGAGGCCACTCTTATGACACAATAGGTCATGAGTTCGAACCTCCCCGTTATAATTTTTGAAATTCCATATCTTGACTCGAGTGCTCATTTTTCATTCATAATATTGTAATGAACGCCACACGTGCGAGATGTAGGGGGTGGTCTGAGGAACCACAACCCTTGATTTATGTTTGTCCAGACAAATCCTGACCACCACTAACAAAGGCAAACTTATCCAAACCCTGTTTTATACTAATGATAAATCTGCACACACCGCATAATAGACCATATAACATTACCTGACAGATGATTTTCTTATGTGTTTCTTCGTCTAGTGAATGATGTTTCTTCCTCCAGTGAATGACTTTGGATAAGAAAAGAATAGCAAATAGAAGGTTTCACCTATTTGCCACTCCCACTTCTCCTATTTGCCACCCACATAAAATGCCACCCCTAATTCTCGAACAATTAATTGGGGGATATGAATTACTTCCCCCAACCCATGGTATGTGTTAAGAGGTTATTTTTGGTTATGAAAATACTAAAATACCCTTCCCACAAAATTAAAATCAAAAACTTAAAATCAAAAAACAAAATCATATCCCCATTTCCATCTCCACTTCTTATTAATCTTATTTAGGGGTAGAGCTTTGAAACCTAAATATTCCCCATTCCCTTTAAAATTCTAAACTCTCCCCACTCTACATCAAATTCTCTTCTCTTCACTTTGGAAACGAATTTTTATTTTATTCGGAAGTGATGAAGATCATCTTGAAAGTGATGATGACCATGCCGGAATTGATTCTCGAGCATCTTAGGTATCATGTTCAAGCATATGGTCTTCATCAATTCGGCATGGATTTCATCACTTCCTTTTGAATTTTTTTCGGTTTTAATCACTTCATCTTGGGGTATGGTCGGTTGATATGAAGACCATGCCGGGTATTGCTTTCCCGGCATAGCATGTTGCTTTATTTTCTATCTTGGGAAAACAATACACGGCATGGTCTTCATATCAACGACCATGCCGGAAGTGGAGTGACTAAAACAGAAAAAAATTCAAAACGGAAGTGATGAAGACCATGCCGGAATTGATGAAGACCATATGCTCGGAACATGATACCTGAGCATTCTCGAGAATTTCCTATCAATGCCGGTATTCAAGTGAAAAAAAATGAACATTCTGGATACTTTTCATCTGTTCCGGCATAGAAATTTAAGCAAAATACTATCTTAGGAACATGATACCGGCATGCTCGATAATTTCTTGTCAATGCCGGTAGTCAAGTGAAGAAAAAATCAACATTCTAGGTACTTTTCATCTTGTTCCGACATAGAAATGTAAGCAAAATACTATGCTTAGGAACAGGTACCAAGCATGCTCGAAAACTAGATTACCATGCCGGTACTGTTCAAACCAGAGAAAAAATCAACATTATGAAGATCAAAACTAGAAAAAAATTCGAACCCCCCTGGATAGTGGCAAACAATTTTTGAAAATTTCCGACAAATCTTAGGCATGGTTTTTTGGTTGAATACCATGCCTAACACCGAGCTTTTTCAAATTTGCAACAATGGTGAATTCAAAGGAAACAAATCAAATTTTCAACCTCTTAGCAGCAATTCTCTCATCACAATCATCTTCCATTTTCAAAAAAAAAAATTCCACTTATTTTTTTTTCCTCTCCTTCTACTCCTCACTCACACAAATTAAAATCAAAACACACACTAAACTATCCCCCAAATACTTAAGCATATACTAATTATTATTAACTACTAAACATGATTAGTGAGGGCTAGATTAGGAATTAAAAAAAAAATTACATAGGGGGTCACCCAAAATTGCTATTGGGACACCGTTTTTGTCCTGTAGCTATATCCCCCAATTAGTTTCCATATCCCCCAATTAATTCTTCTAATTCTCCTATTCACCACCCATATAAATTTGGGAATATCCTAAATGCCATCTTTGGACTTTTTGTTTATACCCGACCATTAAACCAACCCAATAACTAAACAAACATAAGGAAAAAAAAAACTAAATTCCAATTACTATTTTCTCCATCTTCGTCTCCACCCCACCGATCACCACCTTCACCCCTCTTTTGTTATCAAGAAATGAAAAAAAATCGATGGGAAAGAGAGTTCCATACTAATGGTTGTCATGACCTGGACACCACGGATGTTTGAGATAGTGATCATTCATTTTTTTCTCGGTGGCTGAAACTGTGATGACTATAATTCAACTGTATAGACATGTTATTAGATTTGATTAATCATTTGATGTATACTAATGTAATCGGATTGGGTTAGTTTTGGAACATGCCAAGTGACTGAAAATTTAGAGCTTGAATGTAGTACTTTTATGTATGATTTGGGAGATCCGGGAAAATCATGTTCTGTATCTTTAACTCAACTATCTAATCTGTAGATTGATCATAATCATTGCAACTACGTCCTTCGTCATCAGAAATTCATTATGCTCTACCTCAACATCATTAACCTCTGGATTTCTTTGTTATACGAAATTCAAGAGGAAAGTTTGGCAAAATCTACTTAATACCCATCTCCCTACCTCTTGATTTCTTTGTTATACGAACTTCGTGCCGACCATGTATCTATTACTAAACAGTCATCCAATTATGACCCTATGAATTCCATATAGTGATGACGGCTAAAGTTTAGAGTAATAGAAATATGCAGTCGTTAAATTCTGAACGACTACAAATGTTGTTCTTCAATGAGTTTTGACTACGTAACCCAAAATTAATTTCATAAATAAATTGAATATGTCCCTAATTGATGAACACAAATAAATTGAAAAGGGAAATAATAAAAAAATTGTGGATCATAATTAAACGGAGCTCTAACCTAGGATTAAAAGTTTTTTATCGGGGTTTCAGTGAAAAGGGGATTAGTTAAGAAGAAGAAACATAAGAGTAGGAATTATTTGTAGTCAAATTTAGGCTGACTTTTGTAGGTGGTAAATAGGGAAAGCAGAATTGAAAAGTGGATTTTACTTTTAATATTTTGATAGGGTGGCAAATAGGAAAAATGTGTGTGGCAAATAGGTGAAATCCAAATAGAAAAACCGGTTTTATGAGACAGATAAAACATAATAGAAAAGACGATTTTAGTGCTCTAGATATGGAATTACTCGCAGTTTCCCGGTCGTCCAATGGAAAAACCAATCCGTAGCTTCCCGACCGCCAGATACGTGTCCCCGTTGAATGACGTCCGTATGATAGCTTTTGCTATCATGACACAAAGACCACTTTTTTTTATAACAATGATGATACGCATCAGGAAATATTGATACAGAAGTAACAGAAATACCCAGAAATGATCATATCAATTTAAGTGCATACTACCGATTAAAAATTTTCCTCCCAGCGACCGGTTATGCATGTGGCCGAAGTGTGGATTCGTCCTCTATTAGAAGCATCTGCATATTTGATGATCAGATCAATGAAGAGATACCGCGATCAAATCATAATATTTCCTCCCACCTAGATTTTATTTTTGATATTAAAGGATTTATTGATTAATTGTTGTAAATTCTTACATAATATTCTTCTATCTACTTAATAATGTCAGGAGGATAGTTCAAAAGATAAGAAAAATCTTGAGCATCAATTCTGGATTTTCTTGCCAGTGCATGAGCCACAGTATTTCCTAGTCTATTAACTGTCTTACAGAACCAATAGTTTCTACTTAGAAATTTATTCTTAATTGATAAAATCAAGTGGTGGTTGAACCAGTGCACAAAGGAGTCATCTCTGCAAATTGAGTTAACCACATTCTCGCAATCCATCTCAAATATAACTTTATTAAATCCGTAGTCTTCCATCCATTCCACCGCCTTGACTAGAGCTTTGCATTCAAAATGTTCAGGACCAAACTCAGCTTCCACCTCTTCCTCTAAGTTCCATCCTTTAACTCCTAGAGCTTTTCCTTCAAAATCACGAGCAATTAGCCCAATGCTACCCCTCTTTGTATCAAACATATAAGAAGCATCAAGATTTATTTTAATGAATCCTTCCTCTGGAGGAATCCATTTCTTCAAAGATAAATTACTGTTCCTGTCTATAGCAACTGAACTACCATATTTATGACATTGGTGCACCAGATTATTAATTCTGATCATTGTACTGTTAACATTAGGTGTAATATCCTTGAAAATTAAGTTACACCTGTCATACCAAATGTACCAAATGGTACACATAAATCTAATTTCATATAGATCAGATGCATAATTCCTCTCGTAGTTATCAATTCCACCTGCAGAAAACCAGGTAATTATCCAATCTTGAAAAGAAGCAAAATTATGAGAGATTTCAGAAACATTAATATTCAAACCATTCCATATTTCCTTAGCATAAGAACAATCAATAAGTAGATGGCCAATTGTTTCATTGGCATGGTTGCATAAAACACAGTTGGGCTGAACATCAGTTTTATACCTAGAAATTTTATCCCTGATAGGGACTATGTCTTTTAAACATTTCCAGGTAAAGAGCTGCACTCTGTGAAGAACTTTAGTTTTCCATAAATTTTTCCAAACTTCTTTCGGAATGTGATCATTACTTTAGTTTTCCACCTAGATTGATCGTCAAAGATGGAGTACAAAATGTGGTTCCAACTTCCGGAAACATTGTTATAATCAAAGACATAATCAAATGTCGGTCGTCCACAACAACAACTTCTTCTTTATTCAAGTAAACATCTTTTAACTTCAAAATGATTCGAAAGGAAGCAACTTCAAAAAGATTCGGAACAAAGCAGTTGTTTGTTACAGAAACAACATTTCAAACTTTATAGTATATGTAACACTATTGAAAATATGATGCTACATTTGATGAATTTATAGTTTTATAATACATAATAAGCTTTAAAAAACCAAGGTGATACTATTTGAGTTACCAAAACTCCAGCCATATTATTTGGCTTTCATGAAAACCATATCATACAAAAATGGAACAAAAACTCCATTTCCAATTAAAATCGTTAAATTTAGTTTTTATTAGATTTTATAATTCTAATCTTGCCCTTTCCTTTATATACACAATGTTTAGAATAAAAATTTTGGCGAAAACAGATACAGGGATTGTGAAGATCAGATTTTCCGAAAGAGTTCGAGATCTTTTCTACAGAAATTTTCATGTATTTAGATTTTAGGGTTCATATAAATCTAATTCTCCCTATTTCATAAATCTTTTCAATTCATAAACTATTTTTAGGTTCAACTGTATATCTGATCATCTCATAAATTGACTTTGATATCTCGTTTTCGTTTCAGTATAGTTGAAGTAGCGAAGATATTGTAGATTCAATCCTTCAAAGTGTATCCGAAGATTGATTTTTAGTGTTGAAGAAATTGAAGAACTCTCGTTTTTTAGATCTCCTCTTCTATTCAGCCTAATTCGAAGAAAAAAAGAGATGTTACGATTTAATCCTTCGGATTATCATCTTCAAATTGATCTAATCGTAATAGTCAAATCTACATCAAACATGATTTTATCTTACGAAAACGATGTGCGATCGTTGTGAAGATTCTCCGACATTGTTCAATTGATGTTTTAAACCATGATATGTTTTGAAAATTTATTTTCTTTGATTATTATTGTTCATTTATTTTCTTGTCTAAATTTTTTTTTACAGTTAATTAAACATGTTGATTTTTTGCTGGTGTTTCATTATTTTTTCATTTAGATTACATTTTTCCTTTTGGTTTCACCTGCAATATTGTTGGAACCATTTTTGGTTTTATCATTTTTACTATTATGAAAAAATAAAAAATCACTTAAACATATTGCTTGTTATCATCTAAACATATATATATGTAGGATTTCTGAGTGTACCTATATGAATAGTGGATGGAAAAAAAAATCACGTTACTACTTTTCTAACTGTATCATTAATGTTAAAGTGACTAGTGATTATTGAGATTTTTTGTTAGACCATATTGCAGTAGTTTAGTACAATATATTAAACTATGTTTGTTGTTTCTGTTGTAGTTTAATACTTGGGTGTAATTACACTTGTGCCTTGGAACATTAAAATATTTCGTGCCTAGAAATATATCATAATTTTGCCTTTAAATCTCAAATCCAGAGTTCTGGTGTATGTGTGTCTTAAGTCCAGGATTTAACCCTGTATAACGAGACATATCATTGTCATATGGAGCTGGGTCTAAGTTAAGAACATATGATATGATTAATACTTTAAATCAAGATCAGGACCACTTCTTGTTCCAAAACTATAAGAGAAGATTCATTTTCTCACATCTTACAAATTAAACCGCGAAACGACCCTTCTCCTTTTGGTTTCACCTGCAATATGTTGGAGCCCTTTTTGGTTTCATTATAAAATAGTTAAACTCATACGCTACACATCCAGTATATCAATATGGTTTGGGTTAAGTCGCAGGGTGCCAATAAACATAATTAAATGTGATAATCATAATTAAAACCATTCATAAACCATTCAAATCTTTAATATTATAAGCATTTTAAAACAAAACAGATAATGTTGCAAAGGCTATTACAAGTAATACAACTAGATGATAGTACACTAATTTTTACATGAGCAACGGAGGTAGTGTCTTCTTTTCTGATTCATTAATGGTTTTTCCATCAGTATCTTGTTGGCAGCTTTGCTCTCATGTTATCCACCTTTTTTGATATATTCTCCTCGTGAGACTTCATGTTTCCGTTCAAGAGGCTTTTCATGTAATAGAAAATATGAGTCCACAATCTTTCCTGAAATTGCAAAACAGATATCTCAATGTTTAGACTCGCAAAAGAAAATTGTAGGTGAATATTAAAAAAATTGTTTCATCGAAAAAAGCAGAATAAACTAAAACTACCAAGATTTTTGGTGGAACCAAATTTAACAAAGGGAGAATGATGACACCAAAAAATGGTTTCATCAAAAATACCAGAATAACTAACATCATCAACATTTCTGGTGGAACCAAATCTAATAAATGGAAAATGATGAAACCAAATATGGTTTCATCAAAAGGCCAAAATAAACTAACACTACCAACAGTTCTGGTGGAACCAAATCTAACAGAGGGTGATGAAACCAAAAATGGTTTCATGAAAAAGACCATAATAAACTAACAAGAGCCTTCATATATTGTTTTTTCATTTGTATCAAGGAATTTACGGCAGGTACTATCGCGCACAAATGATGCAACGAGCACCTAAACAGTTTTGTATCTATTCCATATTGTTAAGCCATATATAAACCATAAATACCATTTGTAAACCATAAACACCATAACTGAAAATGTTGAAACCATAAGTTGAAAGAGTTCTAACAGTAGAAGTCAAACTAAGAAAACCCATAGTTGAAAATGATGAAACCACATCTATTTACATCAAACAACCATTAAGTAAACATAACATTAGAATTGGTTTCAAGCACATGTAAACCATAATCATAAATGGTGAAACCAAATCTGGTTACATCAAATAATCATTAAGTAACACCAACAGAAAATTGTTTCAAGAATTGGAACTAATTTAACAATTGGAAAATGATGGAACCATTTTTGGTTTCATCAAAAAGAAAGAATGAAACCATCAACACCAAATAAATTCTGGTGGAACCAATTTACGAATTGGGAAAATGATGAACCAAAAATGGATTCATCAAAAAGACTAGAATACACAAACATCACCAAATCCAATTCTGGTGGAACCAATTTAAAAAAAAAGGAAAGTGATGAAACAAAAAATGGTTTCATCAAAAAGAAAGGATGAAACCAGCAACACAAAACCATATCTAGTCAAATTAAATCTAACAATAATAATTGGAAAATGTTGAAACTAAAAATTGTTTTAATCTGAATAAGAACAACACAATACATTTTATTTTATCTAACCAAAATAATTGGTCGAACCAAAATATCATTTCAATCCAAATAGAGAAATCACCGACGCATGTTAGTTTAAACAATAAATAAGTTGCGAAAAACATGAAAGAAAATATTTAATTTACCTTTTGGAGAATTTGTAACCGCTTTACAGAGTTGTCCATCTCTTTTTTTTTCTTTTTCTTGTTGAGCATTTTTCTTCACCATTTTAACAAGTTTTCGTGATTTTGCTTTTTACTTTTTTGATTTTAGGTCATAACTTATTTCAATTTATGATTTCTAATCTTAGATTTCAGGAGAAGAGAAGAATAGAGAATTGATTGTTTATAAGTTCAAGCGAAAGAAAATTGATTTCATATATATATCTGATTGTTTCTTATTTTTGAGAAGCAAAGGAAAGAGAAAAAGAGAAGGAAAAAAACAACAACGATGGAATCGAGGGAATGAGTAGTGTTGATCACTTGTTATGTTAGTCTTGGGCCGAAAAAAACATGGGGTATTTTAGACAGTTCGGGAATTTGTTTTTTTTTAATTCATTTGTTTTGTTGGGGCTATATTACATCGATGTTGACAGCCCTAGGGATGTAATGCGCGCGTTATTTATAATATATGTAACACAAATAAAATGAACAATTTCCTACACTCTAATTAACTATTCAACACCAATATTAATAGTCATTCGACACTACCAATCCTAAATTATAAATTGTGACATAAATTTCGTATACCAAATGTCAACTGTGACAACGGATTATATCAAAAGTGTGGAGTGCTTAGAAAATCATGAGAATTTATCTTTTGGTTTTACCAAACATGTATTAATTATATATTATGTAGGATATTCAATTAATGCCTAGGATTGAATCACATATATAAAGGCGTAAAATAGTTCATGCGCGTTTTAATACTATTTCTGTTTGATTCCCAACGTTATTTATCTGATATATTCGAATATGGGTACGTAAGAAAATATATAACTGGCCTTGCGGATTAGGAGGCGAAGTAAATACACTTGCATGAACCCTACGATGAACGGATGTATTGTGGAAAGTGTAAAACGATCACCTATTATGTATATATAAACTCTAGTTGTATCCTGCTCCATTATTCTCCTTTCAATCCGAAAATTTTAGAATCATATAAGAGTATATGCGTAAAATATACAACTAAAGTTTTTCGATGTATTAGTTCATCCCAATTCCAAATTTTTTCCAGAAATCACAATTTCTCGTCTCAAACATAGCCTATGGTATATCAGCAAAGTGAATGTCCTTCCTCTTCTTGTAGACAATCATACCAATTTATCACCATACGCCCGGTAAAGAGGTCTAATCATAAATTATACCCGGACCTTGGTTAGTGGATGAAATATCGGTCGGGGGTGCCCTAATTACATGGGAAATGGGTACAAGTAAAACATCATGCAACAATATAATAGATATATTTTATTTGTAGTTTTGTATATGTAACAATATCCAAATTATAATGCTTCATTTTAATAAATATATAGTTTGATTATGTAAAACATGTCCAAATATAATGTATCCCGACTTTATGTAATGAACACCTTTTTTTTTTAAATAATTTTTTTTATTTAACCAACCAAAGTCACCTTACAACAAAGACAACATGACTAAGAGAACCAGACTCTAAAGACAACACAAACTAAGAAAACTACATGAGAAAACAAACTCTAAAGACTTCAGAACTTACAACAATAGAAGCAAACATACAAACTAACTCTAAAACCAAACAAGAAAACTAAACTCAACAGGCTACAAACCTCAAAGCAACCTTGAACAAAATAACAAGTCTAAACACCGAGGCAACCATATTAATAATCAGATTCCTTTTCTTCACAGTCCGTATTGTAAATATATTTAATCACTAATTTTTGAACCGAGCTAGGAAGATTAACCCTCCAAACTTGATTGAAATTATAGTTCCTTGCATATTTGTCCAGCGCATCAGCAACCTGATTACACCTTCATGAATGAAACTGAATCTTAACTTCCTTGAGGCATTTTATTAAATTCCTACATTCAGTAATAAGATTATTGTCTTCCCACCTTCCACTATCATTATTTTTTTCCTAAACTCCCTGCATTATAGTCCTATTATCACCTTCTATTATGATTCTGCTAAGATTTCTTTTTTGAATCCAGTTAGCTGCTTTTAACAGTCCAATGGACTCAGCTTGATCCACATCTCTAACTGTCTCCATGCAGTCCATAGCTTCCATAACTCTTCCTGAATTATCACGAACAACAAGAGCAATACCAGCAACATCAGTATTAGGTAAAATAGAGGCGTCTATATTCACTTTGAGCTAATTAACATGATGAGCATACCATATATTTTTCCTGCCATTTTCATTATCACCAGTAGAGAACAAATCATGAGTTAAAATGGAAATATTATAACTAATGCAAAACCTATGAATTTGTTGAATTATGTGGCTTGGATTCTGGTTTTTCTTATCAAATAGTATAGAGCATCTACTTTTCTAGATGTGCCACATGGAGATTACTGCTAGATTGATATTATGTTTTCTAGATATGGAAACTAGTTTTGTTTATCATTCCAAGACCTAATCCAGTCTCTAAGAGAGATAAATTTCAAATCCCCCTGATAAATAGAGTTAGAGATACCAAACTATAATTCCTTTGCAAAAGGACAATGGAGAAGAAGATAGTCAGCTGTTTCTACATTCTGATTGCACATTTGACATATAGTCTCTTCCTTCCTGATGGAGCTATAGAATTTAGTCGAAACCGGCAGTATATCTCTGAAAATTTTCCATAGAGACATCTGACAATTAAATGTCACCTGAACATGCCATATCATCAACCAAATTCTCTCCTGACTCTTATCTATATTCTTATCTTCATAAGGAAAGATGGCATTATAGGCATAGTTTACTATGAATCTACCATTTTTAGTTAAAGGCCATCTTAGAGTATCTTGTTTCACCATGGGGGTAATTATGATATTTTTAATCTGATTAATATGCTCATTTGAAAATATTTTTTGCAACTTGTGTTCTTTCCATCTTTTATTCTCAGTGTCAATCAATTCATGACACCAACATTCTTCTATTCAGCTTGGTTGGAATTTGTGAAATATAATTATCCTCTTTTACATTTCCTAGCCAGTTATTTCTGCCAAATTCAATACTTGAACCATTTCCAACTTCCAAATGTGATATCTCTTAACCCATTTAAAACATATTTGAATGCTTCTCCATATCCATGTGACTTTTCTTTAACTTTATTCTGTAAAGGGTCTAAACCTCTATAGTATTTGGCTTGTAATAGTTTAACCCATTCAACTTCTTTCTCTTGAACTATCCTCCATGCAAGTTAACATTGCTTCATTAAAAACTTTAGTATTTTTGAAACCCAATCCTCCATATATTTTAGGTTTATTCACTTCTTTCCAGCCAATGAGACAAGCACCATTTGGTTTACTCTTATTCCACTGGTTTACTAACTTGCCTTGCCATCCTTTTAGTTTTAAATCCATCTTCTCCCATGTTTCTTCAAGACGCTGATTTTTATTTCTTCAAATAAACAGATGAATTCCCAGATATTTTTCTTTCAATGGAATTTTCTACATTTTAACCATTTCCGTAAGATCTAACCTTGCTGCTTCAGAAATATTATTACTAAAATGAAATCTAGATTTACTAAGACTGACCATTTGTCCAGAGACTTCACAAAAATTATTTATAATCTTCATTAGATACTGAATTGACTTTCCCGAAGCACTTGAAAATAAAATGCAGTCATCTGCAAAGAATAAATGTGTGAACTTTGTGACCTGTAAGAATTGGATGAATTGGGATAATAACCTTGTTGCTTTCTACTGACTGAATCATTCTACTAAAAGATTCCATGCAAAAAATAAAAATATAAGGAGCAAGAGCATCACCTTGACGCAACTCTATTGAAGGAGTAAAAGTTGGAGTTGGAGATCCATTCAGAAGTATGGAGATGGAAGAAGTGATGATGCATTGATTGATCATTTGACACCATTTTTCATTAAACCCCAGACGTTTCATTATTTTTAGAATAAAAGACCACTTTATCCTATCAAACGCTTTAGCCATATCTAACTTTATTTCCACAAAACCCTGAAAAACTCTTTTTTTCTTCATGTAATCTATAATCTCATGAGCTATTATAGTATTATCTAAAATATTCTTGCGTGGAACATAATATTAGAGCATTGCTCGGTCGAAATCGCATACATTTCTATCTCAAGCATGTTTGTCAATTTTAGTGATCAAAACTATAAAGTCTTGATTTCTAGTCTACTATAGCTAAGGTCTCGGACTAGGATAGAAAGTGTAGTTGAGCTCAAGAACTCCATGGCGATCATCATACAAGACGAAGGACTACTCAAGGAACCATTGGATCTTCATCGACTAAAAGGTATGTGGAGACTTAAACTTATGTATCACTCAAAAGTATATCTACTCTATCTCCTATATTGAGACAAAAATCATATTACTATATAGACTAAGATTATACACATGAGGTATTTCGAGCTGAGTATATCTCGCTTATCTATTTCTCGAAATATGTGTTGGTTAAGCTTTCACTTTAGCCAAGTTCATCTTTACCTAGTGACGAAAGTCATGTTATGTTTCAATCACTTTGAAAATCGCTCTGATGAAAAATAGTTTGTGAATAACAACTACATAACTCCCTCTGAGAATGTTTCAATGATTGAAATGAGAGTTTAGACAATATAACCATTGGATGATATAAGCATTGTTGTAGAAACACATATATGTATAAGTCTTTATTTCTTGAACCAAAGTTTGCGAACTTTGTTGATCAAGTGAAACCGGAACGTGAGCCGTCAACTCAGTCCACGAACTGGCGTAGTTCTCGAACCCGAGAATTTCTGCTAGAGTTGTAGCTCAGTTTCAGTCCGCGAACTCAGTCGGCGAACTGACGGAAGTTCTTGACCCGAGAATTTCTGTTGGACTTTGTAAACTCCAACCGGTTAACTTGAGTTCGCGAACCCAGTTCGTGAACTTGAGCAGGTTATGTCTAAAAAAGATGTTTGTGAACTTATCTTAATAAACTAAAAAATGCTATTGAAAACCGTGGCTTTATAGTTCATGAATCGATTCGAGTGAATCACATCATTTTTGCTTCAATTGTGTCTTTTGTAGTACATGAGATCACATAGCAATTGAACAACTCTCTATCTAGTTCATTTGAGTCATTTGGACTAGTTATGGTGAAGAAGAATATGGTTGATATGAAAGTTATCATTTGGGTAACCATTTGGTTAACTAGTGTTGAACCAACTATTATACAAGTTTTGGTACGGTTACACAAACCCAAAATCGTCAAGTACATGTGTGTGTAACAAGCTATGTTTTTGATCTAACGGTTGATAAATATTAGCTTGTATCTAATAAGGTTTTCATCTAACGGTGAATATTGAATGCTTTGTTACTAAGCTAACATTGATTGCAAACCATGATTTGAAATACTATATAAGGGATAACTCTATCAACTAGGAAACCTAATCCCCACACATTCTGTGTGATACTAGTTTGCTAAGCTAGAGTCGATTCTCCTTTAACCTTTGGTTTTCTTCTTTTAAAACCATGTTAACGACTTAAAGACTTCGTTGGGATTGTGAAGCTAGACCGATACTACTTTTATCGTAGTTGTGTGATTTGATCTTGCTGTTTCTATCGTACGAGTACAATTGTAATAATTGACTTGAGATTTCTATGTCCGGTAGGCAAGATATAAAAGTAATCACAAACATCTTCGTCTCATCGTTTGTGATTCCACAATATTTTTTTTTGATGCGTCGATTAAGACTATTGTGAGGTGATTGATAAAACTGAGATGTTCTTTGGGAATATAAGTTTGGTTTTATTGATTGGTTCATGTTTACCTTGATTTATCAAAATACGGAACAAAACTCATAGGTTTATTCGTGGGAGACGAATTTATCTATCTTGTATACTTTTATGTGTGAGACAAATTTGTCTATTAAAGTCTTCGGCTTAGGGTCGTAGCAACTCTTGGTTGTGGGTGAGATCAGCTAAGGGAATCAAGTACGCAGTATCCTGCTGGGATCAGAGGCGTAGGAGCATAACTGTACCTTGGATCAGTGTGAGATTGGTTGGGGTTCAACTACAGTCCATACCGAAGTTAATTTGGAGTAGGCCAGTGTATATAGAGGCTTAATACAGTGTATGTTTAATCTGGACTAGGTCCCAGGGTTTTTCTGCATTTGTGGCTTCCTCGTTAACAAAATTCTTATGTCTGTGTTATTTTCTTTTCCGCATTATATTTTTATATAATTAAAACAATACAGGTTGTGCGTTGTTCAATCAATTAGAATATCCGACCTTATTGGTTGTTGATTTAAATTTATTGACACTTGGATATTGGTCTTTGGTACCATCCAAGTTATCTCTCCTTGATTAAGACTCGCAGATTGTATTTGCTTGAGTAAATCAAATCGAGAGATTGAGATAATAACCCCTTGAGATATTTTTTATTGATTGAGTCTAGTTGATTCTCTAAAAAGTAACTCGGAGTTGTCCATAAAAATTTCTAATCAAAATATTGAGTGTGGTTGTTAGACCCCCGCTTTTTCAATTGGTATCAGAGCAGGAAAACACGTTCAAGACCTTACAAGTCTGTGTTTGTGGAAATCTGAGTCTGAGGACAAGATCTCCTTTGCGCATACCAAAATGTCTCCGAATCACGAGGTAGAAAGAATGTTCAATTTGATAATGACATTTCTTACTCTCATGAGGCATGTGACACTTTGGCAAAAGCTGAAAAGGTGCTCACCCGAATTTCAAAAAATACAGCAGAAATTATTGATTTTAATGATCATAATCAGCTTATTGATGAATTTGAAAAGTCTCTTGATCGAGAACGTGATCTCTATAACATTGTTGTATCCTTCTCTAAGAACATTGAGAAACTTCTACAAGAAACTACTCTACAACGTGAAGAGATTAGTGCTCTTGAGGAAGTTGTTAAGGAAAACTCAATAAGAGAATAACGTTTGCTCGAGACTCATTCATCATATCTCAACATACTTCGTGATGAAAAAGAGAAACTTAGTGCATCTCTTACTCTAGCCCATGAACAGTGTAAATCCTTGCAAAAGGAAAACTCTGTCTTAAGGAGAAAATCTTCTGTACTGCACATGAATAAATGTTCTCCAGAAGAAGATTGTGTCAAGAATAGTTTATGTAACTTGCAGTCTTCTCATATGGCTATGAAGCAAAGGCATGTGCCAATTGTGCTTCTTCTTCACGAACCTGTACTTTTTGTGGGAAAAAGAATCACTATGTTATCTATTGTTTTGCAAGAAGGAAATTTTTTTCTAAGCTTCATAATTTTTTTCTCTTCATTGTCAATGGAACAAATAGTCAGTCGACCAATGCAGTGAATCACCTGCCCACAAGAAACCATAAACCTTATAAGAATGATCTGTATTCTAGAAATCATCGTAGGACTCTAGTGCATTCTGGTATAAGTTCTTGTGTTGCTAAAGATGTTAGAGCATTGCTCGGTTGAACCCACCAAGCGTTGGTATGTCAAGTTTGGTTGTCATATTTTAGTGAAGCAAAACTCATTTAAGAGTCGCTTGATTTAAATGTACTAGAGTCAACTTCGTATAGGTTAGCTTGAAAGTATTAGGGTGAGACATTACAAGTATTGCGAAGACTTGAAGAAGTGAAGAATAACGGAGCTACAATGACAACATAATCCTTCCACTCGAGGTTAGTGATATTTGAATTGAACCGTTTCATTCCCTAACGTATCTTTCAAGTCGTGCATATTGAAAACATAAAACTGTGAATCATGAACACTCTAGATAGACATAGTATTAAAGAATACAATATGAAGTTTCTTTCTTAACCATTAAACTTTGTATATAAGACATCGACATAATCGTATGAATGCTATTGTGATTATGTATAGGTATGAGGTGAGGATTTCATCCCATGGAACAATGTTTACATGTGTTCTAAGGAAGTAAGTTCATGATATGTGTTGTGAACCGAAAAGGAAATCGCCAGGAGTTATTGGGGCTATTCTTCATTGCATATCTTATGAACGACCAATATGTGTGATTAATATAACCGCTCATGAATTGTTTGTGTTCTTGGTAAAACTATTCACATGAGGCCTGACTTATGTATTGGTATGACTTTTATTAGTGAAACCGATCTTAAGTAATCTCTTGGGGTATGATCGGGTTGTGTATGTCTGAACTTATTACTGGGAAGAGGGGAACCGATCCTAGTAAGAGGTGTAGTGCATCACAAGGGGAACCGATCCTTGTATGAGGTGCAGCGAGGTTTATGGAATAAAGGGGAACCGATCCTATGAACATGTGCAACAAGTTTTTGGGAAGGGGGAACCGATCCTATGGACATGTGCAGTGCATACAAGTTAGATAACAAATATATGTGGGGAACCGATCCTAGTACCTAGTCAGTCGTATCTTTGGTAAGCTAGTGTAACTATGCACAGTACTCACATGGAGGTAGAACCAAAACTTGTTTTGGTAGAACCGTAAACCCATGAGTTGTGATTGAGTGGAACTTGATAAATCACATAGTTCTTGAAAGTCAGATGAACCAATTCTAAACTTGTTTGGAAGTGTGGTAAATTGGTTTCAAGTGAGCAAGCATGGTAAAGACTTGCAAGAGTAAGATGTCATCACTCTTTGAACACGGTGCATTAATGTTTATTCTATTTTGTTCAAAGATATTCCTTAACGGCTAAGAAGGAAGTGAATCCCAAGATCAAATTAAATAAGTTAAGAATATTTTTAGTTAAGGGTTTTTAATTATATATGGAAAATAAGAATTAGTAATGTGCATTTGCTAATTAAAGATTTTCCAAGGAGATTTCGATCATTACTTTTGGACAATTCATTCACAGGAATTATGAAAACCAAATTTGGTGGAGTAATGAAAAATATCTTAAGAATTTTTTCGGTTTTGGAAATTCCTTGGTTTCCAAACTTCCTTGTCTATAAATACCTTGAGTTTGAATTTCTAGCAAACTAATCATGCGTAATATAAACTTCCTCTTTTGTCTTTGTTACTGGTGAAGCCGCTTATCAGAGGGGAGAGTAATCTAATTAGGTTAAATCTCTTACGGCCGCTCAATATAAAGTCTTCTTTGGGATTGAGAATCTCTAGCGCGGCCCGTTGGTGGGAAACTAGATATTGCGGTTTATCTTTAGTTTTCGTATATATTTGATTGACTAACGGTGGTTGAACTTTGATTGCACCTAGTTTGTTTATGCTTGAGAATCTTCTCTTCTGATATAAGGTTCACTCAAACTAGTTCAAGGTTTCGACATGGATCTTTAGACTGTTGTTAGATCTAAAGACGATCTTGTGATAATCCATTGTTAACAGACTCCGTTCTGTGTGTGATTGATCACAAGAGATTTAAGTAGTTGTGTGCATGTGTTTATTGAAGATTTAAGAAGATTTTAAGACAAAGAAGATATTGAAGATTTCTGACTTGGTTTTTACAATCTTTGGTGTGCACAATACTTGTTTGGGAAAAATAGGATCCAATTAATAACCGGTTTATCCTTGTGGTAGATTGGATTGATTAAATGAGGAAGATCGGCATTAACACATATCACTTGGTTGAAGAATGTTGTTGGCTTAATCTTAACGATTACCTTTGGGTGATTGAACATAAGATAGATCTTGGAACCTGGAAAAGGAGTTTATGTTAAGATAAACAAGGGAACCTTTGCGCAACTCATATCACTTGGTTGAAGAGAGTTGATACCAAAAGAGATTTGTTGTTCCTTTACTGTTTGGAATACGATCCAAAGGAATTGGTCCAAGTACATGACTTTTTTACAGTCTGGAGGCGTGGGAATACAGAAGGAACTAGGTGAACTATAGGTTTAGTTGCTTGGTATCAACTATACGAAGTTGTCTTATTTTGTATAGCGGCTTAATCCTGAGAGTATTCAATTCTGGACTAGGTCTCGGGGTTTTTATGCATTTGCGGTTTCCTCGTTAACAAAATATTGCTGTGTCATTTACTTTATTTTTCGCATTATAATTGTTTTATTATAATTAAAGTAAATTGCACAAACGTTAATTCCTATTTACTTGATACGTGAATTCTATTGAGTTTGGTTAAGTCCGAACCTTTGTATCAAGTAAACACACTTTGTTGTCGTATTGTCTCGATCTCTTATCCATAGATGATCATACAAAGTGTGAACCGATTTGTTGTATTGTCTCGACTTAGTCCATAGACAATCACTTTCGGGGAAAGGACTTATAGGAAGGAAAAGTTATAGCTTGAGGTATACTTGGGGTACCCTCGCCTTTTCAAAAGAAAGCATTCCCTGTACTTATAAGAATGTTTCTGGTAAATCTAAGTCTAGAAAATGGATTCCTATCTATTCAGATCTTCTTAAACCAATTGTAAGAGGTCCTAGATTTAGTCCTTTTGATAAGTATACTAATCAAGCAGTGTCTCACCTCTCCGGAAAGAGCACATGTCAAAGACAGAAGGATAGAAAGGAACAATGTTCATTTAATGAGCTAAAGGCTCATATTTGTGTGAAGTAATCACAAGGTTGAATGTCTCACATACAAAAATCCTAGTTGTGAGAGAATTGAATAGGTATACTCCACAACAAAGTGACTCTAATTATCCAACTAATCTCTTATCTTTTTTAGAAGGATAATTGGTCAAACACTGATTCATGAGTATTTCTTTCCTCTTCCGTGTAACTTATCTTTGAAAAGTAAAAGTGTAGTGTATTTTCCGTGCAAGAGCTTTGTGAATAGTCATCTTACGGGTACACGTACGGTTTCAAGTTATCTTTTAAACCTATCCCGTAAATCCTAAATCTCTCGATTTTTTCTTATATATACCTATCCTATTGAGTTAATCATATTAATTTAGGTTTTATATTGTCAATGGCTTCTCCTTCATCCTGCTCATTGGATTTGCCTAAAGATGTCATTGATAAGGCAGTATATTGCAAACTCGATAAAGAGAAGGGAACACTTGTTCAAGTTGAAGATCCCTTTCCTCATCCTCTGATTTACTTTCGCATATAGAAGAGATTTCATCAGATATAGTTTTAGACTTCCTAAAAGAATTTGAAGAAGCAAAGCAGCAACTTGTTGATACAATGAAGTGTCTTGATGTGGTAAGAACTGAGTTGAAAAAGGTTAAGTCTGACCTTGTTCTCATGAAAACCCATGTTAGAGAACTTCCAAATAAGGATATCCTCTTCAAAGGTGCAGAGGATGCTGCCATTCACAAGCTCCAAGACCTCAAGTCTCAAGAAGGTCCCGAACTATCTTTTTGACCCTAGTTCGTTGTAGTATGGAAGCGTCTTTCAGTTTAGTCTGTTTGATTAGCCTAGTAAATCTTCTATTTTTTCTCTTTTATTTAGAAGAATAACTATTGTTTGGAATAACCATTATTGTGATTACACATAGCTATGTCCAAAGTTTTCATCTTCTTGTTTTTAGATTTATTGGTTTAAATTCTAAACTTGTTTGGAAGATGATGGTTGCAGTATTAATATTTTGATTTTATATATTGCAATATTTTGATGGGATATGTGTGTTTACATCCGTGAACTTAATTGTCCCATATTTTGTCAAAAGTAAAGTCGTTCGTGAATTGATATGCAAATATTGATAAAAGAATGAATAGACTTTTGGAAAAACACAAAAGTTAAGCCTATATTGTCAATTATTGATGTAAGATAGGTTAAAATCTTTTTTGCTTCAAGGATTATGTATATTGTGTGTCATTGTGCAAATGGTGATGGAAACATAGAATGAAAATCCTTGTGTATTCCGCATTAATTGATCTTCCCTGATCCATTTTTTGTGTATTACTGTGAGACTCCGTATTGTGTCTTATGTTGAGCACTAGACAACCAAGTTGATTATTTTTGTGATTAGCTTAGTTGTGTTCCGTAAGGTACTTTACGTAAAGTAAATTGAACTAAATCAATCATCTTGTGTGATTATTTAGTTATGACTCCGTAAGTTTTTCTCGTGTTGAGCATGATTGACTGGGTTGGTTATTTTTATGATTAACTTAGTCATCGCTCCATAGATTTTCTTATGTAAGTATAAACGATTGAATTGATTACTTTTGTGATTAGTTTAATTGTGTATCCCGATTAGATTAATTATGAGTTCTCTTGTGAATAATCTAATCGAGTTATGAAGTCTCCATAAGTTTACTTGTGTTGAGCATATTTAGTCAAATTAATCTTGGTTCGCATTGGTTAATATGAGTGAATATTTGTTTTTGGATTCCAAATTCATACTTGTATGTAATTTGTTGAGTCTAAATAAATCCTTATTTTCTCTTGAAATTAAGGTCGCTCTTGTTGTTCCCTTGGGAATGACATTTTATGGGGGAGAGTTCTTTTGAACTTGTGCTTAATTGCCAAATATTTGTGGGGAGTGCAGCTGTGGAATATTATAGAGGTTATCTTGTATCTTTATAAACTCCTTGATGAATGCATTTAGCTACGACTTTATGATTGCATCTAAACAAGATGATATATATTTACCTTTGGTCATGAAATGTCTCTTACGGAAATTTCATTAGGATCCCGTTCTTGTACCTTTGCCAATTTTATTGACAAAAAGGGGGAGAATTAATATGTAGTTCATACTACAAATGCATATGGTTTTCGGATAATTATGTAAGGGGGGAGTGGTTTCCATGCGAGATGGAGTATTGACTAAGGGGGAGTGAAGTTTCACCATATTATTTTTGTTAAAGTTGTGATGCAATTAGACTTTGATGTTGTGTAGTAATACTATGACATTGTACAATAATGATTGAGAACTCTTGTTTTCTCATTGTTATAGCTACGGATTTTCAACAACGATGATACTAAACTTACAACCTTTGGGATCATTGGACTACTTGGAAGTGACGAAGATTTCGAGTATTGTTGAAGATTAGACATGTGGAATAGAAGCTACACAGTTTATTTATATATTTTTTGTATTCCATATGTATTAATAGTTTTCCCACTAAAATTGACAAAGGGGGAGATTGTTAGAGAATTGCTCGGTCGAACTCGCATGCGTTGCTATCTCAAGCATGTTTGTCAATGTTAGTGATCAAAACTATAAAGTCTTGATTTCTAGTATACTATAGCTAAGGTCTCGGACTAGGATAGAAAGTGTAGTTGAGCTCAAGAACTTGATCAAACAAGAAAGGACTACTCAAGGAACCAGTGGATCTTCATCGACTAAAAGGTATGTGGAGACTTGAACTTATCTATCACTCAAAAGTATATCTACTATATCTCCTATATTGAAACAAAAGACGTATTACTATATAGACTAATATTATACACATATGATATTTCTATCTGAGTATATCTCGCTTATTATTTCTCGAAATATGTGTTGGTAAAGCTTTCGCTTTAGCCAAGTTCATCTTTACCTAGTGACGAAAATCATGTTATGTTTCAATCATTTTGGAAATCGCTCTGACGAAATATAGTTTGTGAATAACAACTATATAACGCCCTCTGAGAATGTTTCAATGATTGAAATGAGAGTTTAGACAATATAACTATTGGAGGATATAAATATTGTTGTGGTAACACATATATGTATAAGTCCTTATTGCTTGAACCGATGTTTGCGAACTTTGTTGATCAAGTGAAACCGGAATGTGAGCCGTCAACTTAGTCCGCGAACTGGCGTAGTTCTCGAACCCGAGAATTTCTGCTGGAGTTGTAGCTCAGTTTCTGTCCGCGAACTCAGTCCGTGAACTGACGAAATTTCTCGACCCGAGAATTTCTGCTAGAGTTTGTAAACTCCAACCGGTTAACTTGAGTCCGCGAACCCAGTCCGCGAACTTGAGTAGGTTATGTCTAAAAACGATGTTTGTGAACTTATCTTAATAAACTAAGGAATGCTATTGAAAACCGTGGCTTTATAGTTCATGAATCGATTCGAGTGAATCACATCGTTTTTGATTTAATTGTTTCTTGTGTAGTACATGAGATCTCGTAGCAATTGAACAACTCTCTAACAAGTTCATTTGAGTCATTTGGACTAGTTATGGTGAAGAAGAATATGGTTGATATGAAAGTTATCATTTGGCTAACCATTTGGTTAACTAGTGTTGAACCAACTATTGTACAAGTTTGGGTACGATTACATAAACCCAAAATCGTCAAGTACATGTGTGTGTGACAAGCTATGTTTTCGATCTAACGGTTGATAAATATTAGTTTGTATCTAATCAGGTTTTCATCTAACGGTGAATATTGAATGCTTTGTTACTAAGCTAACATTGATTGCAAACCCTGATTTGAAAGACTATATAAGGGAGAACTCTAGCAACTGGGAAACCTAATCCCCACACATTCTGTGTGATACTAGGTTGCTAAGCTATAGTCGATTCTCCTTTAACCTTTGGTTTTCTTCTTCTAAAACCAGGTTAATGACTTAAAGACTTCATTAGGATTGTGAAGCTAGACCGATACTACTTTTATCGTAGCTGTGTGATTTGATCTTGCTATTTCTATCGTACGAGTACAATTGTAATAATTGGCTTGAGATTTTTATCTCTGATAGGAAAGATATAAAAGTAATCACAAATATCTTCATCTCATCGTTTGTGATTCCACAATATCTTTTTTTGCTGCGTCGATTAAGACTATTGTGAGGTGAATGATAAAACTGAGCTGTTCTTGGAGAATATAAGTCTGGTTTTATTGATTGGTTCATGTTCACCTTGATTTATCAAAAGGCGAAACAAAACTCATAGGTTTATTCATGGGAGACGAATTTATTTATCTTGTAGACTTTTCTGTGTGAGACAGATTTGTTTATTATAGTCTCCGGATTTGGGTCGTAGCAACTCTTGGTTGTGGGTGAGAACAGCTAAGGGAATCAAGTGCGCAGTATCTTGCTGGGATCAGAGGCTTAGGAGCATAACTGTACCTTGGATCAGTGTGAGATTGGTTGGGGTTCAACTACACTCCAGACCAAAGTTAATTTGGAGTAGGCTAGTGTCTGTAGCGGCTTAATACAGTGTATGTTCAATCTGGACTAGGTCCCGGGCTTTTTCTGCATTTGTGGTTTCCTCGTTAACAAAATTCTGGTGTCTGTGTTATTTCTTTTCCGCATTATATTTTTATATAATTGAAATAATACAGGTTGTGCATTTTTCAATCAATTAGAATATCCGGCCTTATTGGTTGTTGAATTAAATTGATTGACACTTGGATATTGGTCTTTGGTACCATCCAAGTTATCTCTCTTTAGTTAAGACTTGCAGATTGTATTTGCTTGAGTAAATTAAACCGAGAGATTGAGATAATAACTCCTTGAGATATTTTCATTGATTGAGTCTAGTTGATTCTGTAGTTGCAGGAAATCTCACAATATATCCCTCACAAGAATATCAACACATCTTTATAATAAAAAACAACACTTTTTTTTTAATGGATTCCAGAAATGTTACAAGAAGGAAATGGAATCAAGAATACAACACTGTTTTGGACTTTCTCTCTCCTAAAAACTTTCTCAGCACTCCAAAATTGTTCTCTCTTTCCTTACACCTATTCGGCTCTTTATATAGGACATTACATAGTGGATGACAGCTAAGCTGTCCTTTATTTTCGGATCTAGCCTTGCGATATTCGCAGATATACAAATGTTAAATCTCGCAATCATTCCTAAATATCGCTAGGTCTTCACACCTTTCTCGTGTTTAAGCAGTCATTGTTTGTCATGTCATTTATGAAATCATCCTGCGACAATCGCAAGAGTGTCATTGCTGACACTTTCGCAAGAGTGCTATTACTGCGATATTCTGATCCTACATCTTGCCTCTTCTCATGTCTTCTATGCGAAAGGGAGAATGTCATGAGAATTTGTATTTCAAAATGCCGCAGCTGTCCGTTTTTCCATTTTCTTTTGTACTTTCTTGATTCTGTATTTTACGCAGAATTTATTACACGTATCTCTTTTTCCATCCACTTCTTGACACGTCTCTCTCAACCGTCATTTCTCAACCATTAACGTCTTATCTTCGCATTAAATGTGTTTATCTTTTCAAGACTTCTTCTCTCTATATATAATCTTCTCATTCTTCTCTTCTCTTCTTTTTACTCTTCTTTCAACTTCTCTGCAATTTTACTGTTCCTCCGTAAATTCCGCACCTGCTGCTACTGTAATTTTTCCTGTTTCTCCCTTTTTGATCTTTAATTTCTCCTTCATTCCCTTACTTAAAATGCCTCAAAGCGGTCATAAAGATAAAACTTCTTTTGAGGGATTTCAGAAACTTTTCAAGGAGAGAGGTTTTACATTATCCACCATCCTAAATCAAGAAGCTACCTCCATTCTTTATGCTAATCTATTTTCTGATTATCATTGTGATGATAAAGAAATCATGATTTCGCTGGGTCAGATCCTCGCTGGCCTTCCTGTCTCTCTTTATGATCCTAATCTCCCTTTATTTTACGAAATACTCTCTCATGCGAAGTTCTCGCGGGCAATATATAAATTAAGTGGGGACTGCATTCTCTTGATGCTTGAATTTGCCAACCGTGGAGCTGGGAAAGGATCTCTTTATGCAAATGAGTTTAGGGATCCTGAATTTAAGGATTTAGAAATATTTCCTGAAAAGTACACCGAGGAAAGCTTCTTTGAAAATTATGAATTAATACCTATGAAGAATGTCAAAACTCGCTAGGGTATTCGTTTAAAGAGGAAGGAAAATATTGATGATGATAAAAAACTTATGCATGATATTTATTGGCACTCTGGCAAGAATTGCACTCCTCGTCAATCCAAATATGAGAATTGGTGTGTTTTTCCATTGGTTCTGAAGGGTCCTTACATTGCTGGTTCAAATGTACTTCCTGCGAATCTCGCTGATTACCAACCTTGGGTATTTAATTGGCCCGAGAAAGAAAAAGAGGTATGCTTCTTTCGTTCAGTCTATTATCTCCATTCCTCTTTATACTTATTAACTTTGCGAAAACTTCAGATTAACAAGTTAAGAAGAAGATACAAAAGAACAATCAAGTCAAACACCCTACAAGCAATTCGCTCGATCACGGATGAAGTAAGAAATACTTTCCTTTACCATTTTTAACAATATTGTTGCCTCTGTTTCTTATATTCATTCGTGTGCGTAGATTGGCGTTGTAATTGCAGAAGAAGAAGGGTCTAATGCTGAGAAGACCAAAGGAAAGGATTAAAATGTTCTTCGCAAGGAAAAATCCGTTGCCCCGTCATCAAAGAAAATAAAAGTTCATTCTCCCTCTCCCTCAAGTTCTCATTCTGATGAAAGTAAAGATGACGATGATGTATTCTCAAAAGAAGGTGCCTCTTCCTAATATTCAATGGCACAATTATCCAGTATCTTCTCTGACTCTTTAAAAGGAATTGGTGATACTCCTCTGACTAATGCCTGCAAGTCTGCAGCTGCTATCTGTGATGCCCCTCTCTTAGATAATAATGAGTCTCTTCGCGGATTTTCCAGATTTGTATCCTCAAATTTCTTACATTCACTCAATAGTTTGGTAAATTTTTATACTTGTACTTTTATTCTTTCAAAGAACCTTTATTTATTTTCTGAAAATCTTTAGAATTTACATAGCAGGCAAGCGAGAAACAAGCTGCGCCGCAATCCCTTTTTGAATTGAAAAACCTATCCTCTTAAAAACAAACTCTTTCGAGCCAGGATTCATGAAATTATTGTGCATGACTTTCTGAACTCTTTCGAGAAGTCCAACCTCCTCTGGAGCAAGGTAACCAAAAGTATCGAAAGCAAAGGGAATATAAGCATGTCCATTGTCAGTACACGCTTTCTCATGTTTTGATATCTTACCCGAGGCAACCCTTAGTGCTGCTTGTCCAACCAAGAAAGTACCATGTCCAATACCTACTAATGGAGAGACTCTTATAAGGTCAACACAAGCGTCTTTCCTATTAACCCACCCAAAAATAAGAACATCTGCTGGCCTGAGTGTTGATCTCCCCTCGAGTGGGCCTGTCAAAAAATTGACAGCGGCTTCTTTCTATGCTAAAGTTTCGGCTTTCCATAGCACATCATATAAAGTATCCCTCACATGTTCATGTTTATATTTAAACCCAGGGTCTACCTTACAATGAACTGCATGCTCCCCATACGAGTCCAAGCATCCTGTAAAACAAGCGGGACATTGTGAATCTGAATGGTAAAGAGGGATCATTAACTTGTATTTGAGAATGGATCGGTATACTCCAAGGGTGTCATCTTCTGTCCAAGTCCCTCAATCGGAATAGCAAGGAGAAAATCCTGGGCATGCGTTGCTTGTAGGCAACCAAAAACCGCTTTCTGTCTGTGTGAAAGCTCGTAAACTCTATCCATTTATTTAACCACTTTACCAAAAAGAGCACTCGCCAAGGTTCTTTGTGCTTTAGGGGGGGCGGTATCTTTATTGGTAAAACTACTAAAGTCAAAATCAGGAAGAGTTACTTGTAGTGTATTCAAAGCCTTATTAAAGTTGTCATCCACATCTTCAACCCCACTACTCCTCAGTATGTGATTTTGTAACCCCAACGATTGCACACGTGAAGCAAGGAAAGCATATTGTGATGCTTCCTTAGCAGTGTACAAGACAAGAACTCCATATCTAATAGGTAAGGTGGATAGCCGCCACTGAAGTTCCCCAAATAACGGACCTCCACAAACCACAATTCCCTCTATCACCTCTCTCAACCCTCAATCAAATATATTTATAGCCTCCACAATGTATTCCGAGAAGCAAACACGAAGCCCAAAAAGTAGCTTGGAGATGCCCATGCATGCACGTATAAGCAACAATTCACTCTGAGGGTCGCGGAGTGAATTTTTGGAAGCAACAATGCACATAGAAGCAATAATTCTTCTTTTACTTTTTGATTTAAAACTGTAGTTTATTTTGAAAATTCTCCTTATTCTTTCGCAGGCTGGAAAGGTTTCCTATGCAGTCAATTCTTACTTAGTTAGGAGATGTGAGAATTTTGGGAAGAAGAACCTTCAGCTTCGCAAAAATAATGAAGAATTGGAAGTTGAGGCAGCCAGTCTTCGCGAAAAGAACAAACAATTTGAATATGAAATTGTTGTTCAGAAGAATAAAGTTTCTAGCCTTCAGAATGCAAATCAACAACTCTATGGTATGAACTTTTCCATCTTCCCCTTGATTCCTTTACCCCATTATTTTATCTTACTTGATCAACCATTTTTGCAGACATTTATGGTCTTTCTGATGAGGCTACACTCCTTCGTTCTTTTCCCGACCCCATAGATGATAATACCCTTCTTGAACGCCTTAATAATTCTTTAAATAGTTTTTCAAATGATAAAATTAAATCTCTCTCCACAAATGAACTCAAATCTAAACTTCTCCTATTAGAAGTTGACCATAGATCCAGCTTAGGTTTAGCCAACAAATTTAAGCGTTTTTACCATAATTCTAAAGAGGAAGTTAATAATTTAATGACCAAGAATAGTAGTCTCATAGATGAAAAAGATCGTATTGCTCTCCAAGGTGCTCAAACTTTAGCGAAATTCCATGAAACTCTTATTGAGATTCAAATTGAACGAGATGAAGCTATTCGCCAAAACGCTATACTTAGCGAAAGAGAGGGTCAAGTTCGCTCATATCTTCTAATACATAGTGATGATAAATTTGCTTGGGCTGTGAAAGTTCTAGATAATGCCAGAAATAATTTAGGTGTAAATGCTAGTCTCCAAGCAGAGCAAACGACCTTGATTAGGGATATGATTTATGACAGAGAAGGTTGTTAACTATTCTTCCTTATTAATTACTTGTCTTTCATAAATTTCCACTAAATTATTGATTCATTGTTATACATTCGCAGAAGCTGAAGAGAGATTTCGCAAAAGAATTGAAGAACTTGAAGCTGAAAAAGCGAAACTCGCAAAGTATCTTTCTTCTCGCAATGATAAATGTTCTAAGCTGAAGAGCCAATTGAAGATTACTGTTGAGAACTTTAAGAATGATGTTGTTATTTTTCGCAACCATATTATTATGACGGTTTGTGATGATAATAACATCCCTCATTCTACATATCCTTGTCTTTCAGAAGAAGTCCCAAAGAACACCCCTGATCTAGTCATCTCTGATAGTGATGCAAGCGAAGAAGAATATGATGATGTCGAAAAAGAAGATTCCGGTGAAGATGATGAAGAATCAAGCAAGAAATAATTTTTGCTTCCTTCTTCAACTTTTTGTAATATTTGTATATTTGCTCTTTGATCTTCTATTCTTGTAATTTATCACTGCGAATTTCTTCATTCTTCAAATACAAGTTCTATCTTTTTTGTTTCTTCCTATACATATTAGAAAAGCAATTCTTTTTTGCAATATGGTTAACCAATATATAATTATTAATCTTTCATTTCATGCGTAAATCTATCATATGGAGGCAAATAACATGTTCTTATTCTATTCATTCCCATACTTGCCTCTGTTATTTGAATCCAAATGGGAGATTGTTGTGTAATCTTTTGGTATATTTATGCCTCTGTTTCACAGATGTCTCTGCATAACCTCGCAATAATGTATTTGAGAAATAATTCTTGGTTTTTTCATACTTGTGTGGTCCTATTTTTCCTTCCTAAGTAAAGGTCTTATTTTGCCACCTCTTGTCATTGCGACAAAATCGCAGAATGTTTTTGAACTTTCATGCAGAAACCCATTGATCTTGCCTTAACTTTTCTCTTTTGTTATTTTTGTTGCGACAATATGACAGGTCTAAATATTCTTGAGAAAATAAAGCCCCATGACATTGTCGTCTTGCGATGAAATCGCAGGACGTATTTACACTTTCATGTATTGACCCATTGATCTCGCCTTATCTTTCTCTTTTGTATTATTTCCTCTTCAGGATTGTTGCACAAATATGACAAGCTTAAATTTTCTTACGAAAATAAAGCCTCATGACATTTGCGTCTTAAGACACTTATCAGCTCCCTAATGGAGGGTGCCGCCCTTATATTCCCCCTGGTTTCCCCTTCAAGGAGATGTACCTCTACCATACAAGGTTGGCTCCTCCCATCTGGTCTTAAAAACAACCAGTTGTATTCACAGCCTCTTATCCCTTTTGCATATATGGCTTATGGTTACGAGACTGCACCCTAAGTGGGGTTTTCTTCAGGCCGAGTGCATCATAGTCAAGACTTTCCAAGAATGTCCAGGTGTATTTCATACGACCCATGCACTCTTGGCTCAATCGTGTACCTCAGCGCCTTGATCATATTCTGCACTCCTTAGAACAGACCCTCAGTCGTCCAACCTAAGTCATAAGCTTAAGTTGAAAATCCAAGGTATCTCTCCTGGATGGGATTTATTGACCCCAAATCTCCATGACTCAGGTTCCGGGAATGGTGTAACCTTTTCGCTGAGTCATGCAACAGGTACCCCCTCCTATGATGCACTTTAGGTCTTACATTTGCCTCTTGCCAAATTGTGATTTCGCGAACTAGGGTGTACGCCATAGTAAGTTCGCCCCTTTCTGATAATTATTCTATTTCTTCTTTTGTATTTCAGCTCTGTTGTAATTTCTCAATCTCACTTTTGTCATTAAATAAAATATTTTTTGCAACAAATCAATCATACATCATTCTTTCTATTCGCAATTTTTCTTTCGTTTCACATTTTAAGTTTATTACCTTTGCTGCTTTCTACCTATGCGATTTTGATATCTTCTGCTACTTTTGTGTCTTTTGCCAAATGTTCACCACTTATTATTTTCAACAAGCATTGGCTTCGCAGGGTTCCTTCTTCTCTCTGCTCTATTGTATCTACCATCAATCTCTCACTTCTTTGTTTCTCTTTGACACTATGCTTCCAATTCCCCTTATTCGCAGCTCGTTCTTTATTTGATTCTACATCAATTTCATAACACTTCTTTCCTCCAACCCAATCTCCTTTTATGATGCTAACTCCACTGGGATGAGGGAATTTGATGCACTGATGAAATATCGATGTTACACCTAAAATCCCATGCAACCAAGGTCTCCCAATTAAAGTGTTATAAGGTGAATCTATGTCGACAACACAAAATATAAATTCAGAAGATAGTCCTTTCAATGAAATTAGAATAGTGATCTCCCCGTTAGGCTTATTGGAAGTACCATGAAAACCATAGATTTTGTAGGTTGAAGGAATTAAATCCTTATCTTTCCCTCCCATAGTTTTATAAGCATGATAGAATAGGATATCTACGGAGCTTCCAATATCAATTAAAACTCAGTTGATTGCCCATGAGTCCTCAGCTTAATCATCTTCATCATCACTTGGTTTTGGATTAATCTCTAACCTCACCACTAATGGGTTTTCATGCATATCCCCGCCTTCACGTACTTCTTCTGCGGTGAAGGAAATAGTTTGCTTTTGCTAGTCTTTTAACGGCGATACTTTCACAATGTTCATTATTTCTTTCCCATCAACATCTCTTGCGAAAACTCTGCTCAGAACATTATCGTGAAAGTCTTCAATCATTTTGTATGAATGTACAATAGATTTTTCGCATTTGCTCCAACTTCTATTACAAATGTTTCTCCTCCTTTTGTTGTATTAACTCTGCCAATTTCTGGTGGAGGTGGTAATGGTTGAGATTGAGGTTGTCCCATGAGAAAATGATTTAATTTTCCATGATCTATAATTTTGAGAATGATTCTCTTTATATTTCTACAGTTATTTGTTGAATGTCCATGAAAATGATGGTATGAACAAAATTATTGGCTTCGGTGATTTGGAGGTGGCTCTTTTCCCATATTCCATGGTGCTGGTATGTTTTCCATTAAAATTATGGCTTCCCATATTTTTTCTACACTAGCATTCAGAGGTGGCATTTTGATTTCTTCCCATATTATCTTATGACTTCCCTGTCTTCTATGATAGTTTTGTTTCTGACCCCCATAAGTTTCTTGTGGCTGATCAAGTCTTAGAATTTTATTATTTCCTCCACGGTTATAGAAGTTTCTTTCTCTTTCGAATTCTTCTTGATCACCACTTCCCATAGCTACTAACTTCTGTTGATTATCATTCTTCATCTTTTCTTGTTGTACTTGCGAAGTGCTCGCCACTGTGTTTATCAATTTAGGCAATAAACTTGGATTCGCTGTATTTGAACTTGTATTCACAATTGGGTATGATTCCATATCATTTTGTTTTTCTTCCAGAGCAATATATTCTTCTTGAAGCTCTCGCAACTCAGTCATTGTGATTGTATTTTTGATTCTAAAAATTTGAATATACAACAAATTTGTTGCGAACATTCGTTAATGAATGATAGAATAAGGTATCGCTCATCCACACATCCAGCCATTTTGCTACACATTGTCTTCCACCTTATGGTTAGATGCTTCAAACTTTCACCAATTCTTTATTTTAAACCAAATACATCTTCAATCCCTGGTCGCGAAGAATTGTTAGTTATATATGCCCCTAAGAATGTAGTCTGCAAATGGTTGAAAGATGTTATAGTATTCCTTGTTAAACCTTCAAACCACTTTAGCGCCTCTCCCATTAGACTTGATGCGAAATACTTGCACAATACAACATCATGGTTTTCCCATTGTAGCATACATCTCACATAAGCTTTAATGTGTTCAATTGCACAAGTTGTTCCATCAAAGATGCTGGTTAACACAGGAAAATTGCACTTTGGGGGTATTCCTCCTAACTGTACTTCTTGTGTGAATGGAGTTTTCGCATCTTCTTCTATAGCTTCATCCAATTGTGTTTTGCCTCCTTATTTTCTGTTATTTAGCATTCCTCTCATCTATGCAAGTTCTTTTAAGATTTGATCATTTATTCCAGGATTTTGGTCCATTGGTCTCTTTAATTCTGTTTCTCTTCTTCTACGTTCATGTCTGTCTTGTCTTGCGAAATTCTGATCTTCTTCTTCATTATTTTCTTCTTGTATTTCCCTGCGATCTCCTTTTTCACCTCCTTCATAAATTCGCACATGATTGTACCTCTTATTTTCTACTCTGCGATTTTGGTCATTCCTTATCAATTCTCTTTGCTGCCTTTCAGCTCTCCTTTGTATTCTATCATATTCCTCATTGATACTTCCATTATTGCGATTTTGTTCACGCTTTCTTTCTCGATTATCATGATTTTTCTAGCGTATTGCCTCTTGGATCTCTTGTTCCTCCACTTCTACTCTCAACCTTTCCCTTTCGAAAGCTAGACGTGCTTGTTCGGCATAATGCCTCTCAATTTCATCTTTAATTACCTGTTGATTTCTTTGAACTTCTCTCCCATGTAATATTCTCCGTCCTTCTTCCTGATTTTCTTAGCCATCTTGATTATTTCGCTTCTGTTGTCGCCCATTCTCCTGATTACTATTGTTTTGTCCATTTTCGAGAATTTCGCCTTGTAGGATATAACGATCTTCAATTATTTCTCTCCTTTCGCGACGTTCTTCATTTGGATTTTGTATTTATTCTCGATTTACTTCTCCAATGTTTGTCATAGGAGAATTTCTTCTTACTTCACTTCTAATTGATCTTGAACTTGATCTTGTAGTGCTTCTTGACCTTCTATTCTGTAATCTCATGTTTTCCATTCTCAGCTCATGGTTTTGCCTTGTCAAATTTGCGCGTTCCTCTACTTCTAACCTCCTCTCTTCGTGTATTCTTTGTCTCAATGCCTCTAATGATTCAATTCTTTCATCTCAATGAATTATTCCTCCAACTGCTTCCTGGTTTCTCTCTTCTTGTCTATCATCTCTCTTCAATTCTTTCATCTCAAGTAACGCGGCTAGAATTTTATAAATTACCTTGTAAGTTATATTGTATAAACTTATTGGCCTGAAATATGCCGGCATTTCTACACACAGCGTTTTCGGAATTAACACTTGGTAAATATGGTTCATCTTCTTTAACATATACCTTGTTCGAAAAAAATGTTGTACCATCGCCACCATATCAGATTCAACAACATCCTAGTATTTCTGATAGAAAGATGTTTGAAAACCATCCGGCCCCGGAGGTGCCCAAGAATTGATTTGAAATACCGCTTCCTTGATCTCATAATTACAAGGAATTCTGGTAAATTCTTCATTATATTTAACTGAAATACATGGTGTTATTAGCTTGAACACATCTGAATCTTGAAGAGGATTTGTCGTAGTAGATATATCCTTAAAATGAGATATACGAAGATTTTGGGTATCCTCCCTAGAATACCAATTACCTAGATCACCTTTGATTGAATCTATCCGATTTCTCCTTCTTCTGAAATTAGCTCTGGCATGGAAATACTTTGAATTTATATCTTGACTTTTCAAAACTTTATCTCTAGATTGCTGAAAAAGAATACCATTCTTGACTTGATATCACTATTGAAGTTTCTCTTGCAAACTTTTTAGCTCATATAGTTCTTTATCTGAGTTCCCATGAATGTGCTTAATTTTCTCTTGAACAATTTGTATTCTTCCATCAATGTTCCCCACAAAAATTATTTTCCATTATCTTATACTAACTCTTGCTTTATTGAGCTTCATATTGAAGTTTACAGCTGTAGAACCTGATTGTTTCACCTTCCAATTTTCTTGAATCATTGGTTTGAAAGAATTGTGTTTGGTCCAAGTTTCATAAACTCTGAAAGGTTTGTAAAGATATTATAGCCGAGGTAGGGTATTTAATAGTATGGGTGCATAATCAGATCCTATTGGAATGAGGTGATGAACAATAACATTTGGAAAAATAGAAAACCATTGACTTGTTGTTAGGGCACTGACGAGTCTAGTTTTAACTAGTTTTTGGGAGTTTCTTTTGTTTGTCCAGGTGAATGGGTTACCTGAAAATGGAATTTCTTGAAGACCAAAAGAATCTATTATTTGTTGAATGAATTCAGGTGTTGATCCTTCAAAGAATCTATTATTTGTTGATCCTTCAAAGATAACACCAGGATACAAATTCATTTTTTCTCCCTCCTGAATTTGCTCCGGCGATTTTAGGTTTCTTGATATTTTCAGAATCCTTTGGTATTCCATCGTAATATCTTAATTCTCATCTATAACTCCTTAATTTTGACTTCAAATGCCATATCTGGAATTTTTCCAAAAAATTTAAGCAGTGTTATTTATAAATCTAGAATCGTTTCTGTCCGTCTCTACTTCTTCAATGGGGGATACACCAGATCCGGGTGCTAGTACTTCAACTACTATTGCTGCATATTTTGCGAATTCAGGTAAGGGAAACAAAACCCAAACTTTTGATGAATGTCTTGTTGGGAAAAAAAATCATATTATCACTTCTGTTGATGTGTGCTCTTTATCGAATCCTACAACAAAAGAAGGGAAACCTGTTGTTGAAATACCTCATGATTTTTTCATGGAGGGCAGTGAGATATGGCGTTTCAGTCTTATTGGTCGGACTATTTTTAAGGGAATTGAATTTAATGATGTTAAAACTTCTCTAGAACAACAATGGAAGCTAGGACAGGGACGGGTTCAGTTTGTACCACTGAATCGGGGGTTCTTCATTATCAAACTTCATTCATATCAAGAGAAAGATACGATTTTCACTGAAGAAGGGTGGATGATAAAACAACAGAAGGTTAGATTTATTGAGTGGTACCCTGGTTTTGATGCTAACAAACCTCCATCTTCTCGTGCAAATGTGTGGGTGAGATTTCCAGGCTTGCCAATGGAGTTATGGGTTGAAAAGACTTTGTTATCTTTGGGAAAATCTCCGGGGAACCCAATTGTGGTGGATTCAATAACTCTAAATCATGAATATGGCCATTTTGCATCCGTCCTTATTGATATTGATTTTGATACACATGATGCTGATGCAATTCATGTTACTGTGGATGGTAGAAACTTTTTACAAGGTATAGACATTCCAAAGCGTCCTAATTTTTGTTCAAATTGTAAGATCATTGGTTACTTGGATGAGGACTGTAATAAGAAGAAACGGGTAAATCAGCAGGAAAAGGGTACTCCAAAACCTCACTGGCAGTAGGTTCATGCCAAAAACAAAGAGGTTAATGATGAGGTTCAAGACATTCCAAATATGAGCTTACAAGATCATGCTAAGGAGGCTGCTGTTTAAAGTGATTGGAAAGAGGTTTGCCATAAAAAAAGCATGGTAGCAATAGTGGAGTGGTTATCAATGTTGTTGCGGAAACAGTTGAAAAAGATTTTCTTTCACCTTTTGTGGATACTCTTGTTCAATCTGAGATGGTTGAACACAAAAATTCTGATGTGATGCATAAGGAATCCACTTCACATAAGACATCTATGGATTTGGGGAGGTCGAAGCAGGATTCATCTCCTGCTAAGCAAACAACTAAGGCTGGAGCAGTTTCAACTAGCAAATTTAGAGTGCTCCAAGATGAAGAAGGTTTAACCGGAAATGATAGTGATGAAGAAAAAACTTCAAGTTCGGAGGAAGAGTGTTCAACAGCTAAAGCGGCCTCGGGGGGTAAAGGAATGAAATGGGGTGAGCTGCCAATGGACAAGGAGACTGATTCAGATGCTCATTTGGATCAATTGTCCCATCCATCAGTTGGTGTTCTGCCAAGGCTAACCACTGAGGAGAGAATTATTCTGCTTACTCCGCACAATGGGAAACTAAACGCTAAACAGCTGCATGCTTTGGATCTTAAGAAAAAACTGGAGAAAGATGAAAAAAATGTGATGGAATTGCGTGCTAATTTGGGGAGTTACAAACCAAAAGTTCAGTTAACAAGCGAGGAAAATGAAATTCTCTATACTATTCAAAAATTGGATCTTCAACAGAATTTTTTGCATGACATTTCATTTAGAAACGAGTACATCAAGGAATTTAAAGAGCAATCAAAAAGAATGAAAACTACAAAGAAGAAGAAAAAAAGAGATGGAAACTCTTATTAGAGTGAAGTTTTAGGCTTTCACTCTTTATTCTTCATTCCACTTTGGGTTGTCTTCAGTTATTTTTGGCTTATTGGGTCCTTTGACCTCTTTGCTTGTAGTCTTTTGTAATCTTTTGTTATTCATCAATTTAAATTTGGACTTAACAAAAAAAAAGAATTCAGGAGTTGAAGACTTATGAGTTGAAAAAGATTGTCTTACATGATAAGATAAGGTGACATTTAAATCTCCAATAATTATCCATGGAAAATTCGTATTCTGACCCATCTCCTGAATTAGACTCCACTAAATATTTTGTTCATCATTGTAACAAGAACTATACATACAAGTTAGAACCCACTATGCATTCTATAAGGACCAACATGCACTATGAAATTTAGTATACTTTCTGTGTAATGCAGAAGTTCTATTTTAAAATTATCCTTCCACATTACAACCAAACCTCCTGCTTTAACTTTTTTTTATTATAACACCAAACATGTGGATAACCTATATCATACAACAAAAACAAAGCATTTTCTCATGTTGTTTAATCTCCGATAGAAAAATGATATATGGGTTATATTTTGAAATGCAATCCCTAAGTTGATTTCTAGTATGTTTATTGCCTAATACTTGTACATTCCATGCAAGAATCTTTATATCCATAGAATTGAAAAATAATAGAATCAAGGGACTTATAGTAATAGAAATATAATAAATTCTAAGATTATGTGATTGACGGATCCCTAAATGTATGAGTTTGAAGTTAAACAAAGGAAACTTAAAAGATAAAAGTTTAAGAGTAAAAACATGATTTTCCTGCTCTGCCTGATGTTCCCCAAAGGCTTGGATAACTTGATTGTCCCATCCCCCATCTTGAGAAAAGTTGTACATTGTTTGCTGCATTTGCTGGGAGTATTCCTCCATATGTTCTTGAACTTGATTACCAGTCTCAGAATAATCTGTATCAATATTGGCACTGATACTAGCCCTTGACATTTATCTACTTCTTTTTGGCCTTCTAGCTGTAGAGGATTCTCCACCTCCCTCAGATTGGGAATAAATAATAGAGACATGATAATCGTCTTCAGGAAATTTTAAAATGCTTCTTTTCCATTCTCTCTTTGCTTCGATTCTTCTTTGGAGAAATTAAAGTTTTCTCCCCCTGTCGATGTTTAGGATTATTTTTCCTTGGATGAATAACCTCTCGAAAATATTCCCCAAATTTCAAAATATATCAAGCAATAGTTTGCACGTCCTCAGCTTTGTCGGTACAATCATTCTCTACATGATCCGGGATAAGGAAAACTGGGCAAAGTTTCCTTGGATGTCTCTAGAAATATATAGGAACCCACTGAGTATATTTAGTTGCATTTTCTGTAAGAAGACCTCTTAACATCGGATTTGAAATATTGAACTCAATTAAAACGCTTACTTCATTAGTATCATTTGGGTTTCCATCTTCTGGTTCGATCTTGAGAGGATTTTTTAGAGTGCGTGCTATCTGATATTCCACTTCAACATTAAGAAATTCAGGTGGCAGCTTCTTAATATTAATCCAAAAATTCTGAGTGTGATAATCAAGATTCTCTGTTGTAACATAAGGATTCCACTTTCTCAATACTGTCATATAACCATCAAAACTCCAAGGACTATTCTCCAACACATAATTATACTCATTCCATTCATAAAACCGAAAGATAAACTTGTTTTTAGCATGAATTCTGATTTAAAAATGACCATGCCTTCATGCCATTATTGTTTCTTGCTCATATCAACGCCCATTGTATGCTCACAGAACACTTTTCCAATCAAGAAAATTTCCCATTTTTGATTTCCTTATTGAGTTTGATATTTGGGTACTTGATTACTCTTTTGATTTTCTCATCTTTCTTTAGATTAGTATTTTTAATTCGCTCAATGAGTTTAGAAACCTCTCCTATTGATTTTCTAGACATTGGAGCAAACAAAAATACAAGCAACACCAAATAACGAAGAAATTGGTGAAAAAAAATATTCTTACCAGATCCATTTATATTGATGTTACATGTATTTTTCTTGCAACGTGTAGAAGACTTCATAGATTTAGCACCACTTATCATACAAATGAAGTGATAAATCATCAATCCAAGCTGATTAAGCATCCACCGCCCATGATTCTGCAATTGGCTTCGACCAGGCCATCTTTTCATATTTTCCTGATAACTAACTCCATTGAGAAAAGAGCTCTTAGAAATAAATTTTCCTTCCATTACTTCAGAACATTTAGGGGATGAGACAACCTTTAAAAAATAGGGGAACCTTTGGCAGAGTGAAAAACCACGCACTTTAGAAAAACCTGCTAGCTATGTTGTATTGGGCGCTAGGCTAGGCGATGCGAGGCGCCCTAGTCGATCACTAATACAATTTATGCATTTTTAGATTTCTATGAAAAATTCCTATAACATTGAATTGTTAGATAACGAAAGAACTCGGTGCCAAGAGAAATCATGAGTCTTCATTCAATTTGAAAAGTAGTCAACTTACACATACAAAAAAAGACAACAAAAGTGAATCTCATGCTATTTCTCACATAGGTGACAACACAAATTCAACCAAACAAAACTATATAATCATGTTGTCCCTTAATACTTATTATAATTTGTTTCCATATATTTTGATCATTGATTGTCCATGGTGATTGATTTTCCATTAATGTTTGATATTTCACTATCTATAAAATTTTCATACGTCGATCATGCACTGTACATGCCATTTGTTGATATTGTTGTGATAATGAAGTTCCCCTATCTTAACCATTGATTAGGGATGAAGGTTATATGTGGAAATAATTAATATCTCACCATTAATGAATTTTCCGTTTTTCAATTACTAATTGAGGATGATATG
The DNA here is from genome assembly GCA_023529315.1 of Papaver bracteatum. Classification (NCBI taxonomy): domain Eukaryota; kingdom Viridiplantae; phylum Streptophyta; class Magnoliopsida; order Ranunculales; family Papaveraceae; genus Papaver; species Papaver bracteatum. The sequence continues at coordinate 117,979 of JAJJWX010000613.1, forward strand.
TAGCAATGTTATAATCTCATTATTAATGATGTTATTTAAAGGGCCCATGCCCATGGGTGTGTGATCCAGATTTGGTGTCTTTTGGTTTTCCCCTTTCCATGTATATGTATTATGTCCATGTAACCAATAGAATACTGATCAATATAGAATCCTTCTCCTTCTCCATCTCTTTCTTTTTCCATATATTTTATACTAAAACACGTTATCATGCACGAGCTCTAATCCAGCGGCAATGGATTTTGATTGTTTTTTTTTGGGTTGCTATCAAATACACTACATTGGAATCAATGGAATTGTCATCATCAAATCAGATAAGTTGAAATTTTTTTCTTCATTTCCCTGGAATCAAATCCCTAGGAATTTACTTTATTTTTTGAATCTGTTTTATACCATAATCAATTAAATGGTTACATTTCATAGTAGATTCATACTTCTGTTTTGTGATTGATTGGTTGAAAATTGATTTGAACATGACCTGGAACCAATCAAATGATAACAATATTATAATATATTCTTGGTATGGCGGTGATTGATCGTATTGCATTTTTGTTACTAAACATACAGTAATCGTTTGTATCATTAACTTGTGAAAAAAAAAATTGTACGCGTTCCTAAGAGGAAGGGGATCTGTATGAAAAAAAAACCTAGACAATCATACACTCATATGAATTGTATTGCATTTTCTTTATCAATTCATTGATTGTATTGTAGTGTATAGACACTAATTCGTCCATATATGCCTTATCTTGTGAAGGAAAATCTTCTTACCAGATCATGTCCGTTTGCTTTCCCAAAAGAAAGGGAATTTGCGGAAGAAAAAACTTATGTTAGGTTCAACCCGGTTCGGTATCCCTGGTCCAGCCAACGCGTTCCAGTATATGGTCCAGCCTATTCTTCCCTGTTCGGACGTGCATGACTAAGGCTGTTCCGGTTTTGTCCATATACAGTGTGAACCAAAACCTAAGGTATGTAACTATAACTAGCGAGGGTATTTACATTGAAAATTTGTTGGGCTTATTTATTAGGTTTTTAGAACATGCCTAGTACTGTTTTTTTTTTCCTTAAGATAAGTTCGTCCTATATAAACAGTCAATTTAAATTATGATTGCTGATCTCGACCATTAAGAATTTTGGTTTTATTGTTATTTCGTTCTCTTGAAATGATATTGGATATGGTTGAATAATGTTTATCTTTTGTTCAATTGGTTGTACCAACTCGATTCAAATATATTTATTTGGGGTTTAAAAGTACTTGGGCACCATTATTGTGTATTTGATATTTTCTGCCCGAATTTGAATGTCCCGTGGGATGTAATCCGCTTGCTCAATTTTTAAAGAGTCGGTAGTTTCAAAAGATACGTTCAAATAAAATTACATGTATTCCAATCTTTGTGGAAGAACTCACAAAAGATAATATGGGTTAGAAAATTTCCATTTATTTACTTCATCCATGATACTAACGAACCAGTACAAGTTGAAGTATGACAACAAGAGAACTATCTTTAGTTATATATTCAACCTAAAGTAAGTGGTTACCATGTGTAGTGAGATTCTCTTGGCCTATTGAGATAAAGAAATTTCTCGAATTAAGCTAAATGTAGCAAAATTAAAAATGGAAAGAACCTCGAAGTAATGAGGGTTAGACGTACCGACTCATATAAATCATGTGAAAAGGGACATATGTATCATGAGACAAAGATGTACTTTTGTATTCGTTAGTAATAACACCAATACACAAGTATCAACCGAGTATAGGATCAACTAAAATGTAATTGTAGCTCCCATCATAAATGAAAGAGTCGGAAATGCACCTGGTCATATGTATTGGTATATACAATATAATGTGTGTATCATAGTAGCAACCAATTTTCACATCAACTTTAATGGCAACAAGAACTTTTCTGGGCCAATCGACTATCTTATTGCGTTGAACAAGATCCAATGTCTGCACTTATGGAATGAAAACACGAGACATAAATTCTCTAAAGCACTTGAGATATATTTGGTGACACGTAATATATATTCACTCTAAAATACTTGAGTTGAATCCCACTTTTATTACGTAATAAGGCCACACCACTTATTAAAACTCTCAAGACCCAAGTGTCTAACTCATAGTTATTTTTATTCCACTAGCTTAAGGAATCAAATCTAGTTGTCGAACTATTTCCTTATAATGTGACTACGAGGATTGGATCATCGAGCGCATCATTTCTCAAAATTTGTTTTCAAGCTAGAACAAAGACGTCACAAAATATCTACATGTACCGAGAGATAATCACACCTTGTTAAATTCCAAAGTAACCCATGCAAATGGATACATGTGGAACCTCACAATGATGAGAATGTAATTGATTGCTTTTTTTTTTATAGTTTCTAATATATTTGGAAGGAGATATTTCTTAGAGAAACTAATGAGTCAATCTAGTGAAATGTAAATCACTATAGTATTTGGATTATTGAATCCATATTGACTCCGACGATGAAATGTTGGGAATTGACTCATTTAGGCTTTGACATAACCATAAAGGCACTTTGGTTGTGACATGATGTTTCATTTTGAAAGGAATCATACTTAAATCACTATGTTTGAGTGGACAAGACAATGGGAAAAACATTGACAGAATGCGAAGTAACGGTATATCTCTCAATAAGTGTTCTCTAAAGTACTTGATGCACAACCCCCGTTCCCATTTTGCTTTTAGGTAAGAAAGCATATCACTTATTTTTACAAAGTATTCAGTAAAACAGGATCGAGACCATCCTAAGATGCAAATGGTAAAAATTCCATATTACAAAGAAAACAAGGTGAAATATAGAAAAATATTCATGCAGAATGCAGACCATTAATGTGACTGACGAATCTGGTGAATGTTTTGAAATTTTGGACTAGTTATAGTTCCCAAGAAATTTGCGTTTGAAAACTCCTAGCACATATTACACAATTCAAAGTGCAAAGGCTCACCACCCTTGTTAATTATATAGAATTTACATCGAAAGGACTTGATGAATATTGCATGTTTAATAGGATCAATATAGAGCATCTTATACCCAATGGTCTCGCAGAGGCTACCATCAAAGGTTACCGATGGTGTCTAAGGAATAGGTTATGCATACCAACCTACCTTTTATTGCTTTGGGGATATGCAATATTACGCACATCTTCACTTAATTCGTTTTAGAACCAAATAATAGTCAACCTTTTTGCGTACCAGTTGGTAACTGAATTTAAGCCTGACATTTGTGTTCTTACACATTTTTGGTTACCAACTGGGGATTACGAGTCCACATCGTATTATGATGGGTCACGAAAATGATTAAGTAATTTTGTTGGATATTTACTCTCAACAATTATCCGCATTTTAAGACCTTTGGCAGGAGATCTCTTACTGCTAGATTTGCAGGTTATCACTTTAATGAGACAGTCTTCCCATCGTTATGGGGAGATAATAAAAAGTAGTTTCTAAGGGAACGACATAAATTATTGTGGTGTGTTCCCACTGTGTCTCATATTGATTATTGTACTCCACAAATGTAAATGTGAAGTGACAAAGAATAATTAATTTTCAGAATATACACTGATGTCACTAAAGTGACAAGATCATACATCCAGCTTCAAATATTCCTGCAAGGTTATAAATCCTCTGTATGGGGTAAACCATAGAATAAGGTGTTGCAAATACACTTGGTGGAAGTGTAGTTGAGGCCGTGGCTCCATAAAAGAAGATGGAGAGACCACCAGGTTCGATCAATGCTTACCTAGAAAGGAAATAGATGAGAAAGGCACAACCTAATTTGTATCATTAATGAAATCATCTCATTTGATTGTCTCTGACTATGTCCATGAATCAATACCGGAGGACGCCACAAAGTTTTAAATGATTCTAGAGAACAATGAAATCATGATGGATTATGAGAATGTACATGAGTCAAGGGAAGGATCACACGTGCATAATGATGATATAATCCATAAATAGTTGCTCCAGAAGTAGACCACAATGAGATCGAACCATGCTTTATTTTGATTAATTTCAAATAAATAGCATATTTGGCCTACACAATCCAGGTAGAACTTAGTTCTTTGGTAAATATACGGGTATTTGGTGTGGTAGTGCTAACCAACCAATTGTAAAGCCTATTGGACATACATAATTAATTTGTCATAAAGCATAATGAGAAGAAAGTAGTCTTAAAGTACAAAGACTCGCCTTGTGGCGCGAGGTTTCTCACAAAGCCCTGGAATTTTTCTCTTGTAATGAACGTTATAGATTTCCGCTACTTAGTTAGCTTGGTAATTTCAAAAGGACTTGAAATGCAGCATATGTATGTGGTTGTTACGTATCTCTAAAAAAATCAAGAGATAGAAGATATTTACAAAAGTGCTTGATATACTTTTGTTGCCCAAATCAAGTAACTCTAAACCATAGAGTGCATTTACAATTAGATATAACGTTCACTTATAGATTGAAGCAATCATGCGGAAGTGGTATACCCGTCTAAGTGGATATTTGATTTGGAGGGGATAGACAAATACGTTATTTTTTCTTGCGTACTCACAAGAAATTTCCTAATTTGGAATTGTAGCTATTTATGTCGACGGTACAAACATGATAGGTAATCTTGATGTAATAAGAGACCTTAAAATCTATTTAAAATCCAAATTTGAGATAAAAAAATCAAGGGAATGCTCGACCGAGTACTGATCTTGTGGGATATTATTCAACCAGTTTGCATATATCTAAAGTTTCCAGGCAATTTAACAAAGACATGCATCCTGATAGCACTCCCATAATTAGTCGAGGTTCAAATGTAAGTAAGTGACCATTTCGTCTAAAGGAAGATGATGAATATGTGTTGGGAGTTGAAATTCCCATATCTAAGTACAATAGATGTATTGTTGTACTTAGTATAATAGTGTACTCGATTAAATTTTACATCTTCAGGGAACTTGTAAGCTAGATATAGCTCAGCGCCAACGCAACATCATTGGAATGGTATAGTGAATGTAATCATGTACTTAAAAGTAACCATTGACATAAATTTTTTTATCCCTATAAAGACATTAAAAGGAATGCTAATGAAAGTGTAATCCAAAAGTTGTTGATTATGAAGGAACAATAATCTCTTCTTCAACGAAAGTAATTAGAGGGATATATGGTAGATTATTTTCTAGGTTATTACTGATATTCAGTTACGAAAAGTACATGACTAAATGAACTGTCTAGAACAACTCTGAAAGTAATCAGAGGGAGATGCCGACATCAGGGGGATGATCTAAGGATATGATGTCGACATATTTTACTTCGATATTTAAGATGTGTTGTACTCTTTTTCCCTTCGATCGAGAATAGTTTTTCCCAAAGGGTTTTGTTACTCGACAAGGTTTTAGCGAGACAACACTAAAAATATCAAGTATGTTGAACGCTGAAGACATAAAGATCGCGTTGATATTACTGAAAATATCTGAACCAAAGAAATGAAATGTGATAGTATGTTAAGCAATGTAACTTCCAGAATCAACAACAAGGTCTTATAAACATTCAAGTCACCAAAGTAAAGTGTGATAAACTCATTTTTGATTGCATTAAACTAATGAAAATTGTCCGAAATTAGAGGGATAATCTAATGGTGTGTTGCACTATTTTCCTTCACCGAAGTTGCTTTTTCCCACAGGGTTTTGTTACTCGGCACGGTTTTTAATGAGACAACAACAAACACCTGGAATGCAATTTCCCATCTAATGCTATTTTCTTTCCCATGAGTATTTTCTGCCTTAAGATTTTTGAAGCAACTAGTCAACTTCAACGGAGCAAAGTGATCATTTGTGACAGATCACCTTTAATTGCATATGTCACGTTGTAGTCTTTTCCCTTCGTCAAGATTTTGTCCCACTGGGTTTTCCTTGTCAAGGTTTTTAATGAGGTAACATATTCGTGTCCAACTATGTTCTAAGTCTTCTTAAAATTGTATTCATTTCTTTAGTTCTGGTTTTGTCCCTCTGGGTTTTCCTGACGAAGTTTTAACGAGTCAATTAACTCAGAATCGTCGATTTTTGAAGATCGTATTGCATGTGATGAACTACATATAAAGTACGAGACAACATGTGAAGTACTATATTTGAAGAGTTTTACCGAGGTTTTATCCCACTGGGTTTTTTCCTTGTCAAAGTTTTAATGAGGCAATGGACTTCGGCACAAGTCATCAACGAGAACGACATTTGAAGGACTATATGTGAAGCACTATGTATTAATTTTTATTATTGAACCGCACAAGGGGGAGTGTTAAAGGGCCCATGCCCATGGGTGTGCGGTCCAGATTTGGTATCTTTTGGTTTTCCCCTTTCCATGTATACATGTATTATGTCCATGTAACCAATATAATACTGATCAATATAGAATCCTTCTCCATCTCTTTCTTTTTCCCTATCTTTTAAAATAAAATAGTTTCCATATTTTTATCCTTGATTGTTGTGGTCTTTCCATATTTTTATCATTCACGGTTGCTGAAATTGATATAACATAATACTTATGGAGAATATTATTCATCAATGAGAATAAATCACCCTTCATGACAATCAACCATCAAATACGGAAAGAAAAGTTTAATGAAAGGTAATTTAGGTGGTCGGTTGTCAGCCGACGCAAAAATAATTTCACTTTCTTACTTCATAAAATAAAAATAGTATGCGATAAGAAAGAGTTCGTATCCACAGAGAGGCCTTTGTTGTTATAAAAAAATTCAGTTTCTTAGTAACCAAGGGGGGATGTTGTTTTATCAAAGCAATAAAACTAATTTGAAAGCAATAAAGTATTAAAGTAATCAATATGGAGAAAGTATTGGTCACGGGATAGTTTCATTCACAAATACATATTTTCATCAATGACTAGAATTGATATTTAATCTCTCATTTACTAAAAGTCCTAGAATATCTTGATCGCAAGACTATTCCGTTAATTCCCTGATTTCATCACAACCACATTAAAAGATGCATATGTGAATTCTTCCTAGAAAGCAACCTAAAGTGTAAAAGAAAATTAGATTTAACTCCCTAGAAGCAATAAGCTATATGGAATAAGACTAATCAAGGCAATCGAAATGTGTAAAAGCACAAAATCAATTTAACCCAAGTTATGATTCATATGTGACTAGTAGGATATATCTCTACAAGCACTACCCACATTTATGCTGCTTAGAATCAGGGATGAACAACATTTTCCTATTGAAAACCCTAATATAGATCTAGATATGAATGCAAATCGGATTGATTCTGGACTCAACCAAATAAACAATCAAATCATAAATCAATATCAACAATGAAACATAAACAATAAACTTGAGACAAAACTAATGCATTGAATCAGATTTTATTTGTGAAATCCACTTATTATCCCATAACCAATATTAAGAATTTAGCTACTCATGGTTTTTGAACTCAACATAATTATTATTAAAAATAAAATGAAGAACATAAAAATAAATGGAAGCAAACCCTAGTCGCTGCTCTCCTCCAAAAAACCAGTAGAAAGATATATGATAAGTTATCCAAAAGAATAGAAACTCTTCCTTTTATAGCTTTTCCAACTTTCCAAAATTAGGTATTCAAAGCCCAATGTCCACCAAGCCCATGAACCAAGTGTGAGAAACCCATGTGAAAATATGTCCCAAAAATTGTTGCCGGAAAACTGTGTTTTTGGCCGGAATATGGCCGGAATCCGGCGCCGGGAAGTCACTCAGGTGACCAGCAAAGTCCACCCGGTCACCGGTCAGAACTAACAGTCAACCGTCAAAGTTGACAGCCGACTAACGGTCAATAACTGCGCACTGGGTCAAACTCTAGTCAGACTTGAGTTAAGACCGAGTTAGCTACTTGACTCGCTGAATGGTCCTTGTCCACCGCAGTTGCAAAAGCTAAAGTTGTGTTGCGCCAGGATGTCCCTTCACTAGTGTAAATCCATCCATGATGGCTGAGCATGTTGCATCCCTGCTGTAGCTTTATCAAACTGCGAATACTCAACTGTTCAAATCTGAAGCTGCACACAACTCCAGTCCCTTCACAAATTCGACAACACAAACAAGCCACCCCGTTAATGTCACTTGGCCTCTGCCTCATTGTCACTTAGACACTAATTACTCCAGTTACACCATCTCACTGCAATACCAGCTCACTGCTTAGCTGTTGCCATGTCCTGCATCTCTGCCTCACACCCTTTACTTCATTTCCCTGAACTGATCATTATCTGCACTTTCTGGAGATACATTTCATTACAACATCATCAATAGTTCAGCATCAATAAAATTTGCACCACCACTTCATTCTCCTTTAAGCACACCAACCCTCTGCCTAACCATGGCAGTATGCCATCTCCATCTGTGATTCATACAATTCTACAGCTCCCCACACTACACATTACCAGCACCTACAGTTCATTATCACAAACTCACTGTAATGCAGCTCCGCTGCAACAACTCAAATGGCAGCAATGTCTCTTCCCTGAACTGCACAGCAAACTCTTTGCTTTGAGTTTTTAGTTGCAACTCCTTATCCAGCAGCATCTCTATGTCACCACCAGTCCATACTCCATCTACTAAGTTCACTTCCAACAACAGCATTCTCTTCTTCTCTTGTTAACTTGAACCCATTCCACCACTAGAACCATTACAATCTCAGCTCCAGAAACAACAACACCTGCAATCTTCTTAAGTTCCATCTGCACTTTACCAGTACAACAGCAAGGACATTCCCCTCGAGCTCCATAACCTCAAAGCAAGAGCACCAGCCATGGAAAGCTAACAACAACAGCTTTACATTTTCTCGAATCTGCCAAAAACTTGCGACTGCAATGCTATCTCATGACAAGACAACCATACACACATGCTCCGTGCTGCTCATCACACTGCCCTGCCATTTTTACATCATCAGTTGCATCTCTTAGCTCATATCCCACCTGCAATTCACTACCTTCATATCAACCTAAACCACTGATGCAATTTACCGCCAGCACCAGTGAATGCACCTGCAGTTGCATAACCACCCATGTCATACTCAGTAAATCCATTACTCCATTTCTGATTCCAACTTCTTCTTCTCAACCACCAGCTGGTACAACTGTTGCTCCTACAACCATACCCATCTATTTGCTCCTAGCCTTCATCTTCCTTGCAGCATCAAGATCTAAATCTCTGAATAATTCCAACAGAAACTCATTCAACAAACCTATCTTGTCTGAGCTATAGTCCAGCTTCTCAAACCCTAGCTTTAATTTCAGAATCCAACTCTTCAATTCATCCATAACCCATTTAATCATCAAACCCACCTCCTTATTACTGAGATTGAGCTCAGAAATCAATTGAATCTCACAATTTTACCTAAATCACCATAGGAACCCTAATTTCTCCTCATGAAATCAAGAGCTTTACTGGTTCTTCACTTCCTCTTTGATCCATGGTAGCACAGAATTTCCTCATATCTTCTTTATCTCAGAAGCAGCCGCCTCTCTTTCCTCTCAAAGTTTGAGAATAATGATTGAGAAATCATTTTCTGTGAAATCTAGGTTTAGTGTAGGAATGATTTTGGATATGGCCACCCAGTGAGGGTAGATAAGGGGTACCCACAAATAATTAGGCCTGTCAGTTGTGTGAAACTGACAGTTCATCCTTCCGCTCCTTCACTGCGCAACCTTAGCTGGTTCCAAACATCGCTCGTGAATTCCCTTTTAATCTTTTCTGTTCCAAATGGACAATTTTTCCTTCTTTTGCTCCCAAGGACTCCATTGCTCCTAATAACTCAAAAGCAATCATAAGATACATATTTTACAAAATAAATAGCAAAGAAAGCATAAATACTAGATATAAAATTTAGGTGTTTACAACACCTATCATTAGGATAATCAAGAGAAAAAATAAACAAAGGTATTTATCACCTAAAAATCTGGGCGGTCGAGCGCTCTTGCTGCGACTCACGCGCCTTTGGCACCCTGAGCGCCTTTTACAATATAACCTGCTAGACATGGAAAACAAAAATCAATTTAAAACATTGAGTGGCAAAAAACCAAATTAGGGCAAAGACAAACGATATAACCAAGAAGACTTAAATAAATTTTAACAGATCATTAAAAAAACAAATCAGAGAAAAGAATTCATAAAGAAAATATGAGGATTAAATCATGAAGAGAGAATTTAAGGAACAAAATATTAGAAAACTAGAATTTATTCGATGACTCGGTCAATCGCCGGTTTGGTCGCCCGATTCAGTCGCCAGAGCTCTAGAACTTATTTTTTTATATATGTAATGAACACCTTATTCAATTTAAGTTTGAGGTTTTTGAATAGTTATTCCTCTAATGAATCATTAAAAATAATACAAGGTAATTCGGAAAGTTCAACATATAAATATCTGAATCCAGACTCAGGAAGTTCATTATTCAAAATTACGAATCCAAAATGGCTATAATGAGACACTTTAATAAATTTGATGATCCACGTATAAGTAAAATAAAAAAATGACATAAATAAGTTGAGACGTTAGAAAATATACCAGTTGTCCTTCTTAAATTATTACTGGATAGGTTTAGCCTTGGTTAATAACAAAAAAAACAGGACATAAATAGAAGAATAGCATGTACCGAGATTATCGAAAACCAGGAAATTTAGGACTTAGTCAATAAAGGGATCTGGTTAAATATTCAACGAGGTAATTAAATTTGTGTTAACCAAGTAATAGAGTTCAGAGCCTTTATTATACTTCAAGTCCATACATATTGTGTTAGAGCACTGCTTGGTCGAACTCGCATGCGTTTATATCTCAAGCATGTTTGTCAATGTTAGTGATCAAAACTATAAGTTTTAATTTCTAGCCTATTTATAGATGTCTCGGACTAGGATATTTTTTGTGTAGTTGAGCTTAGACTTCACGGCGTTCATCACTTGAAGACGAAGAACTACTAAGGAGAGCTTGTGGAACTTCATCGACAAAAGGTATGTGGAGACTTAAACTCATCTATCACTTGGAAAGTCTATTTATACTCTATCTCCTATATTGAGATATAAGTCGTATTACAATATAGTTATCTATATACACACTTGAGATTTCGAGCTAAGTATATCACGCTTACATATTTTTCGAAATATGTGTTGGTAAGCTTTCGGTTTGACCAAGTTCATCTTATATCATGAGAAAATTGCCGAGTAACATCTTACATGGTTTGTGTGATACAATCATTTGTTGTAAGATTTAGAATGTTTCGATAATAATTATTTCAATATCTTGAAAATTGCTTTGATGCTAATAGAGTGTGAAAACGGCTATTGTCATTATAGAAGAATGTTTGAATGATTGAAATAAAGATTTTATAATCTTGTAACCTTATTTGGATATAAGCATATTGTGTGTTCGCACATTTGTGTATAAGTCCAAAACTGGGAACCTAGAGTATGCATACTTGTGTGTATACAAAATGGTTGGAGGATACTGGATAAGTATGCGTACTCGTACGCATACTGGCGGAAGTTCACAATCGTGAATTTCTGCTGATGTTGGATTTCAAAAACCAACTCTTCAGCTAGCTAATTGCGCGTACCCGTACGCGTACTGGCGGAAAGTCCACGTCCGTGAATTTCTTCTAAATTTGAAAAAGGGAAAATTAGGCTAAGGCCCAACCCATGGATAACCCATAATATGAGGCCCTCAATTAAAAAAAATTTAAATCTAGGCCCCGAGTTATTAAAGGACATCCATACCCTTTTATATATTGTCAAACCCATAATTAAATAAAATTTAAATTTAGGCCCAAAATTATTAAAATACAGTGTGAATGTGTAAACAGAAGTTACACATGCATATGGCATGTGTATCCAGAAGTTACACATCCTTATGACACGTGTAATGCAAAGTTACACATCAAAAAAATAGACATAAAAAATAACGCATACAAAAAAAAACATAAAAAAATACATGTATTACACTTTAATATTTATTTACAATAATTTCTTAACATGTGTAACTTTTTGTCTAGTGTAACTGGGAGTTACATATGCATCTAAAAATGAAGTACAAAGAATTTTAGCTAGTTCACATAAAAATGCATGTGTAATTTGGAGTTACACATGCATATGAAAATGTGTAATTAATAGTTACACATGTGATATCAGATGTGGTGGCTGTGGTAGGCACTCCAGCAGCTGCAACCATTCTTCAGTGTAGCACCAGCCATCACTCTCTAAGCACCACCACCTGCACATCCTACCATAACCACCACACATGTATCTTCCCAGCACCAGTACTACTAACCAGCTGCAAACTAAGAACCACAAGCACCTGCTATTACCATCATAAGATCAAACATGAAAGTTTTTGCTGCTACCTCTACTACAATACTATGAAAACAACCCAACTAGTGGACCACTTGTTATTACCGAGCTTCAGACACAATATAACTCCATGTAACATCATGACTAATATAATATATCGTCTATGCAGAGCAAAGAGCAGAAGCCTGGCTTACAACGAAGATTTGCATTACAATACATGAAAACCAAGGACTATGAAAAAAATAAAGGCCAGTAGAAGCATCAACAGATGATTATGGTTACAGAGTACATACAATGGATTGTGTAAACAAAAGTTACACATGCATATGGCTTGTGTAACCTTCCGTTACACATCCATATAGCGTGTGTAATCTGCAGTTACAGATCCATATGCCTTGTGTAATCTGCAGTTACACATCCACATGCCTTGTGTACTCATAGCATATTCTTCATCAGCGATAGAAACAGGGACATCACATATAGCTACTTGCGATTCTTAAACAGTAAAATCTACTCAATAACACTTATCAATTAAAAATGCAACATACTAATTTGAAAGGTATATAACCAGTTGCTGCTAGTGTAACTTCTTTTACAGTCTACCAACCAATAAAGGAAGTTCTTAGGCATACCACAATATCTTCCAACTTCTTTTACAGTCGACTTATGCAACATCATCAAATGTGATGCTTCACTATGTTCATAAACTTTTGCTCCACCAAAACCCCTATTTTTACGACTCCTCGGCTGCACAACTGTATCCTGTATGAACATACTATAAGGTAGATAAATAATTAAATGGAAGCGAAGAGTAAGGGAGAAATCAAATTTTGTAACAATACATATCCTCTATTGATCTCAGAGATTTGTCACCAAAATCCTCCAAGTATAAACAATAAGTTAACAAGAAACACAATCAAGTTGCATTATTAGGTGGGAAATATCTATTAATCGGGTTTCCAGAAACTATTTTACCGAGTCCTTCATCAAATCTATCTTGCTAATTTAGAATCACGCACATGTCCATTATAAACTCTAGCATCAATCTCATCAAGCGCACGCTATTGTATCTGCAGTGGATTTAAAAGTTACAATAGCATACTGCCACTAACTGATCATACACTAGTAAAACAGATAAAATATGTTAACATTATTCCCTAAACAACATGAACTATGAAAGTTTTGTTCATTCTAGCATATGTACACATGCATACAACTTGTGTAACTTGGAGTTATACATGTGTAACTTTGGATTTTACAATATCATACTGCCACTAACTGATCATACACTAGTAAAACAGATGAAATGTGCTAATATTGTTCCCTAAACAACATGAACTATGAAAGGTTTGTTCATTATAGTATTGTAACTAGGATTTACACATGCATACAACCTGTGTAACTCTAAGTTACACATGTGTAACTTTGGATTTTACAATAGCATGCTGCCACTAACTGATCATACAACTAGTAAAACAGATGAAATGTGCTAACATTGTTCCCTAAACAATATGAACTATGAAAGTTGTTCATTCTAGTATGTGTAACTAGGAGTTACACATGCATGCAACTTGTGTAACTTATGCATATTACACATGCATACAACTTGTATAACTCTAAGTTACACATGCATATTAGTTGTGTACTCAACAATTACCAAGTCTACTTATGTACCTCTAACAATTTTTTTTAAGAAAAGCTTACCATCTGATCGGCAAGAACTAGAACACTCTTGCAAGAAAGTTTCCCACTACATAAGTCAAAGAAATCTTCCAAAACAGGTCCAAGAAGATCCATAAAAAGGATATTGTAGTCCATCTCGACCCCAAACCATCTCACATTTGGAATTCCAGCTGTTGAATCCAAAACACAAGAAAATATTAGCAAACATACTGTGAAAAGCTCAGAAAAAAGTAACACGCGAAATCGGAAAACATCAGCAAACATACTGTGAAAATCTAAGACCCACACATACAACTGCCTTTGCTTACGGGTGGCTTTGATAAGAACAACAAAATCAGTTACAATAGAACCGCCTATTTCCAGCTGGTTTATGTCTTGAAATTCTACCAATTCTTCACCGAACAGCTACCAAAACTCATGGAAAAACAATTGCAGCAACATCACTTGCATAGAGACTCAACAAGAATCAGATGAGCTTGAAATAGTGAAGAAAAGCTGATTCAGGACTTTTCTCGAACATATGATGTGTACTGTATTTGTTAATGGGGAAACAACTTTTACAGTAATTTTCGAGCCTCTTTGTATCACCTTCCCTGCAACAATTCCACATCCAACACAAAACACAATCATAAAAACATTCAAAAACACTATCACTACATCAATCCCCTTCATATATCCCCATGAAAATGGTCAGTAATAGCTTCAGTTCTCCGTTGTTTAATTTCTTGAGAACTTCACCAAAACTTCACCTACAACCTGAGCTTTAACCTTCTTTGTTCAACCAATTTCCCTTCCTGGATGTCGTTTCCCAGAAACAAAAGCGAAAACAACTTCCATTTTATATCTACTAAAAACATGTGAAATCAAAAATTAAAAGCGAATGAAATTCAAATTAAATCTACGGGTAATAGAGATGATGAGTCGTTGAGATCGAATCTCTAATCAGATTTTAGATCGCAACTTGAAATTGAGAGTTAAAATGATTTTGACGAAGAACAGATCTAAAATCTCCTTCTCTGTTTGGTGAGTCGTTGATACCTTCTTCTCTTTTTGGTTCTCGAAACTTGTAATCAAGCTAGAAATAGAGGCATACAACGATTTTGACGATAAACAGATCGGAAATTTTTGTTGATTTTTTTTCAAAAACTCTACATTAAAACAACCAGATTAAATAGATGATTGTGAATCTAAGCTCTGATTTCAATTCAGATAAGTCAATTGAAAAGCATCTGAAGATTTAGGTTTTCAAAAGCTTAATATACTTTTCTGAAATTTGAATCCGAAATAAATCAACTAAAATATCTCAATCGAAACATCACCAAAAAAAAGAAGAAGATACTTACTTGTATAGTTAGCTTGTTGATGAATCTGATTTGAATCTGCAGATTAGTTAATGAAATCTGCTCTCGGATTCGTTTATTCTACTGCAACTGATGCTCCTCCTTCTCCTGGTGGTGGATTATTGATCTTTATCGTCGTCATCGATGACAATACATATTCAAACCCTTGGATCTTTCCAATTTGAGAGAACAAACCATAAACAAAAAGTTACAACAACAACAACCAAATCATACAATGAAAACTAGAAGGAACGTTGAATTAGTCGATTCAAACCTAAATTTAACCAAACAATAAAAACACAAAATCAATCGATAATCGATTGTCTCCGCTCAAAATTAATTTAGAACCCTAGAATGTGTTTCTGTAAGAACTGAAGAGAAAGAAAAGAATTAGAAATGAAAATATCTAATGAGTTTCCTATGATATAAATACTAAAGGGCAGTGTTATCATTATTAAAATTCATAATAATTAATTATGGGCCAGATCTGAAGAAATTTTGATATTTTGGGCCTAGTAATAGCATTTTACTAAAGTATGGAGTTGACAATAAAGGATCCATTTTGTGGCGTTTCTATATATTGAACCTATATAGTAGGGGTTTCTAGTATATTTCACTTTGAAAAAACTAAACTCACAAAACCGGTTACTTAAGTACGCATACTTAAGTGGTTACTTTATAAAATCGGTGGTGTACACGAACTTAAACATTTATCAATAAGGAGTACAATCTTTGCAAACTGTGGCTATAATGTTCATGTATTGATTCGAGTGAATCAAACCGATTTTGCTTCAATCGTGTTCTTATATAAATCTATGTGAATATAACAATTGAACAACTCTTTAACTAGTTTCATTTGAGTCATTTGAACTAGTTATAGTTAAGATAAATAAGTTTGATATGAGAGTAATCATATGGCTAACCTCGGTTAACTATTTGTGAACCAACATGGTTTACACATTTGGGTACGGTTACATTAATAATCTAAGTTCGATCTAACGGTTGAAAGATATTAGCTTGGTAAAATCAGGTTTTTTATCTAACAGTGACTATTGAATGCTTTGTTACCAAGGTAACTTAGATTGCAAACCCTGATTTGAAAACTATATAAAGGAGAACTCTAACAACTTGGAAACCTAATCCCCATACCTCATGTGTGTTACTAGTTGCATAAATAGAGTCGATTCTCCTTTAACCTTAGGTTTCTTCTCGAGACCCTGTAGGTTAACGACTTAAATACTTCATTGGGATTGTGAAGCCAGACCCAACTATTCTCTTTGTAGTTGCGTGTTCTGATCTTGCTGTTTCTATTGTATTGAGTTCAATTGAAATAATTGACTCGAGATTTTATATCTTCGATAGGAAAGGTAGAAAAGTAGTCACAAACACCTTCGTCTCATCGTTTGTGATTCCATAATAACTTGTTTCGCTAGTCGATTAAGTTTATTGTGAGGTGATTGATAATACTAGGATGTTCTTCGGGAATATAAGTCCGCTTTATCAATTTGTTCCTGTTCACCTTGATTTATCAAAAGACGGAACAAAAACTCTTGGGTATTTATGTGGGAGACAAATTTATTCAATTCTATAAACTTTTATGTGTGATACGGATTTGTTTATCAAGTCTTCAACTTTTCGTTGTAGCAACTCTTAGTTGTGGGTGAGATCATCTAAGGGAATCAAGTGTGTAGTATCCTGCTGGGATCAGAGACGTAAGGAGCACAACTGTACCTTGAATCAGTGTGAGACAACTACATTCCAGTCCAAAATTAATTTGTAGTAGGCTAGAGTCTGTAGCGGCTTAATACAATGTGGTGTTCAAATTGGACTAGGTCCCGAGGGTTTTCTGCATTTGCGGTTTCCTCGTTAACAAAATTATGGTGTCTGTGTTATTTCTTTTCCGCATTGTATTTTTTTATATAATTGAAATATCATAGGTTGTGTGTTAAGATCAATCAATTAGAATATCCAACCTTTGGTTGTTGATTTACATTGATTGACACTTGAACATTGGTCTTTGGTACCATTCAAGTAACTCTTCTTATATTCAATCGGGCTCGCAGAATTCTATTTGCTAATTGCGAATTGAATTAAGAGTTAGATATATTTACACTCTTTGATATACTTTACTCTAGATTGAGTCTGACTTTCTAGTTGATTCTCCAGAAAGTGTATTGAATTAAGTCCTCTCAGATTTCCAAACGAACTGTTGGGTGTGGTTGTTAGACCCTCGCATTTTAAATTGGTTTCAGAGCAGGCAAATATGTTAAAGACCTTACAAGTTTGTGTTTGTAGCGATATGAGGATTAACGATATTGTCTCTGATAAACGCATCACCAGAAATAAATGTTTTGTTTCCTTAAAGTCTATTAAAGAGAAAGATTTGTTAATCTCGAATATAGAAGAAACTTATGTTCAAAGGAAACATACATATTATTGACAAGTGTTTTCCTGACCACCTTACCGAGGAGTCTGACTATGAAGTTGAAAGGGATGCAACCAAAGAGAGTGAAGTGATTCTAAAACTTGTAAGAATCCAGGCTGATAATATCAACCGGTTGAAATACAAAGTCAATATCCTAGTTGGTATGATATGTGAGCTTGACTCTCATTTAAAGATTTTTCAAGAGGAAACTCTAAAAAAGGATGCTTTGAAAATTGAACACCTCTTAAGTAAACTCTCATTTCAAGACTGTTCAAAAGATTCCGCCATACCAACTACTTCTGATTTAACTTGAACAATTACTGGCTCAGAAGCAAAATCGAAAACCCTTTATGTTTAAAAAGATATGCACGTGTCTTCCTCTAATCAAGGAATGTCCACATCAAATGGAAGGAAAAATTCTTCCAACAATGGTGTTAATACTGTTGTGTCTAATCACTCAGGTTATCATAAAGTGTGTCTCTTTTGTGATTCGAAAGGGATTGGTAAACACAAGAGGAATTTTAGGTTGAATGACAATTCTATCATTCGTCTTCAACGCACCTTAGATTTAATTCTCAAAGGTGTAACAAACATTCGTATGTCTAAACCAATTGGTTTTAGTACTCACCCTGTGTACCCCCACCAGGAAAGTCAGTTCAATGTGTTCCTCAAATGTGTAAAGGCATAATAGTCTTCCTAAACCATTTAGACGAAAAAGGACTCATGGATATTCTTCTGTCAAGAAGGGATATTATGTTGTTCATGATGTGAAAAAGGTGCCAGAAGAAGGAAGTAGTGGAAAAATGGAAATCAACCTAAAAAGGATAATTGAAGGATACAAAGAAATTATCAACATGCTGACAATTCCATCTGGCCAAAATTCTTCAGGTAAGAATCATCACTATATGTCATATTTTGATGATAGTAAGTTTTATGATAACTTTTCACATCATAATGGTTTTCCTCCACATATCAGGAAAAAGAGGCTTAACTATAAGCAACGTTCATTTAATGAGCTCAAGGCTCATAATTATGCTAATTAATCACAAGGCTCATAATTATGCTAATTAATCACAAGGTTGAATTCTCACTCACGAAAAATCCTGGCTGAGTGAGATATGATCAGGTATACTCTGTGGCAAATGTTTTTGATTCTCCAGCTTTCCTCTTATCATTTTTAGCCATTTTATCACTTACAAACATTTGTTGTTGTATGAGTATTTTGTTTTACTGTTTTACTTGTTCTAAAAAGGGGTGACAATTGGTGTACTCTAAATTTTTATCTTGTGAGAAAAAATTTTAAGAGCTGAGTTTTTATTTACTCACCAAGCAAAATTTTCCAAATCTTCTTCGCAACCTCTTGGTATAAGGGAAAGTATGTGTATGTGCGTGTACCCCTTTTCACCTAGGCACCGACCAAACTTGGAAACCCTAAATTTCTGGTTCTTGAGAAACCTATAAATACCAATCCTCTTATAGAGTACGCATACTTTAGTTGCGCTCTTTTAAGAATGGGGTCTACTTCAAGTTCTTGGGATTTACCAGCCGATTCAATTGATGATTCGGTTTATTTGGAGTTTGTTTTGAAGAAGAAAAGAACACTTGTTAAGTCTTTCGAGCTCGAATCCTGTGCCCCATGCTATTATGCGTTTTCTCACCAAGATCGAGGAAATGCTGAGATGGTCTCTGCTGAAGTAGTTCATGGTTTTCTCACTGATATTGGGAAACTCAACTGAAGCTCGAAAACTCTGTAAAGGACCTTAACTTGTTACGAACTGAGTTGAAAAAGGTTGATTCTGATCTTGTTCTCATGAATTCACAAGTTAAGGATCTTCTTAATGAGGATATATTTTCCGAAGACACAGTTGATACTGTTAGTCACAAGCTTGAAGATCTTGGAACCAGTGAAGCTTACGTACCGGAACTCTGATTATTACTTGTGATTTCTCTTTGTTTTTAGAGTTATTTTTGATTATGTCTAGTAAATATTATTTTTATGTTTTTAGAAGAATAACTAGGGTTTGGAATAGCCATTATTGTGAGTACACATAGCTATGTCCAACGTTTTTCATCTTCAATGTTTTTAGATTTATTTATTTATTTAAATTCTAAGTATTTTGAAAGATGATTTTTGCTATTTTAATCTTTATGATTTTGTATATTGCAAATTGCAAATTGTTATGGGATATGTTGTTTACGTCCGTGAAGCTGTGACTATCCTATACTTGTTCAAAAGTTATCTCTATTATGTCAGTATGAAAGTATTGATAGAAGATATAATGAACTGTTGACATTGCAAAAGTTAAAGCCTTTGATGTCATTATTTTGATAAAAAGAAAGGATAAAATTTTTGTTTACTAGGATTAAGTCTATTATATGTCATTGTACAAATAGTGATGGAACATAGAATGAATCCTTGTATATTCCGCAGTATTTGGTCAATCCGATCCACATTTTTGTGCATATATTGTGTTGCTCCATAAGTTTTCTTATGTTGAGCATGACCAATTGAATTGGTCATTCTCTTGTGGTCAGTTTAGTTGTTGCTCTGTAAGTTCTCTTATGTCGAGCATGACCAATTGAATTGATTACTTTCTTGTGGTTAATTTAGTTGTGCATATCGATTGGATTAATCATGGATTCTCTTGTGGTTAATTCAATTGAATACTTTGGATTCAAATTCATGTTTTCATGTGATTTGGTTATGTCCAAAGAAATCCTTATTTTCTAGTGAAAGTAACGTCGCCTTTGTTGTTCTTTCAGGAATTGCATTTTATGGGGGAGAGTTCTTTCGAACTTGTGTTTATTACCAAATATTTGTGGGGAGTGCGGCTGTGGTATATTATAGGGGTTATCTTGTATATTTAAACTCCTTGATGAATGCATTTAGCTTCGGCTTTATGATGGCATCTAAATAAGTTGATATGGTATTCTCTTTTGTTCATGAAGTATCTCTATGAAAATTTCATGAGGATCCCACTAGTTTTCGTACCTTTGCCAATTTATATTGACAAAAGGGGGAAGAATTATTGTGTAGTGTGATACTACAAATACATATGTTTTACGGATCATTATGTAAGGGGGAATAGTTTTCATGTCGAGATAAAGTATTGACTAAGGGGGAGTGATACATATCACCATAGTGTTATTGTCAAAGTTGTGATACAATTGAACTTTGATGCTGTGTAATAATTGATCGCTGTCGTAGGCGTCAAAAATAATTTCACTTTCTTACTACTCTAAATATATAATGAAGCAGGGGCAAGAAAGGATCGTTCCCACAGAGAGGACTAAGGTTGTCAAGTTGTTTCGGTTTCCTATATTAACAATTAGGTTTTTTTTCCTGATTTTTTATAAAAGCAAGCTAAAATAAAAGCAAATAAAGAAATAAGCAAACAAATCAAATAGAAGAGATATTGGTTAAGTATTCATCTTCATTCACAAACATGCTTTTTAACAATAAGTAGAATTGATATTTAATCTCAACTTTTATCAAAAGCCCTAGGATACCTTGATCGCAAGAATATCCCACTAATTTCCTCTTGTCATCAACAAACACATTAAAAGATGCGAGTATTAATTCTATCTAAGAGAACAACCTAACGTGTAAAAGCATTAATCAAGTTTAATTCCCTAGATGCATTAAGTTTTATGAAATCAGGCCAATCAATGCAATTGAAATACATTGCACAAAAAAATTAACAAAGGTCACGATTTACTTGTGATTACTAGGATGTATCACTACAAGCAATATTCACAATTATGCTACTTGTATTCAAGGATTATCACTTTTACGTATAATAAACCCTAAACTAGCAATAGATGTGATTACAAGTTCTACCAATTTGCAACTTGACAAAACAAACAATCAATCATGTTGTAATACGTCAATCATACAACTATATTTTCAGAGAATCGTGAACGATAAATATGAGACAAAACTAATATATTGAATCAAAGAATCATGTTATGTGAAATCCAACTAATCCATAAGCAAAAGAAAATTAAGTATTCATTCTCATGGAGTTCATAATAAGAATAAATAGAAGAGTTTCCATGTCTAAACCCTATACCAAAAGTAGAAGAAAATATTAGATCCTGATAATAAAATAAAGGGTTTTCTTTTTATATCCATTTTCTTTTCCACCAATTTTTGTATTCAAGTCTCGGCCATCTGCCAAAACTCATCCTTGAAACAACCTAAGAATCAAGCCCAGTCTATACAGGTCCAGGTCCATCTGAGTTAATTACCTGGATCGATGAGTCAACTCGCTATACTCCGATTCAGGCAGAGTTTCCTCTGTTTTCAGGCAATTCTCAGGCCAATTCTGGCTAGTTTATTCCTCCCCGCACAACCTAAACATTCATATATTCATCTTAATGATACATTCAGGCCACAACTGTCACTGCACTACCATTCATCTCTTTCATATCCATTACCTGCTGTTTTCTATATGCCATCTCAATATCAACTCTATGTGCCAACAGTTCAGCTCATGCCTGCTAGCTTCATAACCATTGCAACAACACTTGCTCACATGCACAACCACTAATGTTCCATGTAACAATTGCTGCAACTCCGTTTCAGGTGTAGTTAAGCTGCAACATATCTTGTAAAGCACCACCACTTCATCTTTCAACTTAAATCCTACCAGACTGACACAAATCAAGTCATTCTTGCTTTCTTGTTCACAATCAATCCCATGGCAGGCTCAGTTTTATCTCCACCAGCAGATGCAACACTTCATCTCAGTACCACCGTTTCCTCAAACCAAATCACCAACACAACTCTCATTCTTAGATTCATAATCACCAGATTCATTTCCATCCCTGCATCTTAACACACCATCCTGCTTCTGAAGTATAGAACTGCACCATTATCTCTTTCCTGCAAATATCTGCACAAATACAACACCAACCCATTGTTCTGCCCTGTAGTTTCCTAACATGCATCTAAAACCCTTTGAACTCATTCATTCATCACCACAACAACATATTGAACACAACCACCAAAAGTCTTCTCCTCTTATCATGACTGAGCATCAATGGTTTCATTTTCAACGACAATAAATGCCACCACTTCCTCTATTCAGGTCCTCAACTCCATCGACTGCAATCAAGCAGCAAAAGCTTGCTTTACTGGCAACAAACTCTCATTTTTCTATATCGGCTTCAGAACTTATTCAAATCGTACCTGAACCTACCATGTTATTCTTTGGATGAACCTGTCCTTAGTCATTTTCTCTTCTATAACAAGTCCTAACCATTGCACACATCCATTGAACCATGGATTAACCGCGATAAGGAAGTTGTTCAGCCACAGCTGCAACTGGCCACTTTCTCGGTCGTACCAAACCCAATATTCTAAACCCTTGTAATCCCAAACACAAGCCAAACACTGGATCCACTTTGCTTGCAATATGAATTTCGGTCAGAACCAAGTTCTTCTCCGACAATCACACAAAGTTCATGAAAGACTGAAACAGTAAACAAGCAGCAGGACCTGAGTTGTGAAGAAATAATCTTTCAGGCATTTCTACAAGCACCTAGTGTGCATTTTATGGTGGCGAAGGAGATGACTTCTCTGCTGAATTCTAACCTCATTCAATCTCCTTCCCTGCACATTTGCATTCAAACACAACTTTAACACAAACCCATTCATTCAATACCTCAATCACGTCTAATGAGCCATATTTTCAATGGCAGAGAACTCAATTTTCGTGACTATTTTCTCTTCATCAAATATTTATGGAATCTTCTCAAACTCTAGTCGCTTTGCTTCCCATATAAATCAGAGATTAACCCATTGTTCCCTAGATTTTACAGACCCTCAATAACGCTGTAGTCAGCTCTGTTGATCACCATCTTCAATGACAGTAGCTTGTGTTTCTTCCCTGTATTTCACGAATTGAATTTCAGGTTCTAACTATCAAACACGAACCCAAACTCTGCCCATTTCTCATTCTCTTTGCTGGTTCGGTGTAGCTGTTGATCTCTGCTAAACACCCCCATATCGATCTCTGGAAAGCAACAAAAAGAAATGTTGCGTCTCCTGGCTTGAACTGATGAAGGACTCAGTCCCCTTTATGTAACAAATTGACCTAGTTTGCTTTGAATTGTTTCCTCTACCACCTCGCACGTGCCTTGCCAAAGTGGTGCAGTCCACTAATATAGGCTACAGTTGAAGATGCTCTTTGTACTTGGTGTATATGCCAAACTAGGCCCATGACTCTGCCTCCCTGCTTGTTGCACATGAAGTTCACTTGGCGGGTCACACAGTTGATATGAGCTTTAAGCGCGCAACGCAATACACCCCATTTCGATGCCTTCTTCTCCTTCATGCACATTTAAGTCATTGTACCTAAAAAGAAATAAAAGCAAACACAATATACAATTTCACAAAAAAACTAATAAAAATAGTGTAAGAAGTCGTTACTAAAATTGAATGTTTTAGACACCTATCAATAATACTATGACACTGTATAACAATGATTGAGAGTATTTGTTTTCTCATTGGTATCGCTACGGATCTTGAACTAACGATGGTGCTAAACTTACAACCTTTGGGATCATTGGAGTACTTGGAAGGGACGAAGATTTCGAGTCATGTTGAAGATGCCAAGGAGATAAAGCATGTGGATGAGACGCTACAATTTTTATTTATTTTGTAATCCATATGTATTGATAGTTTTGTCACTAAAATTGACAAAGGGGGAGATTTTGAGAGCACTGTTCGGTCGAACTCGCATGCGTTGCTATCTCAAGCATGTTTGTCAATGTTAGTGATCAAAACTATAAGTCTTGATTTCTAGCCTATTTATAGATGTCTCGGACTAGGATATAGTTTGTGTAGTTGAGCTTAGACTTCACGTCGTTTATCACTTGAAGAAGAAGAACTATTAAGCAGAGCTTGTGGAACTTCATCGAAAAAAGGTATGTGGAGACTTAAATTCATCTATCACTTGGAAAGTCTATTTCTACACTATCTCCTATATTGAGACATAAGTCGTATTACAATATAGTTTTCTATATACACATTTGAGATTTCGAGCTGAGTATATCTCGCTTACATATTTCTCGAAATATATGTCGCTTCGACCAAGTTCATCTTATATTATGAGAAAATTTTCGAGTAACATCTTACATGGTTTGTGTGATACAATCATTTGGTGTAAGACTTGAAATGTTTCGATAATGATTATTTCAATATCTTCAAAATTGCTTTGATGCTAATAGTGTGTGAAAACGGCTATTGTCATTATATAAGAATGTTTTAATGATTGAAATAAAGAGTTTAGAATCTTGTAACCTTATTTGGATATAAGCATATTGTGTGTTCGCATATTTGTGTATAAGTCCAAAACAGGGTACCTAAAGTATGCATACTTGTGTGTATACAAAATGGTTGGAGGAGACTGGATAAGTATGCGTACCCGTACGCATACTGGCGGAAGTTCACAATCGTGAATTTCTGCTGATGTTGGATTTCAAAAACCAACTCGTTCAGTTACCTAAGTGCACGTACCCATATGCGTACTGGCGGAAAGTTCACGTCCGTGAATTTCTGCTGAGTTTGGAAAAACCAAACTCACAAAACCGGTTACTTAAGTACGCATACTTAAGTGGTTACTTTCTAAAATCGGTAGTGTACATGAACTTAAGCATTTATCAATAAGGAATGCAATCTTTGCAAACCATGGCTATAATGTTCATGTATTGATTCGAGTGAATCAAACTGATTTTGCTTCAATTGTGTTCTTGTATAAATCAATGAGAATATAGCAATTGAACAACTCTGTAAGTAGTTTCATTTGAGTAATTAGAACTAGTTATGGTTAAGATGAATAAGGTTTATATGAGAGTAATCATATGGATAGCCTCGGTTAACTATTTGTGAACCAACATGGTGTACATGTTTGGTTACGGTTACATAAACCTAAATGAGGATACATTTCATTTGTGTGTAACAAGCTAAGTTCGATATAACGGTTGAAAGATATTAGCTTGGTGGAATCAGGTTTTTCATCTAACGGTGATTATTGAATGCTTTGTTACCAAGGTAAATTAGATTACGAACCCTGATTTGAAAACTATATAAATGAGAACTTTAGTAACTGGGAAACCTAATCCCTACACCTCCGGTGTGTTACTAGTTGCATAACTAGAGTCGATTCTCCTTTAACCTTAGGTTTCTTCTCGAGACCCTGTAGGTTAACGACTTAAAGACTTCATTGGGATTGTGAAGCCAAACCCAACTATTCTCTTTGTAGTTGTGTTTTCTAATCTTGCTATTTTTATCGTGTTGAGTTCAATTAAAATAATTGACTCGAGATTTTATATCTTCGATAGGCAAGACAGAAAAGTAGTCACAAACACCTTCGTCTCATCGTTTGTGATTCCACAATAACTTGTTTCGCTAGTCGATTAAGTTTATTGTGTGGTGATTGATAATATTAGGTTGTTTTTCGGGAATATAAGTCCGGTTAATCAATTGGTTCATGTTCACCTTGATTTATCAAAAGACGGAACAAAAAATCTTGGGTATTTTTGTGGGAGACAGATTTATTCAATCCTATAGACTTTTATGTGTGAGATCAGATAACAGAATCAAGTGCGTAGTATCCTGCTGGGATCAAAGACGTATGGAACGCAACTGTACCTTGAATCAGTGTGAGATTGATTTGGGTTCAACTACAGTCCAGTCCAAAGTTAATTTGTAGTAGGATAGAGTCTGTAGTGGCTTAATACAGTGTGGTGTTCAAACATGACTAGGTCCCGGGGTTTTTCTACATTTGCGGTTTCCTCGTTAACAAAATTCTAGTGTATGTGTTATTTTTTTTCCGCATTATATTTTGTTATATAATTAAAATATCACATGTTGTGTGTTACGATCAATTAATTAGAATATCCAACCTTTGGTTGTTGATTTACATTGATTGACACTTGAACATTGGTCTTTGGTACCGTTCAAGTAACTCCTCTTATATTCAATCGGGCTCGCATATTTCTATTTGCTGATTGCGGATTGAATTAAGAGTTAGAGATATTTAAACTCTTTGATATACTTTACTCTAGATTGAGTTTGACTGTCTAGTTGATTATATAGAAAGTGTATTGGAGTAAGTCCTCTCAGATTGCCAAACGAATTATTGGGTGTGGTTGTTAGACCCCCGCATTTTCACATATACCTAGTAATTATTGTTATATAAAATGAAACTTTGGCCTATACATCAGTTCACCTGGTTGGTTCATTTTGTTGAAGAGAGAGGTTTGTCCTAAATATATTCTTATGAAATTTGATAAATCTTATCATAATGTTTTTCGTGTTCATACGGATGAGTTTACATCTTTCGGTTTTTTTTCTTCAATTATATCACGAATTTTCCTCTCAAGTATTGGTCGTTATCATCTTAAAAATCTTTTAAAGGAGTGAAATTGAAGACGGATCATGATTTTACCTTCCATATTGTCTTGTTTTTTCCACATCCACAATGTGGAGGAACTTAGGTTACGTGATCGAACCCTATTTTTTGTTTTTTGCACATCCACAATATGCACGAACTTAGGTTATCTTTACACGTACACTCGTCATGTATTTTTTACATGTTACCAACATATAATATAATTCCTTGTATTATGGCTTGAGAAAATCTTTAATGGAATGTTTGTTATCTTAGAAGCGAAATTTGTGTTAAGTATTTTCTCTTTCCGAGGTTAGAACACTGTTCAGACCTTTTCTATTTACAATCATTTGTGAAAATTCCTAATCTGTTAAAAAGATTTCCTCAAGTTATATTGCATGGAATTTTAAAAATGAGGAGCTCCCGATGATGGCTCAACCACACGCTTGAATTTGAATTGGTCAACAACGGAAGTGATATGATAATATGAAACAATTAAGATTACAATTACAAATAAAAAAATTATTGTCTTTCATTGATATATGAACCCTTCAAAATAATTAAATTATTGTGAGTTAATAAAAATGACAAATTTATTATCTTTCAGTGATAACAAATATTTCATATTATAATCACAAATGAAACCTTTAGCTCATTGTTCACCACTTCAGGTATAATCACTCGCATAACAATGATCATTGTGAAGAATATACACACATAATTGTTATCAATGATGAACTATAGCTGAAAGGTGGGAGTACCAAGTACACCACCAACTTTTTCGTTCGACAACCTGCATCGGAAAAACCTTATAAAATTTCAAGAAGACCAACCTAATGATCCTTGACTATACTTAAATGGAGTTTATATCTCTATCTCTTCTCAGTCAATCAGTATAGGCTAGGGAGTCTGTTAACATGATTGTTAAGAAGAGTACTTGGATGATCCCAAAAATCAATATCCAAGATCAATCTAGTCATATCCAGATAATCCAATCGGAATGATATGCCAAGTAATAAACTTGTTATCTATATTTCAAGATACAAAATCCACAAGAAACAAGTATCGTAATCGATCATAATTAGATGGACGTATCTACTATGATTGGATACGTACTACTTGCGTAAATCCTATTACAAAGATAAACAATATAATACGAAAAAGGAAAAACATAAGACTTTCAGAAGAAGAGCTTTATTAATGTCCTCAAGCTTCCTGATACCCAAACCTCCTTCCTCAAAAAGGGTACAAACCTTGCTCCATTTTAAAGTGACACATTTCTTGTTCTCAGCATTCCCTGACCATAAGTAATTCCTGATAATCCTTTCACAAGATTTCACTACTTTTTTAGGCCACTTATAAATAGACATGTTATAAAATGGGATACTACACATGACAGACTTAATCAAGGTTAATCTAGCTTGAAAACTTAATAAACTTCCACTCCAAGAAGAAAGTCTTTTTTGCATATATTCTACCATGTGCCACAGATGGACAGATTTGACTTTGCCTTGAACCAGCATCACTCCAAGATACTTGTCAGGGAATTTTGAAATTTTCATTTGAAAGAAATCAGCAATCTGTCTCATTATAGTAGATGAAGTGCCTCCTAAAAAGCATCTACTTTTAGCTGTATTAATAATTTGACCAGTAGCTTGTTGATAATCCATTAGAAGTTTCTTGAGATGAGTAATACTTCTCAAATTACTATTGCAAAACAAAAAGATGTCATCAGCAAAAAGTAAGTGTGAGGGTTGAATTCCATTTCTAGTAACCATAGGCTGAATTTTACCTTCCTGAACTAATTTGTGAATATTTCTACTTAGAATATTTTCAGCAAGAATAAAAAGGATAGGAGAAAGGGGATCACCTTGTTTAAGACCTCTTCCAACACCAAAGAAACCCACAGGCCCTTCATTAAGCATAATAGAGATTTTAGTAGTATTGATGAGAATCATAATCCAATCACAGATTTTCCTGGAAAATCCATAGCTAACAAGTGCTTTATATAAGAAATCCCAACTCAAAGTATCATATGCTTGAGCTATGTCCAACTTTAAAGCCAAATTACCACCTCTTCTTTTGACTGGTAATTCATTGACAAGCTCAGAAGCTAGCAAGACCTGATCATGAATACTTCTATTTTTGATAAAAGCACATTGCTGAGGAGAAACAATGGAAGGTAAGAGTTTACTGATTCTCATAGTCACTATCTTAGTGATAATTTTGAAACAAAAATTACTCAAACCTATAGGCCTAAATTGCTTAGCATTCTTAGCACCATGAATCTTAGGAATTAACACAAGGAAGTTAGAATTCATTCCACTAGGGATGATATTATTTTGCCAACAGTATTGAAGAGCAGCAATAAGATCCACCTTAATAATCTCCCAAGCATATCTGTAAAAAGCTCCAGTGAACCCATCTGGACCTGGAGCACCATCTTGATTCAGGTCAAAAATAACATTTTTAATATCCTCTTCAGAAGGAAGGTCTTCGAGAAAGCAATTATCTTCATCATTTAGAACTGTTGGAGCAGCCTCAAAAAAAGAATCCTCAAAATTAACCTCCTGATGAGAAAATTTGGTTGTAAAGTATTCAATAAGAATATTAGCAATGCCAGTTTGATCTGTAACAATATTACGTGAAGAGTCTTCAATCTCAGAAATAGCATTTTGGGCCTGCCTAATTTTAATACTGGTATGGAAAAATTTAGTATTTATATCCCCATCTTGAATCCAGTTGACTCTAGCTTTGTCTCTGAGGAAAGTATTGTAATTTTGAGCAGCTATGTCACATTTTCCCCTAGCAATGACCAGATTATTTAGCAGAGTAGTATTACACAGATCACAGTCAGATTTCAAAGTTTCCTCTAAAACCTTTTCCTCTGCCTTCATTAAGGTTAATTTGACATCTCCAAAGACTTCCCAGTTCCAAATCTTCAGGAATTTTTTTAATCTCTTAAGTTTATTCATAAATATGTATATAGGATTACCAAATAATTCTTCTTTCCAAGAATCCCAAATAACTTGCAAAAATTTAGGATGATTCAACCACATTTTTTGAAATCTGAAAGGAGGATTAGGAGCTCTGGGAATGACAGAATCTGAGCCCAAAAGAGGGCTATGATCAGATACTCCTCTAGCACCCACTTTATAATTCCAACCAGTAAAAATGTCCAACCATTTCAAGTTGTAGAAGGCTCTGTCAAGATTACAGAGAATCCTCTTTCTTCCAGCTCTACCATTACACCAAGAAAATTCAATACCACTTCTAGGGGCCTGAAGTAAACCAAAATAGTCAACACAATCTTGAAACTCCTTCATAGCTAGATACAAGGGATTCCTACCACCTTTTTTCTCATCAGTAGACAGAACATAATTAAAATCCCCTATAATTAACCAAGGTTTATTTAAGAGGCTAATATCACAGAGATCTTGCCAAAGTTTGTCTCTGTTAATCGTAAGAATTTGCATGAATACCAGTAATGAGAACATCACCTACTTCTACCGTAATACTCTGACTTGTAATCTTAACAACAGAAGGAGTAGTAATTGAACAGTTCCAAAAGATCCATATATTGCCTTTAGAATTAACCACAGAATTATGAATTATTTGATGATGCATACCAGGAAATTTAAAATTGAAATTTGAAGTTTTAATCTTAGGTTCAACAACCCAAACAAGAGAGGGATTATTAGATTTAATTAAGCTTCTTAATTTATCCTTGGCCTTTTGTCTTTTAAGGCCTCTAATGTTCCAAAAAATGATCTTCATTTAAAAATCGGGGGTTGAGGAGAAGTACTCCCCTTATCAACAAGTTTATGAGAATCTTTACTAGCTTTCCTGGTAACAACTACTGGCTTTAAAGGTGGTTTTTTCTTTGATGACTTACTTGTACCAATATCATTTTTTATTTGGGAGCTAGCAGAAATATTTGGAACAACTGTAACATTTTGAGCAATTGTATCAAATTCTAAAACATTAGAAGCACTAACCTCTTTAATCTCACCATCTTCATGAGTCTTCATCTCAACTTCATGATCTTGTAGAACTTCGAAAGGATTGATTGAACAATGAATACCAGAA
Source organism: Papaver bracteatum (assembly GCA_023529315.1). Taxonomy (NCBI): domain Eukaryota; kingdom Viridiplantae; phylum Streptophyta; class Magnoliopsida; order Ranunculales; family Papaveraceae; genus Papaver; species Papaver bracteatum. Next base: position 149,223 of record JAJJWX010000613.1, read on the forward strand.
AAAGGATTAATGATCTCATTAGTAGGAGATATGATACTAACTTCAGTGGTGTTGAGAATATTTGGAATAGGAACTTAACTAGATAAGTCTATTTCAGCAGCATTTTGAATAAAAGAGGAGTTACCAGGTGTGTATGGCTGTGTGACCAAATCATTATTCTTCAAGTTTGAAACAGGAGGCCTTTGATTTTGTTCAATAATAATCAACTTTTCAACTTGATTTGAACTGTTTTCATTAACAGGATGTTGTGAAGCTCTACATTCAGAGGTGAGATGACCAACAATTTGGCATTTGGTACAGAACTTAGGAATCTTGGTTAACACTACCCCTTGAGAAAAAACACCATACTTAGTAATGATTTGAAGCTTGTTAGGAACTGTTTTAGCCAAATCTATTTCAATCAAAACATTAGCATAATAGCCACTTTGGAAATTTAAGGTTGCAGCATCGACTTTAATAGGAACACCAATTGCTCTGCTAATAGTGAATAAAGTTTCTTCATCCCGGTATTCCAGACTAAGTCCTGGAAATTGAACCCATACCATAGCTTTAGATGATCTTTGATTTTCAGGCCTAAAATTTGGGATCCATTTCCTTACACGAAGGATTTGATTCTTGACTTCCCATTTTCCAGATGAAATATAAGTTTTATCTTCAATATTTGTTAAACGAATTGTAAAAAAACCCTTACCTAATGGTATAAGTTGAGCTTTATACTTTAGCTTCCATTGATTCTGAAGAATTATAGCAGCATCAACGAATTTCAGTTGAACAAAGTCTAAACTCCCAATCAATGAAAATCTCCAAGCTTCATATCTTGATTCGTAATTTTCAACTATCAAATTGATGGAGGGATGAGTTACAGGGGTTTTTGATAAATCCACAATTAATGGATTCATTGTAAAAAGTAAAACTCGAGACCAAAAAAGACTACGAATTGAATTAGTAATGAAGGGAAAGGTGATTTGAATCACCAATCATTGAAAAATTGTTAGAAAAACCTGAAGAATTGTTCAGAAAGCAAGAGGATTGAAGAAAAAAATTTCCCGATTTCGTCACCTATTCAATCGCCGATTCACAGACTTTCTCTCTCCGATTCCTATTACTTCCCATCCAATTTATTTTCAAGAATAAACCCTGTAGTAGAAATATTTTCAAAAACCTTGCCACAGGATTCATTCACAAATCTAATCCTAATAGAATTTTGTTCAATAGGAAAATCTATAGAAGAGGATGAAGAACCTAGGTTATTTGAAAAACCTTTTGAACCCTTAGCATTCTTCATGATTCTAGAAGGAAATAAGGGAGTGGACAAATACTTACTTGGCTTTTATTTTGAGAAATACCTTCACAAATTGTTCTCCAACAAGCTTTAATGGAGGAAAAAAAATTTGAACCCTAAAAGTTCACGAACGCGGACGATAAGAAGGGAAGAAGGGTATGTGTACCCGTACTTCTTTTATACTCACAAATGGGTTTGGACCCGTACACGAACCGCGACCTACAAAAGGAAGTAGGATTTTTGAGGTACGTATATACAGGGAGTAGATACCTGGGAAAAAAAAACCTACACCATATTTTGAAAAGCTTTTGTCAGAAAACTTAAATAATTACATAAACAAAGTCAAACCATTACTTGCCCCATTTCAAGTTATATACAAATGGGGTGAAGCTAATCCTGAATTCAGGTGGTGAAAGGTGCAGAGGATTTCTCATGCAATTTTTTCGGTTGACATTTGTAATCAGAATCAGGAGAATAATCATAGTGATAATACTCAAAGTTCTTTCAGATCTTTTTCTTTTGACACGGAAATGACCTTTTTTGATAGAAGGTTCCCTTACCACTCTCATGAGAAATATTTTTATCAACTTCACATGAGAAAGTAGTTGGAACAGTTTGTACATCATGAGACCATGATTTGACAGGTACATTTTTTTTTATCAGAACCATTCAATTTCTCTATAGAATTAAGCTTTTCTAAAAACTTAAAAACATATTCAAATGCTCTAAACAGATCCCTTTCAATTGATCCTTTATGATAATAATCCTCAAAGAGATTAAGAGTAATTCTTGTGAGAGTCCATACCTTTGAGCGTTGATCATGTTTTCTTTGACAATTCTCTTTAGAGAACTTTTTATTTTTTTCCTTTAGACTGTTTCTTCACATCTAGATTTTCCAATATTCTAGAAGGTATAAGATTATCATGTGAGACCTTAGGTCTAAAGTATAATAATCTCTGAACATTCGTAAAGGAACTCTGGTGTGCGTTACTGTAGATGGGGTAAAATGAGTTGTTGGTTTTTACGAAATTAAGGAGATGACCGTGCGGAGAAAACTCCTTGAACCGAGCGAACTGTCAAACCTCACACAAATGCACTGCAAGAAGGGAGTGCTTTGAATTCGAGAGATCAATCTGTAGTACCCCAGCTTAAACCAAGACAATAGCCGTTCCAGAGTAAATTCGGTCACAAGAAAGGATGGGTCAATCTGTAGGAGGAAAGCTGAGAAATGTGTGAGATCAATGGTGATTGAGATTATAGATGTGTTGTGTATTCTGCATAAGAAAGTTTTGAATAATTGAATTTACTCAGTTAAGAATGATTGCTCATACGATGAGTTCATGTAGACGAAAGATTGTCTGTATGAACTTGTCGATAAATTCTTGTCTGTTTCAATCAAGATTCAGAAACTTTTTATATTTCTGGAATTATAAACACCATGATCCCATGAAGTGTGACAGCTGATGGAATCAAAGAGTTGAGAAGTGGAAATCGTGTTAAAACCAGTTGCTCAACGTGCGGAGACTTGGTTGATTTTCCATCCACTACTTTGTTAAATCCTCCAACTGATTGCATGACTTACTCACATTCTCATCATGTGTATGAACACACATGCCATATACCTCCAGACCAAAACCCTAGTTAACATCCCCCATGTAACACGATTGATGTCTCGTGGAGTCTGCAAGGCAGACGTATATTTAGTTAGTCAGTTGCTGACTTCATGGGACGATGAGTCCTTGTATTGTTGAGTCGAACGTGATTTGAAAATATTCTGAGATTCATGAATTTAATGTGTCCGTTGAGACAGAGGTATGATTCTCAAGTAAACATTAATAGTTAAGGTGAGCAAATATTGCTATTTCGATGAATTGTTGAATATTGATAGTTGGACCAATATTCCTTGGTTTGAGCAAATATTGTTCATCTGAGCAAATGTTGCTCATTTGATGAATTATTGGTAGCATGACCAAATAAAGTATTAAATTAGAATACTGGCACCTGAACTGAGTATAATAAATAAAATGTTGACCATGAGATCATCGTAATATTATTAGTGTTTGAATCTAGAATTATGAACCTTGGACTCAAAACCCTAATTAGATCAATTGATGGTTTATTGAAAATAAACCATGGAGTTAAGGAAGGACCGGCTACATGGGATTATGGGTCGACCATGTAGTGCCCAGATGCTCACGTGAGCAAAATATACCAAAGTCTCTTGAAGACCAGTTGGTGAAAGGATGATTAAAATGCTAGTTTAATCATTTATTAAAATAACGCTCGTCCGAACCTTAGGTGACAAAACCTTATAATTTATGAAGAGGTGAGGGACCGACCAAGGGATCATGAAACTAGCCCTGGGTGGTCACGGGATCGACTGACGATCATCTTATGAAGTTCCAAGTTTTTTGGAAGAGTTTCGGACCTAATACGTGCAATTGCGCAAATTAGGTCAAATTGTGAAAATGTGTGGGACCGGATCCTTGCAAGCTAAAGAGCCAACCTTGGTCGGTCAAGGTAACATGCTCACATCACCAAAGTGTTCGTATCTCAGTTCTGAGAATTTTGATATTTTCTGGTGTGCGTTTGAGCAACATTTTGAGAAAATATGAAGAAATCAGGGATTTCTACTGAAACCGTGAAAACTTCATGAGATGAAGGAAAATAATAATAAAAAATGAAGGAATCATGAAGTATGGGCATGCTATGGCCAAGGCATGGCCGGCCGGCCAAAGATCCCGGTCCCACAATATTTTTCCTAATTTTATAATATTTTTCATGATTTTAGGGAAATATCATAAAACCAAGGAGTTTGTTGAAACCAAGGAGTTTTGTTGAAATCAAGGAGTTTCCATGAGATGAAGGAAACAAATAACATTAATAATAATAAAATAAGGGCGTGTGGACCGTCTTGGGCATGGTCGGCCGGCTAGGGCCCGGTCCCCTGAGTTTTCCCTAATTTTATGTATTATTTCATGGTTTGAAGGAATTTTCATAATTTGAAGGAAATATCTTGAAATAAAGGAATTTCATGGGATCAAGGAAACATAAAAATAATATTGATAAAATAAGTGGCATGACCGGCCGGCTAGGTCCCGGTCCCACGAGTTTTCCCTAATTTTATATTATTTCCATGACTTGAAGGAAATATCATGAGATTAGGGAAATAATAATAAAATCATGAGGAATCATGAGGTGTAGGACCGGCCATGACTAGGGAATAGCCGACCGGCTAGTAGACACGGTCCCGTGACACCTTTCCCATTTTATATTATTTCCTTGATGCGAAGGAAACACCATGAAACTGAGGAGTTTCCTTAAAACGAAGGATATTTGTTCAAATGAAAGGATTTTCATGAGATCAAGGAAAATAATAAAAATATGATAAAATATAGAATTTTGACGTGGGAATGGACACAACATGACTGGCCGTCCGGTGGGCCCAGTCCCTCAACGCCTTGGTTATTATTTAATTATTTATTATTTTCTTTCCTATCTTGCATAGGTTCATCGTCTCGTCGTATTTTGAAATACTCATTCGTGCATTCAGATGCTCGTCCGTGCATTATTGCTAAGTACACTTGCATCATTTTGCTCGGGGATTACTCGAAGGTTTTAGAGCATTTCCCGGTAGAACTCGCATGCGTTGCTATCTCAATCATGTTTGTCAATGTTAGTGATCAAAACTATAAAGTCTTGATTTCTAGTCCACTATAGATAAGGTATCGGACAAGGATAAAAATTGTAGTTGAGCTCAAGAACTCCATGGTGATCATAATACAAGACAAAGGACTACTCAAGGAACCAGTGGATCTTCATCGACTAAAAGGTAACTTATCTATCACTCAAAAGTTTATCTACTCTATCTCCTATCTTAAGACAAAAGTCGTATTACTATAGAAACTAATATTATACACATATGTCATTTCGAGCTGAGTATATCTCGCTTATCTATTTCTAGAAATATGTGTTGGTAAAGCTTTCGCTTTAGCCAAGTTCATCTTTACCTAGTGACAAAAGTCATGTAATGTTTCAATCATTTCGGAAATCGCTCTTACATAAAATAGTTTGTGAATAACAACTATGTAACGCCCTCTGAGAATGTTTCAATGATTGAAATGAGAGTTTAGATAATATAACCACTGTAGGATATAAATATTGTTGTGGTAACACATATATGTATAAGTCCTTATTGCTTGAACCGAAGTTTGCGAACTTTGTTGATCAAGTGAAACCGGAACGTGAGCCGTCAACTCAGTCCGCGAACTGGCGTAGTTCTCGAACTCGAGAATTTTTGCTGAAGTTGTAGCTCAGTTTTAGTCCGCATACTCAGTCCGCGAACTAACGAAATTTCTCGACCCGAGAATTTCTGCTGGAGTTTGTAAACTCCAACCAGTTAACTTGAGTCCGCGAACCCTGTCCGCGAACTTGAGTAGGTTATGTCTAAAAATGATGTTTGTGAACTTATCTTAATAAACTAAGGAATGCTATTGCAAACCGTGGCTTTATAGTTCATGAATTGATTCGAGTGAATCACATGGTTTTTGTTTCAATTGTGTCTTGTGTTGTACATGAGATCTCATAGAAATTGAACAACTTTCTCACTAGTTCATTTGAGTCATTTGGACTAGTTATGGTGAATAAGAATATGGTTGATATGAAAGTTATCATTTGGCTAACCATTTGGTTAACTAGTGTTGAACCAACTAATGTACAAGTTTGGGTAAGGTTACACAAACCCAAAATCGTCAAGTACATGTGTGTATAACAAGTTATGTTTTCGATCTAACGGTTGATAAATATTAGCTTGTATCTAATCAGGTTTTCATCTAACAGTGAATATTGAATGTTTTGTTACTAAGATAACATTGATTGAAAATCCTGATTTGAAAGACTATATAAGGGAAAACTCTAGCAACTGGGAAACCTAATCCCCACACATTCTGTGTGATACTAGTTTGCTAAGCTAGAGACGATTCTCCTTTAACCTTTGGTTTTCTTCTTCTAAAACTAGGTTAATGACTTAAAGACTTCACTGGGATTATGAAGCCAGACCGATACTACTTTTATTGTAGTTGTGAGATATGATCTTGTTGTTTATATCGTGCGAGTATAATTATAATAAATGGCTTGATATTTTTATTTCCGATAGGAAAGATATAAAAGTAATCACAAACATCTTCGTCTCATCGTTTTTGATTCCACAATATCTTTTTTCGCTACGTCGATTAAGACTATTGTGAGGTGATTGATAAAACTGAGTTGTTCTTCGGGAATATAAGTCTGATTTTATTGATTGGTTCCTGTTCACCTTAATTTATCAACAGACGGAACAAAACTCATAGGTTTATTCGTGGGAGACGAATTTATCTATCTTGTAGACTTTTTTTGTGAGACAGATCTGTTTATTAAAGTCTTCGACTTTGGGTCGTAGCAACTCTTGGTTGTGGGTGAGATCAGCTAAGGGAATCAAGTACGCAGTATCCTGCTGGGATCAGAGGCGTATAAGCATAATTGTACCTTGGATCAGTGTCAGATTGGTTGGGGTTCAACTACAGTCCAGACCGAAGTTAATTTGGAGTAGTCTAGTGTCTGTAGCGGCTTAATACAATGTATGTTTAATATGGACTAGGTCCCGGGGTTTTTATGCATTTGCGGTTTCCTCGTTAACAAAATTCTGGTGTCTATGTTATTTCTTTTCCGCATTATATTTTTATATAATTGAAATAATACAGGTTGTGCATTGTTCAATTAATTAGAATATCCGACCTTATTGGTTGTTGATTTAAATTGATTGACACTTGGATATTGGTCTTTGGTACCATCCAAGTTATCTCTCTTTGATTAAGACTCACAGATTGTATTTTCTTGAGTAACTAAAATTGAGAGATTGGGATAATAACTCCTTGAGATATTTTCTATTGATTGAGTCTAGTTGATTTTCTAGAAAGTAACTCGGAGTTGTCCATACAGATTTCTAATTGAAATATTGGGTGTGGTTACTAGACCCCCGCTTTTTCAATTGGTATCGTGTTCCTCCTAAAAACAGGGATATTGATGAAACTGATGATAAGAATATGCCTCAGTGCTTTAAGTGTAAAGGTTTTGGTCATTTTGCAAATGAGTGTCCAAATCGGGGAAAATACACTGGGAACAAAGGTCTTGCCACAACTCTTGATGAAATGTCTGACAATTATGACTCTAATGAAAACGAGAAATCAAGTGTTGCACTTCTTGGTGATAATATTGATTTTGATAACTGTAGCAATAAACATATCAATCTTGATATCCTTTCAGAAGATAATCTAACCATTTTGGAAGAAAAAGTTGACCCTTTCCTTGGAAACTCTGTTTATAATGTTTCAGGATCCACTATGTGCCTAGTTGATTGCACATCTCAGAAGCCTGATTATTATCCAAGTATGATGTGCTCATATTGTTCATTAAAAGGTCACGAACTCTCGAAGTGTTACAAGTTCAAACACAAACAAAGATACATCAACAAACTTCAACGAAGAGCGAATCATTTAGCAAGAAAGCTTAAACTGGCTCAGAAGATCGCTGAGGTATGTAAGATTTTATCTTCGTCTAAGAAGTTAGTTTCCAAAGGAAAACCAAGACCATTTGAAAATAAAGTATGGTCAAATCATTTTGATAGACAGAGGTATGTGGATTCCTCACAAGAGGAAATTGGTGGACAAATTGTTGTTCACCACAACGCAACTTGATTGTGTTGTTTTTAAAAATATTGTCTCATGTTCCTGATCAAAAGAGACAATGATTTTGTACCTCTCAGGATTTAAGAAAAGTTTTATTTCTTCTTCCTTTTCTTAGGTTTGTCTTGTCTATCAAACAAAAGAAAGGGTATACTATCGACAATTCTACTCTTTTATAGGGATAAGATTTGATCGTTTACGAACCTGTTTTAGGTTTCGAACCCTACATTCCTTTTCCTTCTCTAAAAACCTCTTTTTATCTCAAGACTACTTGTTGAGTTAATTGTGATTTCCTCTCACAAACCTATACGTTCATGGAAACTCCAAGAATGATGTCTTCTGATAAAAAAGAAGGTAATGTGATTGTTAAGCCATCAATCATGAAGGAAAAAGGAAAATCTTCATTGCCTCAAACCTTGAAAAGAAAAAAAAGGAATATGAGGAAGCCAAGAACTGTTCCTTCAAATTCTCAGAAGTTTTCTGATTTTCTTGAAGTGTTAAAGGAGCTGCGAAAGGAGATTCAACAAATAAAGGCTTTTGTGTATAAGACTCACGAGATTCAGAAGGCCCTGGTTCGACAACAACAACCTAGAAAGTTTATTGATATAAACTCCTACCTTAATGAACCTTATGTTCCAATGGTTGTTGACGACAAGGAGTTCGGGGACGATAAAGAATTCTTCAAAGGTCTTATAACCTAGTAAATCTTCAATTTTTCTCTTTTGTTTAGAAGAATAACTAGTGTTTGGAATAGCCATTATTGTGATTACACATAGCTATGTCCAAAGTTTTCATCTTCTTGTTTTTAGATTTATTGGTTTAGATTCTATACTTGTTTGGAAGATGATGGTTGAAGTATTAATCTTTTGATTTTATATATTGCAATATTTTGATGGGATATGTGTGTTTACGTCCGTAAACTTAATTGTCCCATATTTTTGTCAAAAGTAAAGTCGTTCATTAATTGATATGTAAATATTGATAAAAGAATGAATAGACTTTTGGCAAAACACAAAAGTTAAGCCTATATTATCAATTATTGATGTAAGATATGTTAAAATCTTTTGTGATTCAAGGATTATGTCTATTGTGTGTTATTGTGCAAATGGTGGTGGAAACATAGAATGAATCCTTGTGTATTCTGCAGTAATTGTTCTTCCCTGATCCAGTTTTTGTTATTACTGTGAGACTCCGTATTGTGTCTTATGTTGAGCACTAGACAACCAAGTTGATTATTTTTGTGATTAGCTTAGTTGTGTTCCATAAGGTACTTTACGTAGAGTAAATTGAACTAAATCAATCATCTTGTGTGATTATTTAGTTATTGACTCCGTAAGTTTTTCTCGTGTTGAGCATGATTGACTGGGTTGGTTATTCTTATGATTAACTTAGTCATCGCTCCATAGATTTTCTTATGTGAGTATAAACAATTGAATTGATTGCTTTTTTGATTAGTTTAATTGTGTATCCATGTTAGATTAATTATGAGTTCTCTTGTGAATAATCTAATCGAGTTATAAGTCTCCATAAGTTTACTTGTGTTGAGCATATTTAGTCAAATTAATCTTGGTTCGCTTTGGTTAATATGATTGAATATTTCTTTTTGGATTCCAAATTCATACTTGTATGTAATTTGTTGAGTCTAAATAAATCCTTGTTTTCTCTTGAAATTAAGGTCGCTCTTGTTGTTCCCTTGGGAATGACATTTTATGGGGGAGAGTTCTTTTGAACTTGTGCTTGATTGCCTAATTCTTTGTGGGGAGTGCGGCTGTGGAATGTTATAGGGGTTATCTTGTATCTTTATAAACACCTTGATGAATGCATTTAGCTTCGACTTTATGATTGCATCTAAACAAGATGATATACATTTACCTTTGGTCATGAAATGTCTCTTACGAAAATTTTATTAGAATCCCGCTCTTATACCTTTACAAATTTTATTGACAAAAAGGGGGAGAATTAATATGTAGTTCATACTACAAGTTCATATGGTTTTCGGATCATTATGTAAGGGGGAGTGGTTTCCATGTGAGATGGAGTATTGACTAAGGGGGAGTGAAGTATCACACCATAGTATTGTTGTTAAAGTTGTGATGCAATTGGACTTTGACGCTGTGTAATAATACTATGAGACTGTATAACAATGATTGAGAACTCTTTTTTCTCATTGTTATAGCTACGGATTTTCAACAACGATGATGCTAAACTTACAACCTTTGGGATCATTGGACTACTTGGAAGTGACGAAGATTTCGAGTATTTTTGAAGATAAAAAACGTGGAATAGGAGCTACAAAGTTTATTTATATATTTTTTGTACTCCATATGTATTAATAGTTTTTCCACTAAAATTGAAAAAGGGGGAGATTGTTAGAGCATTGATCGGTCGAACTCTCATGCGTTTCTATCTCAAGAATGCTTGTCAATATTAGTGATCAAAACTATAAAGTCTTGATTTATAGTCTACTATAGATAAGGTCTCGGACTAGGATAGAAAGTTGAGTTGAGATCAAGAACTCCATGACGATCATCATACAAGACGAAGGACTACTCAAGGAACCAGTGGATCTTCATTGACTAAAAGGTATGTGGAGACTTGAACTTATCTATCACTCAAAAGTATATCTACTCTATCTCCTATCTTGAGACAAAAGTCATATTACTATATAGACTAAGATTATACATATATGTCATTTCGAGCTGAGTATATCTCGCTTATCTATTTCTTGAAATATGTCTTGGTAAAGCTTTCGCTTTAGCCAAGTTCATCTTTACCTAGTGACTAAAGTCATGTTATGTTTTAATCATTTTGGAAATCGCTCTGACGAAAAATAGTTTGTGAATAACAATTATATAACGCCCTCTGAGAATGTTTCAATGATTAAAATGAGAGTTTAGAAAATATAACCATTGGAGGATATAAACATTGTTGTGGTAACACACATATATATATAAGTCCTTATTGCTTGAAACGAAGTTTGCGAACATTGTTGATCAAGTGAAACCGGAATGTGAGCCATCAACTCAGTCCGCGAATTGACGTAGTTGTCGAACCCGAGAATTTTTGCTGGAGATGTAGCTCAGTTTCAGTCCACGAACTGACGGAGGTTCTCGAACCGAGAATTTCTGCTGGAGTTTGTAAAATCCAACTGGTTAACTTGAGTCCGCGAACCCTGTCCGCAAACTGGAGTAGGTTATGTCTAAAAATGATATCTGTGAACTTATCTTAATAAACTAAGGAATGCTATTGAAAACCGTGGCTTTATAGTTCATGAATCCATTTGAGAGAATCACATCGTTTTTGCTTCAATTATGTCTTGTGTAGTACATGCGATCTCATAGCAATTGAACAACTCCCTAACTAGTTCATTTGGACTAGTTATGGTGAAGAAAAATATGGTTGATATGAAAGTTATCATTTGGCTAACCATTTGGTTAACTAGTGTTGAACCAACTAATGTACAAGTTTGGGTAAGGTTACACAAACCCAAAATCGTCAAGTACATGTGTGTATAACAAGCTATGTTTTCGATCTAACAGTTGATAAATATTAGCTTGTATCTAATCAGGTTTTCATCTAACGGTGAATATTGAATGCTTTGTTACTAAGCTAACATTGATTGAAAACCCTGATTTGAAAGACTATATATGGGAAAACTCCAGCAACTAGGAAACCTAATCCCCACACATTCTGTATGATACTAGTTTGCTAAGCTAGAGTTGATTCTCCTTTAACCTTTGGTTTTCTTCATCTAAAACCAGGTTAACGACTTAAAGACTTCATTGGGATTGTGAAGCCAGACCGATACTACTTTTACCGTAGTTGTGTGTTATGATTTTGTTGTTTCTATTGTACGAGTACAATTGTAATAATTGGATTGAGATTCTATCTCCGATAGGAAAGATATAAAAGTAATCACAAATATCTTCATCTCATCGTTTGTGATTCCACAATATCTTTTTTCGCTGGGTCGATTAATACTATTGTGAGGTGATTGATAAAACTGAGCTGTTCTTCGGGAATATAAGTATGGTTTTATTGATTGGTTCCTGTTCACCTTGATTTATCAAAAGACGGAACAAAACTCATAGGTTTATTCGTGGGAGACGAATTTATCTATCTTGTAGACTTTTCTGTGTGAGACAGATTTGTTTATTAAAGTCTTCGACTTTGGGTCGTAGCAACTCTTGGTTGTGGGTGAGATCATCTAAGGTCAAGTGCGCAGTATCCTGTTAGGATCATAGGCGTAGGAGCATAATTGTACCTTAGATCAGTGTGAGATTGGTTGGGGTTCAACTACAGTACATACCAAAGTTAATTTGGAGTAGTCTAGTGTCTGTAACGGCTTAATACAGTGTATGTTTAATCTGGACTAGGTCCCGGGGTTTTTCTACATTTGCAGTTTCCTCGTTAACAAAATTCAGGTGTCTGTGTTATTTGTTTTCCGTATTATATTTTTATATAATTGAAATAATACAGGTTGTGCGTTGTTTAATCAAATAGAATATCCGACCTTATTGGTTGTTGATTTAAATTGATTGACACTTGGATATTGGTCTTTGGTACCATATAAGTTATCTCTCTTTGATTAGGCTCGCGAATCGCATTTTCTTGAGTAAATCAAATTGAGAGATTGAGATAATAACTCCTTGAGTATTTTCTATTGATTGAGTCTAGTTGATTCTCTAGAAAACAACTCGGAGTTGTCCATACAGATTGCTAATCGAAATATTGGGTGTGCTTGTTAGACCCCCGCTTTTTCAGAAGGTAAATCAGATGCCTGTGTATTGAATATTTATTACTAACTCATGTAATTTTACTTGGAAAAACATAAATTGAAGTAACGAACTATTATGAAAAACATTGAATATTTTTCAGGGATTCAGTTAATGAATCTAATGATTTTAAGAATAATTAATTGATGGCTCTATACTAGTACGATCGTCTAGGAGCGTTAATTATTCATAAATTGAGTGTTATGAGCTTGTTGAAGTGTCATATTTATTTTATATAGTCAGGGAAAACATTGTTACATCCTGAAGACATTATTGATATATACTAGCAGGCAAGTTGTCTAGGAGCCGTCTAATCTTCGATTCTATATAGAAGTAATTACTGAAATTGCTCAGTATTCATGAGATATGCCGTTGACTCAGATGAGAGACTACATATCTACATATACTCTGAGAGACAATATACTCAGTCAGAGATTCTTTTGGCATGATATTTCATGCTTTCGATAGGAGACATGCGCCTCAATGCTCATCTGATTACTGGATCAGGAGCATATACAATTATGGGTTTACAATTTTAGCCCTTGTCGAAAATCCACCATCTACATTAAGTCCCCTACTTAGTGAGGGACAGTCATGTTCCTCAATCAACACTGAATGGTGATTTTCCGTTTACAAACAATATAAGCAATTGAACTTAGTCATAAGGTAAGACGTTACAGGATTTTGGTAGTACGAGAAAACCACGACTTTAATGAATATCTCAGTGGCATGATAGAGCATCGTCTAATGAGCATAAATTGGTGTGGAACCGCTGATTTTGATGACGGGACCTTGGTCATTTTAGGATTCACGGGTCGGGCCCAAAAGGAAAATCCTTGTGGAATTAGGTTTTGGAAATAAAGTTTGATATAAAAGGGTTTAATCCTTCTATCTTTTTTATTTCACCTACACGACTACCACCTTCACCTCTTCATCATCTTCACGACATCAGGGAGGAGCAAAAATTTCCGTCGGAGTATCCATCCGGAGCAGCCACCGTCCGGCCATATTCCGGTCTACACCGAAAGGTACGTAAATTATTATTATTATTTTAAAAGTTTGCTGAGTTCATGAATTTTTCATGCTTTGATCATGTTAAAATTATATATATGAGTGTGAGTTTTGTTGAAAACACGTATTTTTAGAAAATGTATGTTCGTTCCATCGTTAGTTTGAGAAACTATTAATAATCCCTGACCTAGGAGAGATTTTTTATGTATAGACCTGTGTCCAGTGATAAAATTTTGTTTATGAGCTTTCATGAAATCCAAAACTTTATCTTGAGAATATGTGAGCTTTCACAAAACCCAAATAAACCCTCGTTTCAAAGAAAGACGATCGTATGAAGGAAAAGATTTATTTTATGAAACCATGGTCTGCTCATGGGATTTTTTTTTGATGAAACCGTGGAGTATCCACGAATTCTATTTTCGTGAGCCTTGCTCACGTGAAAATGTTTTTTTTTTATTTACGTGAGTGAATCACGTTTTATTTATTTATATATATATACAAATATATATTATTTTCTTTAAAATCAAAACTTGAGTTTTGTATAATATTACTTAGAAGTAAACAATTATTTATGATGAAATAATGTTTTAGTTTTCATAATTCCATGGTGAATGTTCACGCAGTGGAAATATTCATGATTTTATGAAAATATGAGTTTTTGCTCGTCTTTTGTAGGTTCGAAGAAACGAGCAGGTTTTGAAGTGTTAACTCTTGCATTACAATCACCATTGTTAGTGGAATTGTAAAAAGGTAAGGATTAAGAATAACCATTTTGTGAAATTGATATAAGCATATCCGTAATTCTGTGTTTCTGGTTCCAGACAATGGTGTCCTCCAGCAGTGATTATTCTTCCAGCTCTTCTGAAGAGTATTCGAGGGTTTCCGAGGAGAAAGCACGCGCCAACATAGATCGTACTCTACTGGCGAATATCATATATCTCTTGATAAACTGAAAGATGACCGTGACGAGCTCTTGAAGAGGAAAGAAAGGGAGGAGATACTTGCTGAGTATCGAGAGAAAAGGCGTAGAACTCAGCGGAAAATATAAGAAGCCGAGGAGAGGCTCCGATCCCGTCCTTATGGTGTAACTTCAAATTCAGATGATGAGGATGGAGAAGAAGAGCTCATGTGGAATTTTACAACACGCAAAAGTAAGTCATATCCACCACACAGGGAGATTGAACGACAGGTTAAGGCTGATCTCCAAGATGAATGTGACGATGAAGATCTACATGATGCAATAAATGGTAATATCGAAGAAGAATTCCCTAACTCGGAAAGTGACTCCGAAAAAGAGTCTGAAGAAGATTCTTCAGAGGATGAGAAGGATGATGATGATGATGATGAAGACGGCGAATCGGATGACTCTGATGACTAGTCTTGCTCATGAGCTTGTTTAAACATTTGAATGTTTTTTCTTTTTTTAATCTTCGTAGTAGATATCTTTTTGATGATTTGAACAGCTTCTCTTGTGAATTAGGATTTTATTTTGAATGAGAAACCCTTTTACTAATGTTGATTCTTCCCGAATTGAATGAAATGGACCAATGTTCATGTCCCAAAATTCATCATGATCGTCTTCGACTTGCCTTGGTGACTTTCATTTGTGAGAAATACTGGGATATGTTGCGTGGGCTGAGAAAACACACGTCATACACAAATCCGTGTGGTTTTATAACCATGTCAAACTTCTATCAGTCCCCAGTTTTTTTTCCTCCGCATCTCCAGTATTGACCTTGTTTGAATCTTAGGGTTTCAGTAAAACTCGTAACTGAATTTGACTATCTGCAGAAGATAAGTATCCACTGTATCTTGTATATATCTCCAAGAATTAGGGTTTAGTATTTACGCAAATATTTCTTCCATTCCTGAGTCAGTTTTATCGTGTAGAGGAAATCTTGATTATCATACCTTTTCGTCGCTATGTCCAACAGTAGTATTTCTTCCCGAAATGAACCTCAGTCGAAGCGTCCATCTCAGTAATTTATGTATTTTTCTTCATCTCCATTTGATCATAGTTATTGATCATAAAAAAATGATTTGTTGCAGGATAATCAGAAGAATCTATATTCTTCTCATAATTCAATGCTCAAGCGGACTGTTAGAGCCCCTGCTCGATATTGGTCAACTCATGCTGAAGCTGGCACATCTGTGAGTAACTTTACGATCTTTTGAGTGAAGTATTACTCAATGGCTTTATCCAATCTCCATAAAAACTTCTTTAGTGCAGGCTGATGTGCGTGTTGTTGCTGATGCTAGAAAGAGAATGAATGGAAAGTCTGCGACTGATGATGACGACAATAAAAAATCTACCAATTTCGTGGAGACTGGAGTTAGAATTCACTGCCAAACAACTGGACTCCCGTTTGAGACTCATGTGATTAACAATTTCTCGGGAAATGAAATAATCGGCGGCTTTTTCGTTCCCAAATGTCACGCATCTTTGTATACCAAGATCTAGAAACGATACGGTCATATTGCCACTACTGAGGTGTGGAGAAGCTTCTTGATGACCCTCCTGACTACAGTCTCCGGGGTTTTACCAATCATTGAAGAGATGATGGAGACGAATCTACGAGATGTTAAGAATCATGAACTTCATAGATGGGATGACATGATATCGAATTGCGAGACCTTGCGGTTCAATGTGAGTTGGCTTCGACGTCAACTTGAGATGATCAAAGTTAACAGGGCAGCGGACGCTGTTGAAGCAATTTCCACCACGACTACTTTTTTGGAAGAGGAAAAGGCACTTGCCTTGGAGTCGACAAGAGTTGAGAAAGCTGTCCAGGATTTGAAAGTGAAGACCAAGAACTTTCAAAAGAAGCTTGACATGGCTATCTATAAGAATTACTCTTTGCTGGATGGTTTACTCTGAGTGAGCATTTATGATTTTTTGTTTTTTTTTGAATATATTTAGGCTTTAGGTAGAATTATTGATCATGACATGAGGAAATTTTCTTCATTTATGAAATGTTGAATGAACAAATGAGTATTTTGCATGCTCTTTGGAGGAATATAAATTACATTCTGAGAATGCTTAAAGTGATGAGATGGTGAAAAGGTAATCGTTTTCTATGAATCAGGCATAATATGCTTTGAGCCATTTACCATTGATTATATTTTCCTCCACTCCTCTATCAATTTTTAAGATTTTGTAATATCCGCTGGATACTGCCTTGATAACTACATATGGCCCTTCCCATTTCGGAGAGAACTTGTGAGAAGACATATCTTATTAAATATGCTTTGCTGTCTTTAATACCAGATCCCCTACTTGAAATGTTCGAGGCCTTACCATTTTGTTGTAGGCTCTGGAGATCCTTTGTTTGTAGGTTTCTACATATTTTTCCACCTTAGCCCTCCTTGACTCAAGCATGTCTAGTTCACCAATTCTTGAGTTGGACACCTTGGCTTCATCCCATTGTATTTCACTGTATGTTGCAATCCTTGCTAAAGGAAGTTTGATTTCTGCCGGCAGTATGGCATCATCCCCATAAACGAGAGAATATGGTGAAGTCCCGATCGAGCTCCTTGGCGAGGTTCGATAAGCCCATAGAGCCATAGGAAATTGTTCATGCCAGGTTCGAGGATTATCATGAATTGTTCGGCTGAAAATTCAGATCAAAGTTTTGTTGGTTCTCTCTGCTTGTCCTTTTCCTTGGGGATAATACGGTGTGGAGAAAACTTGTTTGATGCCGTATTCCTCGAATAATTCTGTCACATGATTGTTGGAAAAATGAGTTCCATTATCAGTGACAATGTGTTTAGGAACACCGAATTTACATATTATGTATTCTTTGATGAAGGCTGCAATCGTGACTTCAGTGGTGCTTAGAATAGGAATAGCTTCAAAACATTTTCTAAAATACTCATTTGCAGTGATGATGTATTCATGCTACTTCGAAGATGCTGGATTGATTTTTCCGATGATATCCAGTCCCCAACTATAGAAAGGCCATGGGCTATTCACAGATTTCAATGGGAGACAAGGAGTGTGAATGAGATTACCATGAACTTGGCATTGGTGACACCTCTGAACATGCGTGGCTGCATCGTCTTCCATGGTCATGAAAATAATATTTCTCATGAATTTGGAGAAACAACTTCCTTTTTCCTTGATGTTCTCCATCATACATCTCCTTCAAAATTGTTGGGATTTCATGCTCAGTTAAGCATCTCAGCAAGTTTCCACCAAAGCTTTTGCGTTATAAAATTCCATCAAGAAAGGCAAATATTTTAGCTCTCTGAATGAGTTTGATTGTTTCTTTCTTTTCTAACGGTAACTCATTGTCCCAGAGGTATTTGATGAAGGGCTCCCTCCAGTCCCTAGTGTGATGGGCTGTCAGAGCTTCTAAGTGATGATGAGGCGTCTAATAATTGGGACATGACTTTTGCAGAGTTCTTGATTGAGCCTCTATGGAAGGCCAATAGTATCCCATTCTTTGAATCTTTTTGTAAAGTGTTACCACCAGCATATGTCCACGGGTTTCTTCATGTATGCGCTTGAGTTGTTCGTCCGCTTCGTCGTTTCCAAGGCATCGTGATAAGGACCCATCATCGTATCGATAGTATAATACTCCGTGAAGCAAGAAATAATTCTTTAATTCTTTGAGACTGACTTTCCCTTCCGAAAGAGAACTTCTCAATTCAAGAATAATAGGTGCTCACCAATCATATGCTTGAATGTCTTCGACTTGATCAAGCCAGGTAGATGACACATCACGCCTCTGTACAATGATTGTTTTTTCTGCTCCTTCGAATTTTAGCTTAGAAGCGAGGGTTGACAGGCAGTAAGCATGCCTATTATTAGTTCGTACAGTATGGACAATCGTTGCATCAGCGAAGTGATTTAATAGCCGTTGAGCTTCAGCTCTGAATGAAGCAAGTGTGATTTCTTTGAGAGCTTATGTTCCATTCATTTGATTGACCAATAGCTTTGAATCTCCTCTTATCTCGAGGTATGTTGATCCTGCTTGCTTATCCAGGGACAACCCTAGTAAGAAGGCTTCATATTCTGCTGAGTTGTTGGTGCATTGAAAATCCAACTTGAATGAATGTGAGAAAACTTTTCCGGATGGAGAGACTAGTACTATGCCTGCTCCTCAAGTGTCATTGCTAGGGGTGGCAGAACCGTCAAAGTATAAAAGCCACGTCTCTTCTTTGATGACTAAGATATCTGGAAACTCATCAGGTACATGTTCATGTAACATTGTTGCATCTTCTCCTGGAAAAGTAGCGAGTAGGTCTGCAACCGCTTGGCCTTTTATTGCTTCAGGAGGTGTGCATGCTATATCAAATTCTAACATCTGAAGTAGCCACTTTGCTGGTCTTCATATCAAGGCTGGATTTGATAGTAGAAACTTTATAGGGTAAGCTTTTGAAATGGGCACGACTATGTTGGATAGAAAATAGTGCCTAAATTTCTGAATTGCATGCAATAATTCTAGACATGCTCTCTCATCCTTTGGATATTGGAGTTGAGCGTTTCACATTGTACGACTGAAGTAGTAGATCGGTAGTTCGATGCCTTCATCATCTTCTTGAGCAAGGAGTGCTTCGATAGCAACATAACTAGAAGTTATTTAAAGTACCAGTGGTCATCCTTGCACTGGTGATCTGATCGCTGTCGTAGGCGTCAAAAATAAATTACACTTTCTTACTACTCAAAATATATAATAAAGCAAGGGAAAGAAAGGGATCGTTCCCACAGAGAGGACTAGGTTGTCAAGTTTTTTCGGTTTCCTATATAAAAGAATGGGGGGTTTTCTGATTTTTATATACTAAAATAAAATAAAAGCAAAACAAAGAAATAAAGCAAGCAATTCAAATATGTGAAAGTATTGGTTAAGGATTTCGTTTTCATTCACTAACATGCTCTTGTCATAATAACTAGAATTGATATTTAATCTCAACTTAATCAAAAGCCCTAGGATACCTTAATCGCAAGTATATCCCGCTAATTTCCTCTTAACATCAACATACACATTAAAAGATGCACATATGAATTCTATCTAAGCAAACAACCTAACGTGTAAAAGCACTAATCAAGTTTAATTCCCTAGATGCATAAAGTTCTATGAAATCAGGCCAATCAAAGCAATCAAACGTGTAAAAGCACTAATCCAATTTAACAAAGGTTATGGTTCACATATGATCATAAGAATATATCACTACAAACTATAATCATATTTATGCTACTTGTAATCAGGAATCTATCACTTTTGCGTATAATATATCCTAATCTAGAAATAGAGATGAAAAGAAACTCAACCGATTCGCGACTCGATCAAACAAGCATTCAAATCATGTAACAATATAAACGATGAATCATAAACGATAAAGTATAGAGATAAAACTAATTTATTGAACACAACCCATGTTTGGAAATCCAACTTATTCCTTAACCAAAAGAAAACTAGGTAAACATAATGGAGTTCATCACAAGAACAAAGAGAAAATCTATCATGTTGTAAACCCTAAAACACACCCTTTAGAAGTAAAGATTAACTTTTAGGAAGAGATGGGAGCATGCTTATATATATATTTTTGGTGTGTGGATCGGAACCAGACTTCTAAATCTTGACCAAGGCTTGACCACCTCCATAGCCCATTAGCAGCTACAGCCCGGTCAATCCAAGTCCAAGTTATTCTTTGCAAACTCGGTAACTCACTGAGGAAACTCAGTCATGACTGATTCCGACTGAGTGTTGACAGTTTTCTGGTATGTTCCGACCGATTCCAGGATTTTCATATCATTCCCTATATAGCCTAACATACATCTAATCACTCCAGCTACAACTCAACCTTCACAAGCAACAGACTCCATAAATGATTTTAACCAATTGCATATTCATCTGAATTGTGAACCTGCTCAGCCAACAGCCACAATATGGCACCATCAACTCCATCAAACCCATCGTGCCATCTGTAGCTACAGATCTAACCAACAACATCTACCTGTTCAAGTCCACCAATTTCCTTGCCTCACATCGAACCACCAGTGCCATAGCCTGCAATCTCCTCAGCTCATCAATGACCCTTGTAATTCCTATTCTTCTCAGCTTCTCACAGCCATCATATACCGACTCCGTTTCTTCCTGCAATTCCAATTCACAAGCAAACCACCAAGTCCACTATAGATTGCACTTGCCATCAACTCAAATATACTTCAAAAGCTCCATTGAAACCACCCAGGCTAAACTAACGGCGTAGCACCACCTGTTCTTCAGCTTAATCTCACAGCAGCACAAACCTCCAGATCCATTTCCTTGCCTGCAATTCCGCTTATCAACCTTCAGCATGGTTGCATATTCCCTGGCACTGCGCATATTCACAAATCCATCCAAACCTATTATAACTGCACCATTGCTATCTTGCCACTCAAACCCATTCTTGCATTTCTTCCATCACTGCAACAACTGCAACACCAATTTTCATAACCCATTGTCACAGAAGCAACCACTAGATACAGTTGACCTTCATCTCCAGTTCCATCTCAATTTTATATCAGCATCTTCCTATGGCTCAAATCCTCCCTGACCTCTTTTTTCTCCGCCTTCAGTTCGATTCAACCAAACCCTAACTCCAATTCCACCAGCTGCAATTTCTCGGCTATTGCTTCACAAAATCACCATCATTTGCAAACCACAAACCCTAATTTATTCATAGCAAGAACCCTAACCTAAATCCATCATAAACCCCTTAACAACAATATCTTCATCATCCAAATCAACCACCAGCTCCTCATTCTTCCCCATCTGAAAAACTTACCATAACCTCTTGATTTAACACAGCAGCACCATCTTCCCATAACAATCATCAGTTCTCCATTATCTCAGGCTTAGTCCCCTAACCCATGAACATCATCAACCCATTTCAACCTCTGCATTTACATAAATTACAACACAACAAATCCATCTCAATAACAGTAACATAACCTTCGAATTAAACCCAGTTTCATAACCTCCAAATTTTGCTCACACACTATCTCAACATCATCACACAGAGACTGTATCT
Source organism: Papaver bracteatum (assembly GCA_023529315.1). Classification (NCBI taxonomy): domain Eukaryota; kingdom Viridiplantae; phylum Streptophyta; class Magnoliopsida; order Ranunculales; family Papaveraceae; genus Papaver; species Papaver bracteatum. Next base: position 171,029 of record JAJJWX010000613.1, read on the forward strand.
TAGAATCTGCTGGATAATCTTCACCATTGATAAATCAGATTCAACCCATCTTCGATTCTTCAATTTCAGATCTCCCACAAAACCTTGAGCGTCACCTTCTTTAAATTCAACTTCTACTCATCAGAAGCATAATATTTGAATTATTCCTCACCAATTTCTCTGGTAATTCCTCGATCGAAGCACCAACATCGCCATTAGAAGCAACGCAACCATATCCTTCATTATCTCCTCTTGAGTTAGGGAAAAATGATTAAGAAATCATTTTCTCTGAAGTCTAGGGTTAGGTAATAACAAGAAGTGTTATGTGCACCCAGCTGTGGTGGTTAAGGGCCAACCAGCTCAAACATGTTTTCAGTTCTAGGAGATTGACAGCTCAATTTCCTGCATAACTCCTCATGCGCAACCTAGCATGCTCCAAATATCTCTTGTGAATTAACCTTTTCGCCTTTTTCGCTCCAAATGGCTAATTTCTCCTTCTTTTGCTTTAAACGACTCAATTGCACCTAATAACTCAAAACTAGACATAAGAGATGCAATTTACAAGGATAATAACAAAGAAAGCATAAATACTAGATATAAAATTATGTGTTTTAGACACCTATTATGATCTCATGACAACATGTGATAATAGTATCTGCTGTATTTTTTGGAATGCTTCTTGCTGAATGGTTGTCCATGTAAAACTTTCTCCTTTCTTCAATAAAGGCGTGAACGAAGCAATGATTTGAGCCAATCCAGGAATAAAGCATCGAATATAATTTATATTTCCCATGAAACTCTAGAGTTCTTTCAAAGTGCGTGGAGGAGGCATGGTAGTAATAGATTTCGTCTTGTCTGGATCGACTTTGATTCCTTCTGTTGTGACCAGGAATCCTATAAATTTCCCAGAGGAGACACCAAATGCACACTTCAGAGGGTTCATATTTAATTTGTATTCTCTGCATCATTCAAAGACTTGTCTCAGAACTTTAAAGTGAGATGTTCGAGTCTTCGACTTCACCACCACATTATCAACATAGTCTTCTACTTGTTTGTGCATCATGTCATGGAATATAGAAGAAATGGCTCGTTGATAAGTAGCACCGGCATTCTTTAACCCAAAGGGCATCACAATGTAGTGAAATTCCCAATAGGAGTACGGAATGCGGTCTTATTGGAATCATGCTCGTACATCTTGATCTGGTTGTATCCACTGTAACCATCCATAAATGAGAACATACCGTGACTACTACTTACATCAACGAACATATCAATGTTGGGTAAAGGAAAATCATCCTTTGGATAGCATTTATTAAGATTCCTGAAATCAACACAGAATCTGATTTGACAATTTTTCTTCCTGACAGGAACAACGTTCGCAAGCCATGTTGGGTATTGAATAGGTTTGATGAATCCTGCTGCTAATAGTTTCTGAATCTCGACCTTGATATGTTCTTCGACTTCGTGTCTGAACTTCCTAGGTGGTTGTTTGACATTTTTGGAGCCAGGGGTGATGTGCAGATGATGAGTAACCAATTTATAGTCTAGACCAGACATTTCTTCGTACGTCCAGGCAAAGACATCTTGATATTCTTTTAGCAGTTTTATCAGTTTCTTCCGTTCATCAGGTGACAATGTTGAGCTAATTAAAATTGGTCTTGGATCATCATCTCTCCCGATGTTGATCGTTTCGAGATCATCAGTAGTGGATTCAGTTCTTTCTTGTAATTGTCGTGGAGAATATTGAACCTCTTTGTCGAGTGATGGTTCACTCTGATATGATTCTTCAGGGTGGGGAGACTCTTCATCGTCCTCCCATATTAATTGCTAATCTTTGCATCAACGGTAAATGAATCTCCCTTCCGCATCATGACTGGTTATGAAATTAGATACCTGAATCGAGACCTGATGCTTGCGGCGCTTAATCGGTGTAGCAGATGACTTAATCGACTTGACGCCTGAGGACGATGGTTTGTCTATGACCTCTTCGATGGACTTCCATCTTGGGATTGGAGTAATGTAAATCTTATTTGGAGGTTCGGGGATGTTCTTTTGATACTCAAGGAATTTAGCGTCATAGACCGAGGTGTAAGGAGATGATGAAGACGCAATATGAACAATTTTGTTATTGATCAGAGCCTTCATGCGTTGATGGTATGTTGAAGGAACCACTTTTTTTTATCATGGAGCCACGGTCGTCCGAGTATTATGTGATAATCAGGATCTTGTTCGATCACGTGAAATTTAGTCTTTGATTAAATAGGCCCTACATTCAAGTCTATGTATGGATCTGGCTTCCTTCAAAACCTGTCATCAAGATAGAATGGCGAACGATCTTGCTCTGTGGGAACTTGGCCGCCTTAAGAGTCTTCATAGTGACAACTGTGTTGCCAGGAAAACTGCCTCAACACATTTTTCCTCTTCGTGTTGAGTCATAAAAATTCCTCAACACTCATCACTGTGTTGCCAGGAAAACTGCCTCAACACATTTATCCTTTTAGTGTTGAGTCGTGAAAATTCCTCAACACTCGCCACTGTGTTGCCAGGGAAACTGCCTCAACACATTTTTCCTCTTGGTGTTGAGTCGTGAAAATTCCTCAACACTCATCACTGTGTTGCCAGGAAAACCGCCTCAACACATTTATCCTTTTAGTGTTGAGTCGTGAAAATTCCTCAATACTCAACACTCACCACTTTGTTTCCAAGCAAACTTCCTCAACACATTTTTCCTTTTAGTGTTGAGTCATGAAAATTCCTCAACACTCATCACTATGTTTCCAGGAAAATTGCCTCAACGCATTTATCCTTTTAGTGTTGAGTCGTGAAAATTCCTCAACACTCATCACTGTGTTGCCAGGAAAACTGCCTCAACACATTTATCCTTTTAGTATTGAGTCGTGAAAATTCCTCAACACTCACCACTGTGTTGTTAGGCAAACTGCCTCAACATATTTTTCCTCTTGGTGTTGAGACGTGAAAATTCCTCAACACTCATCACTGTGTTGCCAGGCAACTGCCTCAACATATTTATCCTTTTAGTGTTGAGTCGTGAAAATTCCTCAACACTCACCACTATGTTGCCAGGAAAACTGCCTCAACACATTTATCCTTTTAGTGTTGAGTCGTAAAAATTCCTCAACACTCACCACTGTGTTGTCAGGCAAACTGCCTCTACATATTTTTCCACCTAGTGTTGAGATGTGAAAATTCCTCAACACTCACCATTATATTTCCAGCAAAACTTCCTCAACACATATCTCCTCTTAGTGTTGAGATTCCTCAACACTCACTACTGTGTTGTCATACATACTGCCTCAATACGTTATAGTGCTGAGGACTCCACCACCTCAACGCTCATGTTTGTATTCAAGGCTCGCTGCACCAACATGGCACCAGTACTCCGTGGCCAAGACAGAAGCGCTCTAGCACAAAGATTTCAGATTGCACATGCCTCTTCCCAAAGGTCAATCGAATTTTCCTAGTAATCTTCTCATGTCTTGCCATTTTAATTTTTCATCCTTGTCTGTCACCATCTCTTGCTTACCCCACAACAATGTCACTGTTACGTGCTTAGCAGAGGACTTAATGTTGATGGTGCATTTTGGTTCAAGGCTAAAATTGTAAAACCAATTTTAATATGTTGACATCATGTAAAGGGTAAAGCCATTTGATGAGTGATGAATACTTCTTCGCTTTATTTATTCGAAGCAATTCAATAAATACGCAAAATTTACCCAGAATGGTGCACGTAGCAACAATCCCAAATATTCTGTGAGTTTTAGCATTATTAATTAATGCACAGTTAGTCTAGTGTTTCTTGTGCTGTTCCTATCAGAACTCTCATTATTAGCATGACATGACGACTGAGTGTTCACTCTCATTAGAGTAACATGAATCTCCAAGTGCCAATTTTGAGACATGCACGAAATACCCATACAAGCTACTCTCTGACAAAGAGAATTTATAATCGATGCGCTTTCAGCTCGGTCGAACGGATTTAATTTCCTTAGGGAAAATCTAGACTGTCCGAATCAATCTCAGAAACGATCACGGACACACAAGTTGGTCGCGCAATTTAACTAGCCTAGCCAAACCCTGGCAAGAGTAGGCGATCATCGTGATGACCATCGGCGGGCCCGTTTATGCCTTAGCCGTTCGAACATCACACGAACTCCTCCCAGCACGTCAAACGCCAACCCACAAATAGGGTGGTTACGCTGCTTTGGAAGAATCTCGACGAGCTTAGACTGTTTAAGGCAGTCTTAAAATCATCACGACCGTCCAATTCACCAGCCTAGTTAGATGGCCTAGATTATCCCGCGAATGATCAGTGAAATGCTAATGCACACATTGGCGGGCCCACTCTATCCTTACTGGATCGGATTGCTCACGACATTGCCATAGATCCATGAACGTTTGCCAAAAACATGATGGGCGTGAATCTTTTCAAGGGTCACGAATGATCAAAACTATCCAACTTCGCCGGCATTTTTGGATGGGTTAGATCGCGCCTAGAACCATTGGAAAGGTACACACATGTTCACAATCAGCCCAATGTGGGCCCTGCATGATCGACCTCTCCAAAGAAGAAGGATATCTTGCCAAACCGTTTAGCCAAAGTCATGCGTGCACGATCGTTTTAAAAAAAAACCTAATTAGGGTTTGCGGCGATACATATTTGTCGTAATTCGATCGCGTCCATACATCTTCACCAGCATAAACAAAAGGTGTATATATTGACTTAAGAAGTACCAAGAGTATCAACGAGATCACTGTGGGCCCACCTATATGTGTGACCGACCGTCCTAGGCCAACCATGGCCGATCACCTCGAGACGCACGCCCAAAGTAGGCATCTCTCGCAGTTCCCTAATCTTTTGCGGCAAAGGATTTCTATCGCAAATCGATCACAGCCGCTCATCTATGCCAGTCAACTTGAGCGGCCTAGATCAAGCCTTCATGGGACATAGAGGTATAGATGTGCACAACAACAACCCGCCTTCATGCGTGACCAATCGGTCCCACCAAAATTGGTGCATATGTGTGAATTCGGTCAAGCCCAAAGGGGATGCTTGCGCACCTCTTAAACCTTAAGGTTTCATCAAACGGTCACAAATAAGTGTCGCAAACCATCTTTTTCCATACAACTTTGTAAGCTTGGCCGGACAACTTAGGATAATATTTAAACGGCCAATGAGGCACCTTGGTGATCACCATCCGTCACTCTACCACTAGGAGTGATCGGCCAAGGGATGGCCCACCCATGCGGCCTCTAGATGATCACTCGAAGATGGTTGGGCATGCAGCTATTTTAAGACGCTTAATCCACGACTTACTCCGTTAAGCTTTAAAACAGCGATGCTTCATACATATTAATTGTGTTCGATGCATTACATGCATAAAGCATACACGATATTTCATGAATATCGATTTCCTAAATAACTTATTTATTTAACCTAATAGCATCACGTGAAATTTCCTGCGGGTCCCACGACCCGACCCACTCACTCGAGACATCAAACATGTCATAAACTGGGGGATACTCACTAGGGTATTGGTCTGGCGGTTTACAGCGTGCAATGCGCCATTACAAGAACGTGTCAGGAAGAGTGGACGGTTAACAGTGATGAGGGGAGTGGGCAAAGGTGTGATCGTGTAACAATCAACACTCCTATATGACCCCTCTACTTCATCACTCAACTTCCTACGATATGAGGGTTTGCGCTCAATGACTTGTATAAATTGGTCTTTTACCTATTTCCAAATAACAAGAAAAAATACCAAAAAAAAAAACAAGTGTTGTCACATATCCAGAAAACACCCAGAACTGATAGCTTACATTCCACAAGCCAGTTCAACATTCTGATACAAGTCATAAACATCCAACACCTTCACAATCTCAACACCTTCTTCGCTTTCCTCCCTAAGATCAACCCCATCTCCTTCACTTTGTGACTGAAGCAAGTCTGAAGCGGGCATTTCTTGTAATAGGCCATAATTGTACAGATTGCTCTCTCGAATCAAAAGCACTCATGTGCAGTGCATTTGTTTAGGGTTTAGATTCGTTTCTCATTCACACACCCAAAATTACCAAAACCAGCCGAAACAGTTTTCACCCATAAACAGTATGACCTCGGCCAAGTTACGTTTGGTCATGCGAAATATGCTCGCGGCCAAAAGGAGAATGTTTCCACCACGGAAACTGTGCATACGGCTACAAGAGGAAAAGGAAACCCTAAAGATAGGTTTTCATGGGAGAAGAACTAACGGCAGCCACCCATTCACGCGCGCCTATTTTGCATAATAATTGGCCTCCTTACTATTGTGACGGCTAATATTACTACGATACTGCTCGCAGGGAAGAATCATTCATACAAAAGTATTTCTATGGGTTTATGGAGAATATGTCTATGGCTAGGGTTTACATCAACAACAAAAAAAAAAAATGTTGGAACACAAGCCTGGAGTGCGCTCGCCTACTTATCTGTTTTGCTTCTAATGCGGAGAGGTGAAAACAAAGGCAATATTACAAAAAAAAAAAAAAAAGATGTGCGACCCATTTTATACACATATTACTTTGGAGTTTGGGTGGAATAAGGTTTCCTTTTATAAGCACAACACTTTTGGAATTAGAATGGAGGAAGGTTTCTCGTTTAATCTATGCACTGAAAAGGCAGCCGGGCCCGCGAAGGAAACGCTCCATGGCGCCATCAGTCTGAGGCCAAGACAATTCCAAACATTTCGGTCCCAAACGGCCATCTCTACCGCTCCACGCTAACGCGAACGTTCCGCGTTCAACCCCCAAGAATCCGTTCCTAGCCAGCGCCATCTCCACGTTGCAGCCGAGCCCTAACCATCGCCATCCTCTCCTTCCCAAGCCACCGTTCCATTGGCCTTCCCAAGCCAACGCTCCATTGGCTTTCCAAGATAACAGCATCCATCTGCCACTCCAAGATAGCTGCGCCATCCGCCATGCCAATCTAGTTACGCCATCCGTGGTGAACGTCGTTTACTCAAAAAAATAAAATTATATTTCCCACTAATTAAATATAATATAGCGGTAGTAAGAGATCGTTCCCACGAAGAGTAATGTAATTGATATGTTATCTAAATCAGCGAAAATATAAAAGAAGGATAAAAAGATAATATGATATGTATGTAATCAATGAGAGAAAGATATTGGTTAAGGAATTCATCTTCAATTTTAGACAAGTGCTTGCATATATGATTAGAATTACGATTTAATCTCCTTATCATCAAAAGCTTAGAAAATCAAGAGAGCAAGATAATCTATTAATTTCCTAAGTTATTCACACACACATTAAAGATGCATATGTGAATTCTACCTAAAGAATAACCTAACGCCTTGCGCTAATTAAGTTCAATTCCCAGGAGCATTAAGTTTTGGGAAATAGCTAATCAATGCAATTGTCATACATTGCGCATAACAATTCGAACAAAAGTCAATTTCTACATATGACTACGAGAGTGTATCACTACAAACCGTAATCATATCGTGCTACTTGTATTTGGGTTATCGCTTGATGAAAAAACATTAAAATAGCTATGGACAAAAGTCCTATCACAATACGTCAATCATGTGATTATGAAAAACAGTAGAAAATTGAACGATAATCAAGAGAGAAAACTAACCGTAACACAAGCACAAGTTTTAGAAATAAGATTCCATCCTTAACCAATAAATTATACAAAAGAGATAGTTCTCCCCCTAAGGGGAGAAAAACGGTGAAAAGAAGATACGTGTCAAGAAGATAAGCTATCTAAAATTGTGCCTAGGGTTCTCTATATATAGAGTTTTTTGACCTCCTCCTGAAGAAAACTAGGAAACCTAGAAAAAATAGGAAAGTGCACCTCCTCTTGACGAAAACTAGAAAATCTAGCAAAAATAGGAGAGTGTCCCGTGCATAACGCCCGGTCAAGGTAGGTTGCAAACTCTGGCCATTCACGTGTCCAAGGCTTGTCGAGAACAAATAGTTGCAATCTTAGTTTTGTTCTGTAAAATTTGGCTCAAAGCCTGTTGGGCTCGTACCCAACTGATATTGCTGGCCCACTCTTCTCATCTGTCATGGGATGCTGGAAAAGCCCAGCCCATTATCTTCACTTCTTCATTCTTGTTTCTCAGTACTCTTGACTGCAGACTCGATCTTCTATGTTCTCTTGGAAGCAACCACGGATACGTCCATTCTTCAACTCCAAATATCTGGTAGCAACTCAATCCAACTGGTTTCTCTTCTTAGTTCATCTCGAGCAACATCAACAGTGAGCTCGCTCCCATCATCATTGCCACTGTCCTTCGAGCTCAAGACTTCTCGGTTCGTACAACAGATCAGTATTATTTCAAACTCCTCGGCTAACCATCTCCGGCTTCTCAGCACGTTTAGTTCCGTGTCATTACTCCATTGTCAGAGAGTTTCAATACGTACCATGCATGCCATTTCGTCCCAGCAGACTTAACTCCATCCCAGCTGCAATACATCAACTCCATAAGTACCATGCATGCCATTAGCCTTCGTTGACTGCAAGTCACAACATCTCACGATGCTCAACTGCCAGCCGTGAACGACATCACCATTTCTCAACATCGTCTCATCTCCATCGATCACTGACTACTTGTGTAAATACCAGTACCTCAAACCCATACAGCTCCTCCAACACCGGCAGTAAAATCTTCCCAGCTCGATCTCTTATCCTCACTGCCAATACTCACCATTTGTTGAATTCCTTCTCCCACTGACAGCAGCGTATCACTCACCATCCACAGCAGTGACCATCACCGTTAGTCGTCAGCATCACTGCCATCACAACCAATCGCGACTCCATTCTCTCCCCTTCATCTCGATGCATGAGAATCCAGCATCAGTTTCATGCCTTCGTCAACTTCCAATGGCTATCAGCACACTCTTATTCTCAGCTGCCAGAAACAGCGTCTCTTTACCACAGCTCAGTTCATCGCATATTCTACTGCCATCTCATCACAGCCACCTTCTTAACCCATCAAATGGCCATACAAACCCATTAGCAATGATGCACTCAATCCCATTCAACCTTCATTCTCAACCCATAGCACTGATGCACTCAAGCCAAACCTTATGGTTAGAGCTTCTCCGATAATTCACAATGGATTTCAGCTGATATTCTTAACGCCCATACAACTGACCACAATGATTTCCCATGCAATGATAATTTCGTCTCTCTTTTTGGAAAATTGGACGATTCTTTGTTCTTTTTGGGAATAAGCTCCAAAATTCCCATAAAATATAAAACGAAAGATTATAATGCAATTTCGCAAGAAAACTAGCTAAGAAAGCATAACCAATCGATACTTAGAGAGGTGTTTTTACACACCTATCAAATTCCGCCACACCCAAACTTTGCTAGTCCTCGAGCAAACAAAACGAAACAAAAATAAAATACAACTCCATGTCGTGAGGATACGGTTACTCTTAGCATGAATAACAGGCCTTTAAACCCCTAGGTGTCCCTAGTGGACGAGTTATAGTCTCGTGAGGGCTTACGAGAGATATACCCACAAAACCTTTATGCCAAAACGAATAACATACCAATTAACAATTACTCCCCGGCAACGGCGCCAATTTTGGTGAGCGTCGTTTACTCAACAAAATAAAATTATATTTCCCACTAATTAAATATAATGTAGCGGTAGTAAGAGATCGTTCCCACGAAGAGTAATGTAATTGATATGTTATATAAATCAGCGAAAATATAAAAGAAGGATAAAAAGATAATATGATATGTATGTAATCAATGAGAGAAAGATATTGGTTAAGGAATTCATCTTCAATTTTAGACAAGTGCTTGCATATATGATTAGAATTACGATTTAATATCCTTATCATCAAAAGCTTAGAAAATCAAGAGAGCAAGATAATCTATTAATTTCCTAAGTTATTCACACACACATTAAAGATGCATATGTGAATTCTACCTAAAGAATAACCTAACGCCTTGCGCTAATTAAGTTCAATTCCCAGGAGCATTAAGTTTTGGGAAATAGCTAATCAATGCAATTGTCATACATTGTGGTAGGCTCGGAAAGATACCTACTATTGTATAAATACTGCAAGTGCACAGTATCGACAAGCAACACAGGGCAAGCACAGGTCGAACCACAGAGACTTGGAGAGTGTAGAAGTTGATTCTAAATCCTGATTCAGAGAGTAACCAAAAGGGGTTTGTTTTTGTCGATACGACGATATGATTTTCAAGTGACTGAAATAATAAAAGTAAAAGATGCAAATAGCAAGATATGTAAACAATGATAATATGGATACTAGGGTATTCAAATCCACCAATAACCTATGATATGCATTCAACTTGTAATATTATTCTTGTCCTTATAGTAGATTCAAGTCTACCGTATAACTAAGGTGTTTCTCCAATGGATAATTTAATCACAACTAAAGTATTTCTCCAAAGCATTAATTGTCTAATTAAGCACAACTAATCTAAAGATCAATATTTGGTTAAGCATGAGTTGTAGCATAATCAACATAGAGATATTCTAACTACAATGGATACATGGCATACATTGTGAGAGCAAGATGTTGACAAACTTGGATTAAATTATATCTTTAAACAATTCTAAACTTTCAAGAACAAGATACAAGATATGAATACATACCAATGAGATTAGGGCTTCATCTAAACCCTAGTAAATGAAATTAGAACATGAAGAACATTACAACAAAATTGAAATTTGATAAACTAACATGAACAAGCTATTCTTGGATCGTTTTTCAACACAACAACCCTCTCTATTTATACACAAAATTCCCTCAAGCACTTGGATTCGAAATTTGGAAAGCATCCACTCAACAAAACATGTTTTCTTAATTGATGGATTGAATGGAATATATTTGGTTGTGGGAAACAAATTGGGAGTGATTGAGTGAGAGAATGGGGATGTTTTCTTTAATTGATGGATGAAATGGAATACAATGGGGGTGAGGTGGATGTTTGGAAAGAATCCAATGGGGGTGAGGTGGATGTTTTGGAAAGAATCCAATGGGGGTGAGGTGGAAATGGATTTGGGTCTTGGGTTTTGGATCAAGGGTTGTTTAATCCCATGAATTTGTAAACAGGTTGCCACTGATGCGCGAGCGGGTTGCAACGCTTTCAACTTTCTTCTCTTTTGTCTTCTCAATTCTTCCAAGCTTTATTTAGTACTTAAAAACACAAAATTAATTAATACAAATATTTATTCTTGAAAATGGTAAAAATGCAGAATTTGGGATAATATATGACTTTGAAGCGCGAAAGATGAGTTAAGTGCCAATGAAAAGGTGTATGAACATGCAATATTTGGCACTCATCAAATACCCCCAAACCTGAATTTTACTTGTCCTCAAGTGAAACAGAAATCCAGAAATCCTAACTATACCACTGTCGCTGGTCTCTCGAATGCATTTAGCGTATGCACTAAGCCTTTAAACGCCTAGGTGTCCCTAGTGGACGAGTTGTAGTCACGTGAGGGCCTACCAAAGATGTACCCACAAAACCTTCTCCAATTTCAGAGCATCCATAGAAATGTCTTCGTCTTCGGTCTTCAACTGTAGATGATGAACTTCGGAATTTCGTAGAACCATGAAAATTTGTAACCAATTTTTTTTTTTTAAACCCGCTATACAGCTGGTCATCATTTTTTTTTTAGTGACCCGCTACACAGCTGGTCATCAGATACCAAACACAAGATCCGATATATATATATATATTTTTAGAGACCCGCTACACAGCTGGTCTTAGAAGACAACAGAAGACCCGCTACACAGCTGGTCATAGAAACAAAAGACTGCAAGACCCGCTACACAACTGGTCATAGAAAACACACTACAAAAAATGCAAAAGACTACAAAAGATCCTACAAAAGACCCGCTCCACAGCTGGTCATAAAAAAATAACAACAAAAGACTCAAAAATTTCAAAAGACTACAAAGGATCCTACAAAAGACCCGCTACACAGCTGGTCATAAAAAATACAAAAGACTACAAAGGATCCTACAAAAGACCCGCTCCACAGCTGGTCATAAAAGATGCAAAAGACTACAAAACGCCATATGCAAATACTCCCCCAAACCTAAATCTAACATTGTCCTCAATGTTTCAAAAGATAACAGAAACCACAACAAACTATGAGAACAAAACAGATTCAAAGGAAAGAGATTACCAGATGCCAAACCAGATACAGTAGAGTATGTCCAAAGCAACCAGCAGGGAAGATATCTGTGTTATGTACAGGGGGTGAACTTTTTAGTCCACATAGATTGGATCACCAAGATGAGTTGTTTCAATCTCAGGTGGGATTGGTTCAAGGAACGGCTTCAATCTCTGCCCATTGACCTTGAAGACATTCTTGGTTGTTACATCTTCTAGTTCTACAGCCCCATGGGGGAAAATTGTTCGCACCACGAACATGCCTGTCCATTTAGAACGTAATTTTCCTGGAAAAAGGTGCAGTCGTGAGTTATACAATAGAACTTTGTGTCCTGGAGTGAATGACTTGCGCAAAATGCGTTTGTCATGGAGCACCTTCATTCTTTGTTTGTACATTTTTGCATTATCATATGCATCATTTCTTAACTCTTCCAACTCATTGAGTTGAAGCTTCCTTTGGGTGCCAGCTTTATCTAGATCAAAGTTCAGTTTCTTTATAGCCCAATATGCACGATGTTCTAACTCTACAGGGATATGACAAGCTTTACCGTACACAAGTCTGTAAGGGGACATACCAATGGGGGTCTTGTATGCAGTTCTATAGGCCCATAAAGCATCATTCAATCTTAAATACCAATCTTTTCTAGACGGGTTAACCGTCTTTTCTAGAATGTGCTTAATCTCCCTATTTGAAACCTCTACCTGGCCACTGGTTTGTGGATGATATGGGGTTGCAACTTTATGAGTTATGCCATACTTACGGACTAAGGACTCAAAAGGCCTATTGCAGAAATGTGAACCACCGTCACTGATTATAGCTCTAGGGGTGCCAAATCGAGAAAATATGTTTTCCTTTAAGAACGAAAGTACCACCTTGTGGTCATTAGTTTTGGTTGCAATTGCTTCTACCCACTTAGAAACATAGTCAACAACAACAAGGATGTACAACTTTCCTTCAGAGCTAGGAAATGGACCCATGAAATAAATGCCCCATACATCAAATAGCTCAACAATCAAAATGGGTTATAAGGGCATCATGTTTCGTTTTGATATACTTCCCAATTTCTGGCACCGGTCACAAGAAACACAGAAGGCATGGCTATCCTTAAACAATGTTGGCCAGTAAAAACCACTCTGCAAGATCTTTGCAGCAGTTTTCTTTGCACTAAAGTATCCTCCACATGCTTGATCATGACAAAAAGAGATGACATCCCTTTGTTCAGAATTGGTGACACATTTCCTAATGATTTGGTCAGGGTAGTATTTGAACAGATATGGGTCATCCCATAGGAAATGTTTCACTTCGGCCAAGAATTTAGACCGGTCTTGTTTAGACCAATGAAGTGGCATCCTACCTGTGGCAAGGTAGTTCACGATGTCGACAAACCATGGAATTTCAGAAACCAACATCAGTTGTTCATCAGGGAAGGATTCCCTAATAATCTCTGATTCATCAGCAGATTCGACATTCAACCTAGATAAGTGATCAGCAACAACATTCTCTGACCCTTTTTTATCTCGAATTTTGAGGTGGAACTCTTGTAACAGGAGTATCCATCGAATTAGACGAGCCTTAGCATCTTTTTAGATAAAAGATATCTTAATGTGGCATGGTCAGTATAAATGATTATTTTAGATCCTATCAAATAAGATCTAAACTTATCTAATGCAAACACAACATCTAGCAACTCTTTTTCGGTAGTTGAATAATTCATTTGGGCCTAATTCAGTGTCTTACTAGCATAGTAGATCACATAGGGGTGTTTGTCAACTCGCTGACCTAAGACAACTCCAACATCAAAATCAGATGTGTCACACATGATTTCAAAAGGTAATTTCCAATCAGGAGGTCGGACTATAGGTGCTGAAGTTAGAAGAGTTTTGAGCTCTTCCCAAGCATGCACACAAGCATTATCAAACACAAAGAAAACATGTTTACTGAGTAGATTACACAGTGGTCTTGAGATATTACTGAAATCTTTAATGAATCTACGGTAGAAACCAGCATGGCCTAAAAATGATCTAACCTCCCTCACAGAGAGAGGTTGCGGCAAGTTTTGAATGAGGTCGACTTTGGCTTTGTCTACTTCAATGCCTTTTTCAGATATGATGTGTCCTAGAACTATGCCCGAGTTCACCATAAAATGACATTTCTCCCAATTTAAAACCAAATATTTCTCTTTACATCTAATCAGCACGCGAGTAAGATGGTTTAAACATTCATCAAAAGATGATCCAAACACAGAGAAATCATCCATAAATATCTCAAGGAAGTTATCTATCATATCAGAAAAAATGCTCATCATACAACGCTGAAATGTAGCGGGTGCGTTGCACAACCCAAAGGGCATAAGACGATAGGCAAACTTTCCAAATGGACATGTAAATGTAGTCTTTTCCTGATCTTCGGGTGAAATATGAATCTGGTTGTAACCAGAAAAACCATCCAAGAAACAATAGAATTTACGCCCAGACAATCGTTCAAGCATTTGATCTATGAATGGAAGAGGGAAGTGATCTTTCCTTGTAACTGCATTCAACTTCCTATAATCAATGCAAACTCTCCACCCTGTGGTTATTCGAGTAGTGATTAACTCATCTTTATCGTTTTGAACTACAGTAACTCCTGACTTTTTCAACCTGAATGGGGCTAACCCATTTGCTATCTGAGATTGGGTAGATGATACCCGCATCAAGAAGCTTTATAATCTCACTCTTAACAACCTCTTTCATTTTAGGATTGAGACGCCTTTGCATCTCCCTAGATGGTTTATCATTGTCCTCAAGGTTTATATGATGCATGCAATCAGTGGGACTTATGCCTTTAAGGTCCGAGATGGTCCATCCTAAGGCTTCTTTATGCTCCTTAAGTACTTCTAAAAGTTTACTTTCCTGTTCTGTATCTAAGGCAGATGAAATGATTACAGGCAAAGTATTAGAAGGTCCCAAAAATGCATATTTAAGAGTATCAGGCAATGGTTTCAGTTCGAGCTTTGGTGGCTCAACAAGAGAGGGAACAGACTTGGATTCCAGGAGTGGAAGTGGTTCCACTCTAGCTTTACACTTAGTCGTGTCCATAAGTGGTGTGGATTCAAGCAAAGTATTCACTTCACTTATGTATTCATCATCAAATAAATCCAAGTCAAAATTATTCAAACAAGCATCCAAAGGGTCAACAGACATGCTACTAGACAACGAATCCTGAATCAAACTTTCAATCATGTTGATTTCATGCACATCATTATCATCATCAAGATCTAAATGTTGTTGGCTAGTATTGAAAATATTCAACTCCACAGTCATATTACCAAATGAAAACTTCAACACTCCATTACGACAGTTAATGATTGCATTGGACGTTGCTAAGAAGGGACGTCCCAAAATGACAGGAATGTGACTGTCAGGGTTTTTCACAGGTTGAGTATCTAAGAAGATGAAGTCCACAGGAAAATAAAACTTATCAACCTTAATCAAAACATTTTCTACCACACCACGTGGTACTTTGACGGATCTGTCCGCCAATTGCAGAGTTATAGGTGTTGCCTTCAACTCTCCAAGACCTAACTGCACATATACTGAATATGGTAGTAAATTCACACTTTCCCCTAAGTCTAGGAACGCCTTCTTAACCGTTTGGTCACCTATTTTGCATGTGATAGTTGGACTACCTGGGTATTTAAACTTAGGAGGTGTGTTTCTTTGAATGATTGCACTCACTTGCTCAGTGAGAAAAGCACGCTTATACACATGAATCTTTCGCTTTTGTGTGCACAGATCCTTAAGGAATTTAGCATAAGCAGGGACTTGCTTGATTGCATCAAGAAATTGGATGTTGATGTTAACTCGTTTGAACATTTCCAAAATCTTGTTGTACTGTATACTCTCTTTTTGCTGCACCAATCTTTGTGGGAATGGAGCAACAGGTACATGAGATGGTGCAGAGACATTAAAATTATGGGAACTCTTATGTTGCTCAGATTTGTCTTCAATAATAGGTGTTTTCTGTGGGATTTTATGCACTGGTGAGTCTGATGTAGACTCACTCGGCTGTGGTACACCTACATTGTTTTCAACAACTTTACCACTACGAAGGGTGGTGACAACATTTACTTGATTATGGGAGGCATCATTTCGAGTTGAATTTTCTGCCTGATATACATTTTTTGGATTTTGTTGGGGCTGACTAGGGAGTTTTCCTTTGTCTCTTTCATTCAATGCTTCACAAATTTGACCCATTTTAAGTTCTAGACTTGTAAAACGTTGGTCTGTGGTCTTTTGGAGTTGTACCAAATTTTGGGTCAACAAACCGAAACTTTCTTCGAAGCTAGGCTTTTTATCTACATGGTACTGCACATGTGGTTGCACTTGGGGGTTTCTAGGATAAGGGTATCCTTGGTTATTATTTGATGTTCCCCCTTGGACGGGCCCTTTAGACCATGAAAGGTTAGGGTGATTTCTCCACCCTGGGTTGTAGGTATGAGAGTATGGGTTGTTCTCTTTCCTTTGGTACAAAACATTGGCTTGCTCAGTTTTAGACTCTTGAAATGCATGGAGGTATGGACAAGTGTCCACTAGATGGTCTGAACTATGGCATGCGGCACAAGTGGCCATTTCAATTTGACTACGGAGAGTAGGGATATTAGTTTTTCCATTCTTTTCTAGTTCTAGCTTTTCTATTCTCCTGGCCAAGGATGCCATCTTTGCACTTCCTTCGAAGTCAGAGTAAATTCTATGAACATTGGATGCAAGGGTAATCCTATTTGGTTCACGGGGGGATTCCCACTGCTGAGTCTTTTCAGCGACTTCGATTAAGAAATCCCAAGACTCATCAGCAGTTTTTTCAATAAATTGACCATTGCACATGGTCTCAACTGTAGTTCGGTTCTTGACATCTAAGCCTTCATACAAAATTTGCACAAGTCTCCATTTTTCAAAACCATGGTGAGGACATTGGAGCAATAATTCATTGAATCTCTCCAAATATTTTGCCAAAGTTTCCTCCTATAATTGCACAAAACTATTCAGACTTTGACGAATTGTCGTAGTCTTATGGTTTGGGAAGAACTTTTTGAAGAACTCTTTCGTAAGAGCATCCCATGTATGAAATGACTGTGGTTGTTGAGCACACAGCCAAGTCTTGGCTTTGTCTATCAAAGAAAAAGGAAAAAGTTTCATTTTGAGGTGCTCATCCGTCATTTGGTTGATCCGAAGAGTCCCACAAATTTCCTCGAACTCTCTCACATGGTGGTAGGGATTTTTAGCTTCAACCCCTTTAAATTTAGGCAACATATTGAGGATACTTGCCTTTAGCTCATATTGTCCATCAATAGCTGGTAAGACAATGCACGAGGACTGGGTTGTCCTCGTTGGGTACATGTAGTCCTTTAGACTACGGACTGGGTTTACTGGTTCTCCCATTGTTTCGGATGGGTTTGGAATATCTGCCTCAGAACTATGTATTTCAATTAACTCTTCTTGACTGATTCTAACTAGTCGGCGTGTATGGTCTCTAAAAGACACAATCATAGCCTAGCTAGCACATCAAGCATGTTAACCATTCATCTAGAAGGCAAGTTCTATGCAATCACAAACAAGGATGACTCCACCACAGTAAAACCTCCGATTTCTAGCAAACAAAAAGCATGATGGCTCCACTTAGATTGTTTTCTAGACTGACTTCTAATCCTTCGAAAGGGAATTCGTTACAATCTGAGCAAACCCCTCTGGAATCAATCTGATTTTAAGTGAATTGAATAGGCGAGGGAAGCTGCTGGAGCTTTGATACCCAAGGCCTCACCGCAATACAAGGCGGCGCTGTCACGCATTCAACTCACAGAAACCGTCATGAACTTCGACGTATGCTTAAAGAGTAACCAATATTTTTCAAACGACTTTCCTACTAAGCTCGTTACCTTATAGGTCTTGTTCTATTTAAAATTTTAAAGCTTAGGTTCGCGTATGTATCATTTTCCTAAGGCGGGCAAGAAGAGAACGGTGATGAAATCCGAACCCTTATCTTGTATGGCCACTCCTTTCCCTTTACTAGGAAAATAAAGCAGCCGTATTTAATTCCTCAACATATATGCAAACGAAGGAATACAGTAACTCGCTAACAAGGGATTCGCGAGTGTTTCGACAAACTTACCTCCCGTTCTAGACGGGGGATGAACCGTTGTTGTCGACTCGGGCCACGACTCCTATGTCATGAACTAACTCGAGGGGCCGAGGTGATATTGTAATCACTTTCCTTCTCTACAAACAGTTGATATTTAATAATACCCTTCCGTAGGGTTTAAAAATAAAAAATATAAATAGAATGTCCAAGTCCAAAGTCCAAAATAAAGTGCAAAAGAAAAAGAAAATTACAAGAGTAGAGGAATCCTAATACAATAAAATAAACTCTTTTTTTTTTTTTAATTTAAAATAAAAACTTCTTTCGCTTCCTTTCGCTTCGCCTTTACAACAGCTACCCCGACACCTGTTGAGCTCAAAAGAGGTAGTTAGGGTTTTGAAGTTTTAAAGCAAAAGCAAAAATAAAAATAAAAAATAACAAAAATAAGTGTAAAATTGACTGTGAATGCTACAGTGATATGTGAACAGTTCCAGGAGATGAAAAATGAATAGTGACAGGAGATGAAAAATGAACTACACCACTACCGAGTCCCCGGCAACGGCGCCAAAAACTTGGTAGGCTCGGAAAGATACCTACTATTGTATAAATACTGCAAGTGCACAGTGTCGACAAGCAACACAGGGCAAGCACAGGTCGAACCACAGAGACTTGGAGAGTGTAGAAGTTGATTCTAAATCCTGATTCAGAGAGTAACCAAAAGGGGTTTGTTTTTGTCGATACGACGATATGATTTTCAAGTGACTGAAATAATAAAAGTAAAAGATGCAAATAGCAAGATATGTAAACAATGATAATATGGATACTAGGGTATTCAAATCCACCAATAACCTATGATATGCATTAAACTTGTAATATTATTCTTGTCCTTATAGTAGATTCAAGTCTACCGTATAACTAAGGTGTTTCTCCAATGGATAATTTAATCACAACTAAAGTATTTCTCCAAAGCATTAATTGTCTAATTAAGCACAACTAATCTAAAGATCAATATTTGGTTAAGCATGAGTTGTAGCATAATCAACATAGAGATATTCTAACTACAATGGATACATGGCATACATTGTGAGATCAAGATGTTGACAAACTTGGATTAAATTATATCTTTAAATAATTCTAAACTTTCAAGAACAAGATACAAGATATGAATACATACCAATGAGATTAGGGCTTCATCTAAACCCTAGTAAATGAAATTAGAACATGAAGAACATTACAACAAAATTGAAATTTGATAAACTAACATGAACAAGCTATTCTTGGATCGTTTTTCAACACAACAACCCTCTCTATTTATACACAAAATTCCCTCAAGCACTTGGATTCGAAATTTTGAAAGCATCCACTCAACAAAACATGTTTTCTTAATTGATGGATTGAATGGAATATATTTGGTTGTGGGAAACAAATTGGGAGTGATTGAGTGAGAGAATGGGGATGTTTTCTTTAATTGATGGATGAAATGGAATCCAATGGGGGTGAGGTGGAAATGGATTTGGGTCTTGGGTTTTGGATCATGGGTTGTTTAATCCCATGAATTTGTAAACAGGTTGCCACTGATGTGCGACCGGGTTGCAACGCTTCCAACTTTCTTCTCTTTTGTCTTCTCAATTCTTCCAAGCTTTATTTAGTACTTAAAAACACAAAATTAATTAATACAAATATTTATTCTTGAAAATGGTAAAAATGCAGAATTTGGGATAATATATGACTTTGAAGCGAGAAAGATGAGTTAAGTGCCAATGAAAAGGTGTATGAACATGCAATATTTGGCACTCATCACATTGCGCATAACAATTCGAACAAAAGTCAATTTCTACATATGACTACGAGAGTGTATCACTACAAACCGTAATCATATCGTGCTACTTGTATTTGGGTTATCGCTTGATGAAAAAACCCTAAAATAGTTATGGAAAAAAGTCCTATCACAATACGTCAATCATGTGATTATGAAAAACAGTAGAAAAATGAACGATAATCAAGAGAGAAAACTAACCGTAACACAAGCATAAGTTTTAGAAATAAGATTCCATCCTTAACCAATAAAGTATACAAAAGAGATAGCTCTCCCCCTAAGGGGAGAAAAACGGTGAAAAGAAGATACGTGTCAAGAAGATAAGCTATCTAAAATTGTGCCTAGGGTTCTCTATATATAGAGTTTTGTGACCTCCTCCTGAAGAAAACTAGGAAACCTAGAAAAAATAGGAAAGTGCACCTCCTCTTGACGAAAACTTGAAAATCTAGCAAAAATAGGAGAGTGTCCCGTGCATAACACACGGTCAAGGTAGGTTGCAAACTCTGGCCATTCACGCGTCCAAGGCTTGTCGAGAACAAATAGTTGCAATCTTAGTTTTGTTCTGTAAATTTTGGCTCAAAGCCTGTTGGGCTCGTACCCAACTGATCTTGCTGGCCCACTCTTCTTATCTGTCATGGGATTATGGAAAAGCCCAGCCCATTATCTTCACTTCTTCATTCTTGTTTCTCAGTACTCTTGACTGCAGACTCGATCTTCTATGTTCTCTTAGAAGCAACCACGGATACGTCCATTCTTCAACTCCAAATATCTGGTAGCAACTCAATCCAACTGGTTTCTCTTCTTAGTTCATCTCGAGCAACATCAACAGTAGCTCAGCTCCCATCATCATTGCCACTGTCCTTCGAGCTCAAGACTTCTCAGTTCGTCCAACAGACTGTATTATTTCAAACTCCTCGGCTAACCATCTCCGGCTTATCAGCACGTTTAGTTCCGTGTCATTACTCCATTGTCAGAGAGTTTCAATACGTACCATGCATGCCATTTCGTCCCAGCAGACTCAACTCCATCCCAGCTGCAATACATCAACTCCATAAGTACCATGCATGCCATTAGCCTTCGTTGACTGCAAGTCACAACATCTCACGATGCTCAACTGCCAGCCGTGAACGACATCACCATTTCTCAACATCGTCTCATCTCCATCGATCACTGACTACTCGTGTAAATACCAGTACCTCAAACCCATACAGCTCCTCCAACACCGGCAGTAAAATCTTCCCAACTCGATCTCTTATCCTCACTGCCAATACTCACCATTTGTTGAGTTCCTTCTCCCACTGACAGCAGCGTATCACTCACCATCCACAGCAGTGACCATCACCGTTAGTCGTCAGCATCACTGCCATCACAACCAATCGCGACTCCATTCTCTACCCTTCAGCTCGATGCATGAGAATCCAGCATCAGTTTCATGCCTTCGTCAACTTCCAATGGCTATCGGCACACTCTTATTCTCAGCTTCCAGAAACATCGTCTCTTTACCACAGCTCAGTTCATCGCATATTCTACTGCCATCTCATCACAGCCACCTTCTTAACCCATCAAATGGCCATACAAACCCATTAGCAATGATGCACTCAAGCCCATTCAACCTTCATTCTCAACCCATAGCACTGATGCACTCAAGCCCAACCTTATGGTTAGAGCTTCTCCGATAATTCACAATGGATTTCAGCTGATATTCTTAACACCCATACAACTGACCACAATGATTTCCCATGCAATGATAATTTCGTCTCTCTTTTTGGCAAATTGGACGATTCTTTGTTCTTTTTGGGAATAAGCTCCAAAATTCCCATAAAATATAAAACGAAAGATAATAATGCAATTTCGCAAGAAAACTAGCTAAGAAAGCATAACCAATCGATACTTAGAGAGGTGTTTTTACAAAATAAAATTATATGTCCCACTAATTTAATATAATATAGCGGTAGTAAGAGATCGTTCCCATGAAGAGTAATGTAATTGATATGTTATCTAAATCAGCGAAAATATAAAAGAAGGATAAAAAGATAATATGATATGTATGTAATCAATGAGAGAAAGATATTGGTTAAGGAATTCATCTTCAATTTTAGACAAGTGCTTGCATATATGATTAGAATTACGATTTAATCTCCTTATCATCAAAAGCTTAGAAAATCAAGAGAGCAAGATAATCTATTAATTTCCTAAGTTATTCACACACACATTAAAGCTGCATATGTGAATTCTACCTAAAGAATAACCTAACGCCTTGCGCTAATTAAGTTCAATTCCCAGGAGCATTAAGTTTTGGGAAATAGCTAATCAATGCAATTGTCATACATTGCGCATAACAATTCGAACAAAAGTCAATTTCTACATATGACTACGAGACTGTATCACTAGAAACCGTAATCATATTGTGCTACTTGTATTTGGGTTATCGCTTGATGAAAAAACCCTAAAATAGCTATGGACAAAAGTCCTATCACAATACGTCAATCATGTGATTATGAAAAACAGTAGAAAATTGAACGATAATCAAGAGAGAAAACTAACCGTAACACAAGCACAAGTTTTAGAAATAAGATTCCATCCTTAACCAATAAAGTATACAAAAGAGATAGTTCTCCCCCTAAGGGGAGAAAAACGGTGAAAAGAAGATACGTGTCAAGAAGATAAGCTATCTAAAATTGTGCCTAGGGTTCTCTATATATAGAGTTTTGTGACCTCCTCCTGAAGAAAACTAGGAAACCTAGAAAAAATAGGAAAGTGCACCTCGTCTTGACGAAAACTAGAAAATCTAGCAAAAATAGGAGAGTGTCCCATGCATAACGCCCGGTCAAGGTTGGTTGCAAACTCTGGCCATTCACGCGTCCAAGGCTTGTCGAGAACAAATAGTTTCAATCTTAGTTTTGTTCTGTAAAATTTGGCTCAAAGCCTGTTGGGCTCGTACCCAACTGATCTTGCTGGCCTACTCTTCTCATCTGTCATGGGATGATGGAAAAGCCCAGCCCATTATCTTCACTTCTTCATTCTTGTTTCTCAGTACTCTTGACTGCAGACTCGATCTTCTATGTTCTCTTGGAAGCAACCACGGATACGTCCATTCTTCAACTCCAAATATCTCGTAGCAACTCAATCCAACTGGTTTCTCTTCTTAGTTCATCTCGGGCAACATCAACAGTAGCTCATCTCCCATCATCATTTCCACTGTCCTTCGATCTCAAGACTTCTCAGTTCGTCCAACAGACTGTATTATTTCAAACTCCTCGGCTAACCATCTCCGGCTTCTCAGCACGTTTAGTTCCGTGTCATTACTCCATTGTCAGAGAGTTTCAATACGTACCATGCATGCCATTTCGTCCCAGCAGACTCAACTCCATCCCAGCTGCAATATATCAACTCCATACGTACCATGCATGCCATTAGCCTTCGTTGACTGCAAGTCACAACATCTCACGATGCTCAACTGCCAGCCGTGAACGACATCACCATTTATCAACATCGTCTCATCTCCATCGATCACCGACTACTCGTGTAAATACCAGTACCTCAAACCCATACAGCTCCTCCAACACCGGCAGTAAAATCTTACCAGCTCGATCTCTTATCCTCACTTCCAATACTCACCATTTGTTGAGTTCCTTCTCCCACTGACAGCAGCGTATCACTCACCATCCACAGCAGTGACCATCACCGTTAGTCGTCAGCATCACTGCCATCACAACCAATCGCAACTCCATTCTCTACCCTTCAGCTCGATGCATGAGAATCCAGCATCAGTTCCATGCCTTCGTCAACTTCCAATGGCTATCAGCACACTCTTATTCTCAGCTGCCAGAAATAGCGTCTCTTTACCACAGCTCAGTTCATCGCATATTCTACTGCCATCTCATCACAGCCACCTTCTTAACCCATCAAATGGCCATACTAACCCATTAGCAATGATGCAATCAAGCCCATTCAACCTTCATTCTCAACCCATAGCACTGATGCACTCAAACCCAACCTTATGGTTAGAGCTTCTCCGATAATTCACAATGGATTTCAGCTGATATTCTTAACGCACATACAACTGACCACAACGATTTCCCATGCAATGATAATTTCGTCTCTCTTTTTGGCAAATTGGACGATTCTTTGTTCTTTTTGGGAATAAGCTCCAAAATTCCCATAAAATATAAAACGAAAGATAATAATGCAATTTCTCAAGAAAACTAGCTAAGAAAGCATAACCAATCGATACTTAGAGAGGTGTTTTTACACACCTATCAAATTCCCCCACACCCAAACTTTGATAGTCCTCGAGCAAACAAAACGAAACAAAAATAAAATACAACTCCATGTCGTGAGGATACAGTTACTCTTAGCATGAATAACAGGCCTTTAAACCCCTAGGTGTCCCTAGTGGACGAGTTATAGTCTCGTGAGAGCTTACGAGAGATATACCCACAAAACCTTTATGCCAAAACGAATAACATACCAATTAACAATTACTCCCCGGCAATGGCGCCAATTTTGGTGAGCGTCGTTTACTCAACAAAATAAAATTATATTTCCCACTAATTAAATATAATATAGCGGTAGTAAGAGATCGTTCCCACGAAGAGTAATGTAATTGATATGTTATCTAAATCAGCGAAAATATAAAAGAAGGATAAAAAGATAATATGATATGTATGTAATCAATGAGAGAAAGATATTGGTTAAGGAATTCATCTTCAATTTTAGACAAGTGCTTGCATATATGATTAGAATTACGATTTAATCTCCTTATCATCAAAAGCTTAGAAAATCAAGAGAGCAAGATAATCTATTAATTTCCTAAGTTATTCACACACACATTAAAGCTGCATATGTGAATTCTACCTAAAGAATAACCTAACGCCTTGCGCTAATTAAGTTCAATTCCCAGGAGCATTAAGTTTTGGGAAATAGCTAATCAATGCAATTGTCATACATTGCGCATAACAATTCGAACAAAAGTAAATTTCTACATATGACTACGAGACTGTATCACTACAAACCGTAATCATATCGTGCTACTTGTATTTGGGTTATCGCTTGATGAAAAAACCCTAAAATAGATATGGACAAAAGTCCTATCACAATACGTCAATCATGTGATTATGAAAAACAGTAGAAAATTGAACGATAATCAAGAGAGAAAACTAACCGTAACACTAGCACAAGTTTTAGAAATAAGATTCCATCCTTAACTAATAAAGTATACAAAAGAGATAGTTCTCCCCCTAAGGGGAGAAAAACAGTGAAAAGAAGATACGTGTCAAGAAGATAAGATATCTAAAATTGTGCCTAGGGTTCTCTATATATAGAGTTTTGTGACCACCTCCTGAAGAAAACTAGGAAACCTAGAAAAAATAGGAAAGTGCACCTCCTCTTGACGAAAACTAGAAAATCTAGCAAAAATAGGAGAGTGTCCCGTGCATAGCGCCCGGTCAAGGTAGGTTGCAAACTCTGTCCATTCACGCATCCAAGGCTTGTCGAGAACAAATAGTTGCAATCTTAGTTTTGTTCTGTAAAATTTGGCTCAAAGCCTGTTTGGCTCGTACCCAACTGATCTTGCTGGCCCACTCTTCTCATCTGTCATGGGATGCTGGAAAAGCCCAGCCCATTATCTTCACTTCTTCATTCTTGTTTCTCAGTACTCTTGACTGCAGACTCGATCTTCTATGTTCTCTTGGAAGCAACCACGGATACGTCCATTATTCAACTCCAAATATCAGGTAGCAACTCAATCCAACTGGTTTCTCTTCTTAGTTCATCTCGAGCAACATCAACAGTAGCTCAGCTCCCATCATCAGTGCCACTGTCCTTCGAGCTCAAGACTTCTCAGTTCGTCCAGCAGACTGTATTATTTCAAACTCCTCGGCTAACCATCTCCGGCTTCTCAGCACGTTTAGTTCCGTGTCATTACTCCATTGTTAGAGAGTTTCAATACGTACCATGCATGCCATTTCGTCCCAACAGACTCAACTCCATCCCAGCTGCAATACATCAACTCCATACGTACCATGCATGCCATTAGCCTTCGTTGACTGCAAGTCACAACATCTCACGATGCTCAACTGCCATCCGTGAACGACATCACCATTTCTCAACATCGTCTCATCTCCATCGATCATTGACTACTCGTGTAAATACCAGTACCTCAAACCCATACAGCTCCTCCAACACCGGCAGTAAAATCTTCCCAGCTCGATATCTTATCCTCACTGCCAATACTCACCATTTGTTGAGTTCCTTCTCCCACTGACAGCAGCGTATCACTCACCATCCACAGCAGTGACCATCACCGTTAGTCGTCAGCATCACTGCCATCACAACCAATCGCGACTCCATTCTCTACCCTTTAGCTCGATGCATGAGAATCCAGCATCAGTTCCATGCCTTCGTCAACTTCCAATGGCTATCAGCACACTCTTATTCTCAGCTGCCAGAAACAACGTCTCTTTACCACAGCTCAGTTCATCGCATATTCTACTGCCATCTCATCACAGCCACCTTCTTAACCCATCAAATGGCCATACAAACCCATTAGCAATGATGCACTCAAGCCCATTCAACCTTCATTCTCAACCCATAGCACTGATGCACTCAAGCCCAACCTTATGGTTAGAGCTTCTCCGATAATTCACAATGGATTTCAGCTGATATTCTTAACGCCCATACAACTGACCACAATGATTTCCCATACAATGATAATTTCGTCTCTCTTTTTGGCAAATTGACGATTCTTTGTTCTTTTTGGGAATAAGCTCCAAAATTCCCATAAAATATAAAACGAAAGATAATAATGCAATTTCGCAAGAAAACTAGCTAAGAAAGCATAACCAATCGATACTTAGAGAGGTGTTTTTACAAAATAAAATTATATGTCCCACTAATTAAATATAATATAGCGGTAGTAAGAGATCGTTCCCACGAAGAGTAATGTAATTGATATGTTATCTAAATCAGCGAAAATATAAAAGAAGGATAAAAAGATAATATGATATGTATGTAATCAATGAGAGAAAGATATTGGTTAAGGAATTCATCTTCAATTTTAGACAAGTTCTTGCATATATGATTAGAATTACGATTTAATCTCCTTATCTTCAAAAGCTTAGAAAATCAAGAGAGCAAGATAATCTATTAATTTCCTAAGTTATTCACACACTCATTAAAGCTGCATATGTGAATTCTACCTAAAGAATAACCTAACGCCTTGCGCTAATTAAGTTCAATTCCCAGGAGCATTAAGTTTTTGGAAATAGCTAATCAATGCAATTGTCATACATTGCGCATAACAATTCGAACAAAAGTAAATTTCTACATATGACTACGAGAGTGTATCACTACAAACCGTAATCATATCGTGCTACTTGTATTTGGGTTATCGCTTGATGAAAAAACCCTAAAATAGCTATGAACAAAAGTCCTATCACAATACGTCAATCATGTGATTATGAAAAACAGTAGAAAATTGAACGATAATCAAGAGAGAAAACTAACCGTAACACAAGCACAAGTTTTAGAAATAAGATTCCATCCTTAACCAATAAAGTATACAAAAGAGATAGTTCTCCCCCTAAGGGGAGAAAAACGGTGAAAAGAAGATACGTGTCAAGAAGATAAGCTATCTAAAATTGTGCCTAGGGTTCTCTATATATAGAGTTTTGTGACCTCCTCCTGAAGAAAACTAGGAAACCTAGAAAAAATAGGAAAGTGCACCTCCTCTTGACAAAAACTAGAAAATCTAGCAAAAATAGGAGAGTGTCCCGTGCATAACGCCCGGTCAAGGTAGGTTGCAAACTCTGGCCATTCACGCATCCAAGGCTTGTCGAGAACAAATAGTTGCAATCTTAGTTTTGTTTTGTAAAATTTGGCTCAAAGCCTGTTGGGCTCGTACCCAACTGATCTTGCTGGACCACTCTTCTCATCTGTCATGGGATGCTGGAAAAGCCCAGCCCATTATCTTCACTTCTTCATTCTTGTTTCTCAGTACTCTTGACTGCAGACTCGATCTTCTATGTTCTCTTGGAAGCAACCACGGATACGTCCATTCTTCAACTCCAAATATCTGGTAGCAACTCAATCCAACTGGTTTCTCTTCTTAGTTCATCTCGAGCAAAATCAACAGTAGCTCAGCTCCCATCATCATTGCCACTGTCCTTCGAGCTCAAGACTTCTCAGTTCGTACAACAGACTGTATTATTTCAAACTCCTCGGCTAACCATCTCCGGCTTCTCAGCACGTTTAGTTCCGTGTCATTACTCCATTGTCAGAGAGTTTCAATACGTACCATGCATGCCATTTCATCCCAGCAGACTCAACTCCATGCCAGATGCAATATATCAACTCCATACGTACCATGCATGCCATTAGCCTTCGTTGACTGCAAGTCACAACATCTCACGATGCTCAACTGCCAGCCGTGAACGACATCACCATTTCTCAACATCGTCTCATCTCCATCGATCACTAACTACTCGTGTAAATACCAGTACCTCAAACCCATACATCTCCTCTAACACCGGCAGTAAAATCTTACCAGCTCGATCTCTTATCCTCACTTCCAATACTCACCATTTGTTGAGTTCCTTCTCCCACTGACAACAGCGTATCACTCACCATCCACAGCAGTGACCATCACCGTTAGTCGTCAGCATCACTGCCATCACTACCAATCGGGACTCCATTCTCTACCCTTCAGCTCGATGCATGAGAATCCAGCATCAGTTCCATGCCTTCGTCAACTTCCAATGGCTATCAGCACACTCTTATTATCAGCTGCCAGAAACAACGTCTCTTTACCACAGCTCAGTTCATCTCATATTCTACTGCCATCTCATCACAGCCACCTTCTTAACCCATCAAATGGCCATACAAACCCATTAGCAATGATGCACTCAAGCCCATTCAACCTTCATTCTCAACCCATAGCACTGATGCACTCAAGCCCAACCTTATGGTTAGAGCTTCTCCAATAATTCACAATGGATTTCAGCTGATATTCTTAACGCACATACAACTGACCACAATGATTTCCCATGCAATGATAATTTCGTCTCTCTTTTTGGCAAATTGGACGATTCTTTGTTCTTTTTGGGAATAAGCTCCAAAATTCCCATAAAATATAAAACGAAAGATAATAATGCAATTTCTCAAGAAAACTAGCTAAGAAAGCATAACCAATTGATACTTAGAGAGGTGTTTTTACACAACTATCAAATTCCCCCACACCCAAACTTTGCTAGTCCTCGAGCAAACAAAACGAAACAAAAATAAAATACAACTCCATGTCGTGAGGATACGGTTACTCTTAGCATGAATAACAAGACTTTAAACCCCTAGGTGTCCCTAGTGGACGAGTTATAGTCTCGTGAGGGCTTACGAGAGATATACCCACAAAACCTTTATGCCAAAACGAATAACATACCAATTAACAATTACTCCCCGGCAACGGCGCCAATTTTGGTGAGCGTCGTTTACTCAACAAAATAAAATTATATTTCCCACTAATTAAATATAATATAGCGGTAGTAAGAGATCGTTCCCACGAAGAGTAATGTAATTGATATGTTATCTAAATCAGCGAAAATATAAAAGAAGGATAAAAAGATAATATGATATGTATGTAATCAATGAGAGAAAGATATTGGTTAAGGAATTCATCTTCAATTTTAGACAAGTGCTTGCATATATGATTAGAATTACGATTTAATCTCCTTATCATCAAAAGCTTAGAAAATCAAGAGAGCAAGATAATCTATTAATTTCCTAAGTTATTCACACACACATTAAAGCTGCATATGTGAATTCTACCTAAAGAATAACCTAACGCCTTGCGCTAATTAAGTTCAATTCCCAGGAGCATTAAGTTTTGGGAAATAGCTAATCAATGCAATTGTCATACATTGCGCATAACAATTCGAACAAAAGTAAATTTCTACATATGACTACGAGAGTGTATCACTACAAACCGTAATCATATCGTGCTACTTGTATTTGGGTTATCGCTTGATGAAAAAACCCTAAAATAGCTATGGACAAAAGTCCTATCACAATACGTCAATCATGTGATTATGAAAAAAAGTAGAAAATTGAACGATAATCAAGAGAGAAAACTAACCGTAACACAAGCACAAGTTTTAGAAATAAGATTCCATCCTTAACCAATAAAGTATACAAAAGAGATAGTTCTCCCCCTAAGGGGAGAAAAACGGTGAAAAGAAGATACGTGTCAAGAAGATAAGCTATCTAAAATTGTGCCTAGGGTTCTCTATATATAGAGTTTTGTGACCTCCTCCTGAAGAAAACTAGGAAACCTAGAAAAAATAGGAAAGTGCACCTCCTCTTGACGAAAACTAGAAAATCTAGCAAAAATAGGAGAGTGTCCCGTGCATAACGCCCGGTCAAGGTAGGTTGCAAACTCTGGCCATTCACGCGTCCAAGGCTTGTCGAGAACAAATAGTTTCAATCTTAGTTTTGTTCTGTAAAATTTGGCTCAAGCCTGTTGGGCTCGTACCCAACTGATCTTGCTGGCCCACTCTTCTCATCTGTCATGGGATGCTGGAAAAGCCCAGCCCATTATCTTCACTTCTTCATTCTTGTTTCTCAGTACTCTTGACTGCAGACTCGATCTTCTATGTTCTCTTGGAAGCAACCACGGATACGTCCATTCTTCAACTCCAAATATCTGGTAGCAACTCAATCCAACTGGTTTCTCATCTTAGTTCATCTCGAGCAACATCAACAGTAGCTCAGCTTCCATCATCATTGCCACTGTCCTTCGAGCTCAAGACTTCTCAGTTCGTCCAATAGACTGTATTATTTCAAACTCCTCGGCTAGCCATCTCCGGCTTCTCAGCACGTTTAGTTCCGTGTCATTACTCCATTGTCAGAGAGTTTTAATACGTACCATGCATGCCATTTCGTCCCAACAGACTCAACTCCATCCCAGCTGCAATACATCAACTCCATACGTACCATGCATGCCATTAGCCTTCGTTGACTGCAAGTCACAACATCTCACGATGCTCAACTGCCAGCCGTGAATGACATCACCATTTCTCAACATCGTATCATCTCCATCGATCACTGACTACTCGTGTAAATACCAGTACCTCAAACCCATACAGCTCCTCCAACACCGGCAGTAAAATCTTCCCAGCTCGATATCTTATCCTCACTGCCAATACTCACCATTTGTTGAGTTCCTTCTCCCACTGACAGCAGCGTATCACTCACCATCCACAGCAGTGACCATCACCGTTAGTCGTCAGCATCACTTCCATCACAACCAATCGCGACTCCATTATCTACCCTTCAGCTCGATGCATGAGAATCCAGCATCAGTTCCATGCCTTCGTCAACTTCCAATGGCCATCAGCACACTCTTATTCTCAGCTTCCAGAAACAGCGTCTCTTTACCACAGCTCAGTTCATCGCATATTCTACTGCCATCTCATCACAGCCACCTTCTTAACCCATCAAATGGCCATACAAACCCATTAGCAATGATGCACTCAAGCCCATTCAACCTTCATTCTCAACCCATAGCACTGATGCACTCAAGCCCAACCTTATGGTTAGAGCTTCTCCGATAATTCACAATGGATTTCAGCTGATATTCTTAACGCCCATACAACTGACCACAATGATTTCCCATGCAATGATAATTTCGTCTCTCTTTTTGGCAAATTGGACGATTCTTTGTTCTTTTTGGGAATAAGCTCCAAAATTCCCATAAAATATAAAACGAAAGATAATAATGCAATTTCGCAATAAAACTAGCTAAGAAAGCATAACCAATCGATACTTAGAGAGGTGTTTTTACACACCTATCAATCCGCCATGCCGAGCTAGCTGCCCCATCGGCCTTTCTAAGCTAGTCGCGCTATTCGCCATTCCGTAGCTTTATCTTCGCTCGGTCAATATTGAAGCACCATCTTCGCCTATCAAAGCAATGCAATCTCCACCGTTCAAAGTCCCGTTGTCCGCCATTCCTAATACGGAAGCGCCATATTCACCACCTCATGGCCAAAATTGGCACCAACGTTCCGAAAAGCAAGACCCTACTCCTACACTCCCTGGTCAATCCAGAAATGCACCAAGTCGTCAATACAAGGATCACGTATTCCTCATGCCTTCCGCTAAAGGTTAGTTGAATTTCCTTGGTAAAGTCTTCACGCCTTGCCCTCTTCGATTTTATTCTTGTCCGTCACCATCTCATGCTTACCCCGCAACAACGCTACTGTTACGTACTAAGCAGGGGACTTAATGTTGATGGTAGTTTTTAGCTTAGGGTAAAAATCATAAAACATTGCATCTGATGTGACTTCACTCTGCAAGGAAACAGAGCCACATGTGCTAACCTCTCCACTGACAAATTTATTGACCCGCTCAATATACTTACATGAAATTTATCCAGACTGGCGAATCCCAGATGTTTTGTAAATTTCGGCGCCTCGCGTATATTCACTTAATATAAGTTTATGTGAATGCCTTCTATGCTATGTTCTTCGGCTGAACTCTTAATATTGATATGGCATGACGATTTGTGTTCACTCGCAGTAGAGTAGGACGAATCTCCAAGTATCAATAATACTATCCTTTACATAAGGTATTCAATCATAAAAGCATGCTGCTCTCTGGCAACGAACTTAAAAGAGCTCTATGTTGACGCATAGAATTCAGTCAACCTGACTAACTTGCAGAAGTTAGGGTTTCGCGCCTCGCCCAATATACCAGACCTTGCTTGTCAAAATTAATCCTATTAGGTAATTAAACCCGCCACATCGTGCTGGAAGTGTGGCCATGCCCTAGCTTGCCGGCCCCACTTACCATCGACCAATCAGGTCGCCCTAAATGCGACATGCGTATTTCGAAGAAGGCATGCCCCATGTTGCTTGCCAGACCCACTTCACATTGACCAATCAGGTCGCCCTAAAGGCGCCACACTCTCACCAGAAGTGTGTTCGCGCCTTATGTTTGTCCGGCCCCCCTTTTGTGGCCAATCAGGTTACTCTAAAACTTGCCACCATACATTAAATGCCAAATGCACCCTACCGCGGCAACTTCGCAAACATACCACTTCGTGGCAACCTGCCATAAATAGCCACCACACGACAATTCCTACTCATGTGGCCGTTTCCACACTATGGCCTTGCCATGGTTCCTTTGGAATAGCCATGGCGCCATTTGCACAAAAGTAGCGTCATGCCGCAGCCGCACGCCACGTGCACTAATTAGGGTATTCGAAAAACCCTAAATTGAGCAAATTACTACCAAATCCAAATAATGTTCCCAGAGAAACGGGATTGGCGTGGCAACATGGACAATGTTAACATGCCACATGTGGGTCCGACTCCACGGTGCCTTGGCCACTCGAAGCCCTAATTCTTCCACGACGCCTTGGCCACACCAAGCCCAAATTCTTCCACGGAGAATTCTTCCTCTACGCCTTAGCCACTCCAAGCCCTAATTCTTCCACGACGCCTTGGCCACACCAAGCTATAATTATTCCACAGGGAATTATTCCACGATGCCTTGGCCATGCCAAGCCCTAATTATTCCACGGCGCCTTGGCCACGCCAAGCCTTAATTCTTCCACGAAGAATCCTTCCAACGACGCCAAGCTTTGGCCACGCCAAATCCTTCCAACGGCGCCAAGAATTAGCCACGCCAAGTCCTTCCAACGTCGCCAAGATTTGGACACGCCAAATCCTTCTACAACGCCAAGTCTGGCTATAGAGCCAATTTCTAACTTTAGCCATGCCGCAACATCACTGGCATACTACTATTCTGCGGCTACTAGCATGCCACTATGCCATGGCTACTCCACGGGCATGCCATTAGCATGTGGCTAACGCCACTTCGCTATACAACAAGATGTGTTCATAATTAATGGCTATCCTTCTTCATGAGATGCAATCTCAGCCATCCAAGTACGCCACCAAATTAATGGCTATCCTTATTGGTCTGGCGGTTTACAGCGTGCGGCGTGCAATGCACCCGTTACAAGAAAGTGTCATGGAAGTAGGATAATTAGTGGTGGTGAAAATTAACGGTGTAAACAATTCATTTCCTTCATCATGGAAGAGTAATGACCGGCGGTTACACGAATTCACTTTCTTCATCATGGAAACATAACGTATGGCAGTTACACGTTACTCTTTTCTTCCACCACTGAATCGTTTCCACGTCCTACGAGACCAGGGTATGTTTCACTATGACTTGTATAAATAGGTCCCACCTATTTTCACCAAAAAATTGGTTTTGGTCGGCAACACACAGTATCTAGAAATCACCTGGTAGCTTTCCATCCGGCTCACCAATTCTACTTTCTGATACAAGTCACAAAACGCCCACATTTCTAGAATCAATCGTTCTGGTCTCAACACATTCTTCGCTTCCCTCCCTAAGACCAACCCTTCTCCTTCACTTTGTGACCAAAGCAAGCCTGGAACGACCATTTCTTGGTTTAGGCCAGGATTGTAAAGATTGATCTCTCGAATCAAAAGTACTCTCATATAGTACATTGTTTAGGGTTTAGATTCGTTTCTCACCCACACACCCGAAATTACTGAAATCAGCAGAAATGGTTGTCACCCTCAAACAATCGTATGGTAGCGAAACTAGATATTGCAGAATCACAAATGATGAGACGAAGATGTTTGTGATTTCTTTTTATCTTGCCCTATCGGAGATATAATCTCAAGACAATTATTCAATTGAACTCGTACGATATTAAATGGCAAGATTAGATCGCTCAACTACAAGAGAAGTAGTTTTGACTGGCTTCACAATCCCAATGAAGTCTTTAAGTCGTTAATCGACAGGGTCTCGAGAATAAACCTACGATTAAAGGAGAATCGGCTCTAGAAAAACCAACTAGTATCACACAGGAGGTGCGGGGATTAGTTTTTTCCAGTTGCTAGACGTCTCCTTATATAGTTTTCAAATCAGGGTTTGCAATCCAAGTTACCTTGGTAACAAAGCATTCAATATTCACCGTTAGATGAAAAACCTAATTTATCCAAGCTAATATCTTTCAACCGTTAGATCGAAACTTAGCTTGTCACACACACAAATGAAATGTATTTCATTTAGGTTTGAGTAACCGTACCTAAAAGTGTGCATTAGTTGGTTCACAAATGGTTGACCAATGGTTAGCCATATGAGTAGTTTCATATCAACATTATTCATCTTCTCATAACTAGTTCAAATGACTCATAAGAACTAGTTCAATTGCAAGGAAATCTTATGTACTACACAATACACAATTGAAGCAAAATAGGTTTGATTCACTTGAATCAATTCATGAAAAATATAGCCACGGTTTGCAAGGATTGCATTCCTTAATGTTTTATTGTTTAAGTTCATGAACAACCGATTTGAGAAATAACTAGCTTGGGTATGCGGACCTTAGCTACCAGAATTGGGTTTGAAAACCCAGCAGAAATTTTCAGATCAAAACTTCCGTGAGTACGCGTACCTAAAGTGACTGGTTTGTAAGTTTGTAAACTCCAAACTCAGCAGAAATTCACGGACATGAACTTCCGCCAGTACGTGTACGGGTACGCGTACCCAACCTATCTCCTACACCAATACCGCATGCACACACTTGGTTTCCGATACATGGACTTATACACTAATGTGCGAACACACTATATATGCTTATATCCATAGGTGGTTACATAATCTCAACTCTTCATTTCAATCATTGAAACATTCTTCTATAATTTTAATAGTCGTTAGACATAAAGAATCGACTATCTTCATCAAATCCATTTTCGAGATTGAAACGTCATCATGACTTTTGTCACGGATAAAGATGAAAGTGGTTAAAACGAAAGCTTACCAATACATATTTCGAGAAAAAGATAAGCGAGTAAACTCGGCTCGAAATAGCAAATGTGTATGTATGAAAACTATCATACTTATACGACTATTGTCTCAAGAGTATGAGATAGATAGACTTTTGAGTGCTAGATAAGTTCAAGTCTCCACATATATTTTTGGTCGGATGAAGTTTTACTGGTTCCTTGAGTAGTTCTTCGTCTTCGTAAGATAATCGCCATGGAGTCTGGAGCTCAACTATACTTAACTATCCTAGACCGAGACTTAGTCGTAAGTAAACTAGAAATCAAGACGTATAGTTTTGATCACTAATATTGACAAACATGCTTGAGATAGAAACGCATGCGAGTTCGATCGAGAAATTCTCTAACAGAGTGAAAACCCAGTTCCGGTCTAGAACCATACGGGCACTACTAGTACAAGTATAACACCGGGATAGGTACTGGGTACATTAGACCGATTATTAGGAGGTACATGTACCGGGGTTTGGGAAAACCCGTACCGTACCGGCCCATGTGCAACCCTAAATCTGGAAAACCTCACAATCTGGAACACTTACACTCACTTAGATGAGAAGGCTGAATCTTTTACCACCTCTCAGGAAAAATCTTCAACTTATTAATTATGAATAGTTTTCAGATATTTATCTTGAGGAATCACAAAGTCTGAGACGAAGAGAACTTAGAGATTTCTATCTATCTTGCCTGAAAGAGATTACAAGAACCTCGATAATAGAAAAGCAATATCAGGATACACGAACTATCAAGGTAAAGATAGTCAAACTTGGATTCAAGAATCCCCAAAGAGAATTCTTTCAGTCATTGACCTAATTATGTTTCTCATAGGTAACCATGGTCAATAAAGGACGACACCAGAAATCAACTAGGACACAAAAATGTAAGGGTTGAATTTCCCAGTTGAAAGAAACATCTCTATTTATAGTTTTTCAAAACTGAGGGTTGCTAAGAATTCAAGCTAAGATAACTTGTGAATCAAGCAAACACTTTCTTTGTTTAGATGAAACTCTATTTAGGTTTTAAAACAAGCATGTGAGACTTAGTCTTGAAAATACAAAATAAAAATATGCAAAGTGGTCCGGTTAACCGTGTATAATCACTGTTGTGTGTCGGAAAATATGCCTTTCGAACTATAAGCAAATTGATGTTCATTTAAACACCTAAGAGTTTCATCATGATGAACACACATAAGTGTTTTTAGTGATCAATGAGGTGTTAAGAGTGTTTAAGAGAGTCATATAAATGCTAAACATATTTAAAAAATAAGTATTTGAGCATATGCTAAATTTATACTGGGACTGTTGGTGAAACGGTTCGTGAACCATAAGGCTAAATTTTAGGAGTCATGATGCTATGGTTCGCCAACCCTAATCGGCTCCAGAACTCCGACATACTCTTTTTGCGAACTGGGTTCGCCAACCATACTCGGTTGATGAACTCAAATGGACAAAGTTTGTGAACTAGGTTCGCCAACCTTAAGCCTTTTATACCAACATCAAAATTCAGTTCACCACAGTTCTTGAACTGTGCCCAACTAAAATTACAGTTTGCGAACTGGTTCGCCAACTTTCCCTATATTTCTGAAACTGAAATATCTATGATGTTTGAAATATTCCCAAATGATAAAATCTTTTACATGAGAAATTTTCAATTGATTCACAATTTAATTCTCGAACAATAAATTGTTTCCGACTAAAATTGTTAAGGACCTTTTAACATCTATACTTGAATCATATTTCGAGATACTTGACACGAATTGTTTTTCTTTGTAAATCTACTAGAAGTCATACGACATAGTCTTAAAAGATAGAATGGTTCAGTCTTCACATACCTGATAAAAGAAGTTATCTGAAAAGATGAGGGTACCCAAATACACCACAATATTTTATTTATCTACCTATAAGTCCTCCTACCGAAAGTGATCGACTATGGACAAAGTCGAAACAATACAACAAATCGGTGTTCACACTTTGTGTGATTGTCTATGGATACAAGATCGATACAATACGACAACCAAAGTGTGATGCTTGATAATAGGTTCGGACTTAACCAAAATCTATAGGAACACTATCAAGTATATCAGAGTTAACGTTTGTGTATTTTACTTTTAATTATAATAAAAGTATTATAATTACGGAAATAGTAAAGTAAAAGACACATCAAGATTTTGTTAACGAGGAAACTGCAAATGTAGAAAAACCCTAGGACCTAGTCCAAAATTGAATACTCTCAGAATTAAGTCGCTATAAAAAATCTAAACCAACTTCGTATAGTTGAGACCAAGCAACTACCACTAGTTCACTTAGTTTCCTCAGTATCCCCGCGCTTACGACTTCGATAAGTGCACGCACTGGAACAATTTCTTTGGATCGTATTCCAAACAGTAAAGGAACAACAAATATGTTTGGTAACAACTCTATTGATTCTTTAAGATAAGATATCTCAATTCATATGCAAATGCTCTTCCGTTTAAGCTAATAAACTCTTTTGCCTGGTTAGATCAATCTATCCAATAACTACCGAAGTAGCCAAGTTTAGATTCGCACTCAATCCAAACAAATCTCAAAGAGATATATTGTGAATGCTGATTTCACGCAACTATCAATTGAATAAATCCAATTCTAGTTGGATCCCAGCCGATCAAGGTTTGTTCAACACAAAGATATGAGAAACCAATAAGAAATCTTCTTCGTCTTCAAATATTCTTTAATCATCAATTGAACCTGCATAACACAACTTGAATCTATTGTAGTCAATCACACACAGAATGGAGTCTGTTAACAATGTATTATCACAGGATGTCTTTAGATCTACGAACAGTTTCTAAATATCCCGTCGATACTTCGATCTAGTTTGAGTGAATCTTATATCAGAAGATAAGATTATCAAGAATAAACAAACTAGGTGCAATCAAATTTCAACAACTGTTAGTCAATCAAATCAGTCAAAAACTAATAACACTGGAATTATCTAGTTTCCCACCAAATGTACTCGTAGAGCTTCTTGATCCCACAAAAGTCTTTAAATGAGTGGTCATAAGAGATTTCGCCTAATTAGGGTACTTTACTCTCCGGCTACACCAGAAACTAAAAAAAGATGAAGTTTGCTTAGATCTTACGATAGTTTGCTAGAAATGCAAACTTAAGTATTTATAGACCAAGGATGTTTGGACACCAAGGAATTTCCAAAACCGAAAATATTCTCAAGATATGCAATGAATGGCAAAATTCGGTTTTCATAATGTAAATGCTTGTCCAATATTTTCCGAAATCTCTCAATAGAAAATCTCCAATTAGTAAATGCACATTACTAATTTTTATTCTCTAGAGATATGGATTTAATTGCTGGTCATTAAAAGCATATATAACCAAAAACCTTAATTAAAAGATTCTCAATTAATTTCGGTACATGATCTCCTTGAGTACTAAGGAATATCTTTGAACAATAAATGATAAGAGTTATTGTCCGTGTTCAAAGTATGTTGACATCTTTTCTCTGTAAATCATCTTTCATATTTATACTTGGAATCGGTTATACCACACTTCCAAACAAGTTTAGAATTAGTTCACCTGTATTCCAATCTACTATATGATTGATATAATATCAAATCACATCCATGGGTTCAATCAGTTCTAACTATCACTAGGATCGGTTATACCCTAATATGGAAACACTTGTGATCGGTCACACAAGTTACCAGGACCGGTTACATCAGTTACCAGGATCGGTTACATTAATTACCAGGACCGGTTACCATATGCTCATGGTATTGCTTGTGATCGGTCATACCAGTCACTAGGATCGGTTACACCAATTACCAGGATATGTTACACTAATTACTAGGACCGGTTACACCAATTACAAGGATCGGTTACACAACACTCTGTGATCGGTCACACCAATTACAAATATCGATCATAACATCTCAGGTGATTACTTAGGATCGGCTACACTAATTAATCAAAACTAGTCATACCAAATCATAAGTCAGGCATTGTGATTAGTTTTACCAAGATACATAACAAAGTTACGATCGGTTCTACCATCTCACACATATTGGTAATCCAAAGATTTGCAATGAATAGCCGTACCAATAAGCCTAGCGATTTCCCTTTCGATTCATAAAACAAGTTCATGAATGTACTTCCTTTAAAAAAATGTAAAACATTGTTTCCTAGGATGAAATCTTCACCATTACCCATTCACATAATCATAACAGCATTCATAAGATTATGTCGATGTCATATCTACGAAGTTCAAAAGATAAGCGTTATACTTCGTAGTCTAACTCCCTAATACTATGATCATGTGACCATGTATCACTACTAGAGTAATATATCTAATACACAGCTTCACGGTTATGTTTTCAATATAGCACGACTTGAAAGATACGTTAGGAATGAAATAGTTCAAGTCAATATTACTAACCTCAAGAGGAAGGATGATGTCGTTGTTGTAGCTCGTTACTTCGTCACGTTCTTCAGGTCTTCGAGTAATACTTGTATGATGTCTCAACATTCCTAGACTTTCTAGTCTAACCTAACAGAAGTTGTCTCTAGTTAGTAATCAAGCGACTCTTAGATGAGTTTTGACACACTAAAATATGACAACCAAACTTGACATACTAACGCTTGGTGGGTTCAACCGAGATATGCTCTAACATTATCCAAATGTCTTCATCGATCTTTAGTCTTTGAGGATGATACTCAAATACCAAATTATATTCTAGTCCGGACTTGACTTAGTAGACTAGAAATCACGATATAGTTTTGATCATCTAACATTGAAAATAAGCTTGAGATAACAAAACTTGTGGGTTCAACCGAGCATTGCTCTAACAACAACAAAGGGCTGCATATAACCATTTAATCGTGTGATCCTAATGAATTATAGATCTATTTTGAGAGGGAAAATTATGATTTGAGTGGTTCGAGAAGCGAAATAGATTTAAAGTACTAAAAAGTACGTCGATATACATGGCGATGGTATTTTACTTATTTGAATCGTGATATTTATGGTTATGATAACAGAAGAATCATGATTTGTATTTGCCTGGTCCATCCATGTAATAGGTATATAAATAAGAGGCATAGTAATGGGGTAGGTGTGGAGGATTGGTAAGTTAAGTACGCACAATAATATATTTTAATCGTCTGAACCTGTTACAATGACAAAAAAACAAGGGACAAGTTTGGTTTGAAGTATTCCTTTTAACTGGTCGAACCTTTTTCATGTTAGCGTTTGAAGTACTATTTCACTTGTCTTTAATAGGCGGAACCCAACTCTAAATTTTGGTTAACCACAATAAATTTCCAAACTTTCAGTCAAAACTTAAAAAGTAAAGACCTACTTAACTAATTCAAAACCTCAAATCAATAATCTCTTTCTCTCTTTTATTCAAAAAATAAAAGTAGGTTGGGCGATCTAACTAGTTGGTAATATTGATGTCGGGAAGATGTTAAACGTTCAACGATAAAGAGATTTGCTTCCCAGCCTTTAAGATTTACATAATTCTGTAAAAGAGTATCTCTGTACTTATGAGGATCTCGACAGTTCTTTATCATTTTATGAGTATGTTATTGTTGATGGTAGTTTTTAGTTCAGGGTTAAAATTGTAAAACCTCATATTTAATGTGTCGTCACTCTACAAAGAAACGGATCCATGTAAAGTGATGAGAGTTCAACCTCTCCACTGGCGTATTTATTGAGCAACTCAATATGTTCACATGAAATTTATCCAGACTAGTGCATGTAGCAACAATCCCAGACTAAGAAATTGATTCGCCATGGATTAGTAGGTGCAAAGTCCAACCAAAAATCAGAAAGCAAAGAATAAAAGAGATGCGGAGAAGGAGAAACAATGAGAGGAAGCGTGGCCATGTCATAGGACAGACGACGCCACTTGGCCACGCCTCATGCTACCCAACTGGCCCTTACTCCTTTGTCGACCAATCAGGTCGCTTTAAACCTGCCACACTCCCATGAGTTGTGGCTGGGCCCATACTTACCGGCCATATTCCCCATCGACCAATCAGGTCGCATTAAACCTACCACGCGCACCAGAAGTGTAGCCACACTCGTGCTTGTCCGGACCCCTATTTTTATTGACAAATCAGGTTGCTCTAAACCTTCCACAATATTAAAAGAGGTGGAATTGCATCAAGTGGTCACCATGCCAAATTGGCTTCCCAAAGATTGTATAAACAACTAGGAACATTTGGTAAATAATTTTAGTATGATCTACATGCGAAAAGTTTCGTATGGATGTTTAGCATAATATACTAAAAATTCAAATCAATTGGAGTAACGATATAAAGATATAGCATAAAAGGCGAGCTAGGTCATGGCTGAAAACTGACAGAATCCCTCCTGAATTCTTCCTTAGTTTCACTGTAGGGATGTTTTCACATCCTAAACGAGCTCAAACCTAAATATTCTCACATATGGAGATAATAAATTCTTTTGTGATTAGAATGGAGGGGAGGATCGTCAAAATCCGAGTTCGTACAAGAATTCTACAACGATTTTATTGAGGGTCCCACATCTGAATTTTCTGATTACGAAATTTCATGAGTTAACACAAATTTTATGTGAATCATCTCAGCCATCCAACTTGGCTAGCCAACTTAACTAGTTTATATTTAATTTGAGCCAATCATCTCGGCCATCTGATAGGTGTTGAATACACCGTATTTAATATCTAGTATTTATGCTTTCTTTGCTATTTTTCGTGTGAATTATGTATCTTATGTTCGTTTTTGAGTTTCATAGGTACTCTGGAGTCGCACGGAGGAAAAGAGGAAGAAATCAATCAATTTGAGCAAAAAGGGCAGAATGGTTATTTCACGGGCGAACACTATCTGGAGCTCAGCTAAGGATAAGGGTCAACTCTCTTTTGGAGGAATGTTAAGGACATCCCTAGCAAGGTTAATGGGATGTCATTAAAAGTATCCCTTATCATTCTGAATGGGTGCAAATATCTGTGGGGTGTACATATCCTACCCTATACCCCAACTCTAATCTTCTATCATTTTCCTCTCATTCATTCTTACGCAGCTGAGAAAGCAGCAGGCGCTGCTTGTGAAACCGAGACATAGTCGAAATCAAGAAATATAAGATGAAGAAGAGAGGGTGAAATCAAGAGTTGGCCGTGAGGTATTAAGATTCAGATGAGTTGAGGGAGAAATAATTTGAGAAGAATTTCAATTTGTCTCAGAAGATGGAGTATGGTGATGGATTGAACAGATGAGAAGGGTCGATTTTGGATTTGTTGGTATGATGAAATTAGGGTTAAGGTGGCTGCAATCAATTGATAACAGGGAAATGAAGATTGGGTTTCGATCTGTGAAGGGTTTGTGGTCGATGTTTGATTCTGAGGAATTGAATTGAATTGAAAAAACACAGGGAATAAGAAATTGAGGGTTAGTAGAAGCGCAGTGGGTTATGAAGGCTGTTGCAAAGGAGAGTTGGCGACTGTGTTGTGGCACTGGTAGTGGTGGAAAACAATAGATAAATATGTGAAGCTAGATGGACTTGCAGAATGAAATGTAGCTGAAATTGTGGCACTGGTTTGGACTGAGATAGTGGTTCGTGTTATTTATGAAGCTACAGAGCATAAGTTG
The DNA here is from genome assembly GCA_023529315.1 of Papaver bracteatum. NCBI lineage: Eukaryota > Viridiplantae > Streptophyta > Magnoliopsida > Ranunculales > Papaveraceae > Papaver > Papaver bracteatum. Next base: position 214,624 of record JAJJWX010000613.1, read on the forward strand.
AGGCTAAGGAGGAGATGTCAATGGATATTGGCGGCAGTAAGAAGAGAAGTGAGGATTTTCATGAGTTGATGTTGTTGATTTGTAACTCAGTTCAAGAATGGAACTGCAGTTGAGGGTTCTAGATGGAAGGTGCAGGAAAGTATGGGAGCTGAGTTGGTGGTTAAGAGGCACAGGTGGTGACTGAGTTTGATTTGGAAGGACTGAAATGGAGTTGTTGTGCAACTCAGAATTGGAGCCAAGAAAGAAGTTGTTGTTGTTGGAGTTGTTTGGTTGAAATAGGGAAGATGGTGTTGCTATGCAGGTGAAGAGTAAAGCCTAGATGAATGCTAAGGTTGTATGAATGATGCTAATTTTGAGTTGCAGGGATAAATTAGTGAACTGGGAGTTGTTTGATGGTGGACAAGACTGAGACAGATTGGGTTGTGCAAGGTATTGAGTTGGTTGAAATAACTGGTGGAGCTTGAGCAGTGATGGCATGGATAGAAAGGGTAGCTGGATATTGCAGGTGAAGCATTGACTAAGATGGGTTCAATTCTGGTGCCATATGAAGCTAAAAATAGGTTGATGTGAGGCAATGGTGGTGTCAGGTGGGGACTATGCTGGTGCAAGAATGGATGCAATGGCTGTGGAGTTGTAGTTATCTGAGTTGCTGTCATGGAAATGAGGAGAATGTGTGGAATGAGAATGCAGTTGTTAAATGGTTGATGCTGCATCTGAGTTAGCAGAAGAGGTGGTGTTGATGTGTGCAAGTGGCAGGGTATAACCCTCATGGCTGGGAATAAGATGAAGCTTAAGTGCAGGGGAAGTGACAGAAGCACAGAATATGGCCATCTTGGTCGTAACTGAAGTTGCAGAAACACAGAAAATGCAGGGCCATCTTGGCCGTGACTGCACAACTGCAACAACTCTAGCCAAAGTAACTCAGTTTCTAACTCGGTGCTGACTCGTTGTGACTCATACTTTGACCAAGTTGACTAACAGAAGACCGTTAGGTCAACGGTTATCTCTAACGGTGGACTGACGGAATATTCCGTCGAATATACCAGTGACGGCGAAGAATTCAGATGACCGGCGACGACTTTTATAGCCGGATTCCGGCCAACTTCCGGCCTAAAACCCAGTTTTCCGACAACGAGTTTTGGGACATATTTTCTACACGGGTTTTCACACATGGGCTTGGTGGACTACTTGGAGATGGACTTTGAGAAGACTAGACCTAATTTTGGAAGGAGTATCCTTTATGGAAATTGAGAAACTTATAAAAGAGAAGACTTTTCTCTAAATCATATCTCTTCTTCTAATTTTGTTCTAGGGTTTAGAAACATGATAGGATTTCTCTTTCTTCTTGTTATGAACTCCATTAACATGAGCTAGAGTTTTATTATTGGTTATGGAATAATTGGTTTCACATAATATGGTTTTTGATATGATAAATTAGTTTTGTCTCCATACTTTATTGTTTATGATTCACTGTTTATATTGTTACATGAATTGAATGCTTGTTTGATCGAGTCGCGAATCAGCTGAGTTTGTGTTCATCTCTATTGCTAGATTAGGGTTTGTTATACGTAAAAGTGACAGATTCCTGATTACAAGTAGCATGAATATGGTTATAGCTTGTAGTGATGCATCCTTATAATCATATGTGAATCATAACCTTTGTTAAATTGAATTAGTGCGTTTTCCACGTTCGATTGCTTTGATTGGCCTGATTTCATAGAACTTAATGCATCTAGGGAATTAAACTTGATTAGTGCTTTTACACGTTAGGTTGTTCTTTTAGATAGAACTCATACTCGCATCTTTTAATGTGTTTGTTGATGACAAAAGGATATTAGCGGGATATTCTTGCGATCAAGATATTCTAGGGCTTTTGATAAAAGTTGAGATTAAATATCAATTCTACTTATTGTGAAGAAAACATGTTAGTGAATGAAGATGAATCCTTAACCAATATCTTTTCTATTTGATTTGTTTGCTTATTTCTTTATTTGCTTTTATTTTACTATTACTTGCATAAAAATCAGAAAAATCCACCAGTATTTTATATAGGAAAGCAATACAACTTGACAACCTAGACCTCTCTGTGGGATCGATCCTTTCTTGCCCTTGCTATATTTATATTTTGAGTAGTGAGAAAGTGTAATTTATTTTTGACGCATACGACAGCGATCAAATTTTGGCGCCGTTGCCGGGGAGGCAACGGTTGTCACTTGTTTTTGGTTTCTTATTTTTGTTTTTTTGTTTTGTTTTTAGTTTTTCTTATTTTCTGGTTTTTAACCTTGGTTTGGGAATCGTATTTCAGGTACCAATTCTATGGAAGGAGCATATTGGAACAATGGATACGGCTTTCAACCTCCTCAACACTATGAAAATTTCCCACCATCTATGGAATGCAACCAAAAACAATTTATTGGCTATGATGCATATCCTAGAGAACCTTATGGTGATTTTCATACATACCAACAACAACCTTGTAGTGGGTATGTAAGTCAAGCACCTAGGTGGGATAGTTCTACTCCTGATTGACTTTATTCGAGTTGTATGCAGATTATGCATGGATTGCAAGATATGCAACAAAGGCTAGACCAACTTGACTGTAATAGAGAGAGCGTCGCACAAACCAATTTCTGGAATATGCCTTCTTACCCGAATCCGGATCGTAGGTATGATCATTCACCCATTCAAATGGAAGAGTCATGGGAAAGAGAACATATTGTAGCTAATGGTGGTAAGCGTGTGAACGTTAGAAAACTTGCGCAGAAATTATACAAGTTGGAAGACGATGGATACTCGGAAGAGCTTGTCGATGAAATTAGTAGGACCATTCATATGGAACTTAAACGACGTCGTGATAAAGGTTGGGAAACCGACGACGATTCTGATTATGATGAGTCTGAAGATGAAGACGATGATGATTGTGTTGAAAAGGACCAACCTTTGGAGATATTGGATGACATTAGTGTAGTTGACTCAATACTTGATCTTTATAATGATCAAGAACCTATTCAAAAGGTACATGAGGATGATGAAACTAATGTTTTTCATAATTTTGCAACATTGTTTGAGTCTAATGAAGAGGAGCATGTTGAGAATGTGACCGTTATGACCAATATTATGGAAGACCCAATTGAACTTGTGAATGATTGTAATGATGATGTTGATGTCGAGACTTTGGTTAAGGCAGAAACGGATGAAGAATGGTTGCAAGGTTTGATAGAGGACCATGATATACAAGAGGTAAATAGTTCACTTGAATTTTTCAAGGATGAATAGGATTCCGTGCTAAAAGAGATTGTGCAAGGTTTGTCTAACCCTTTGCATATTGATTCTTCTCCCTTACCTCTTATTGGTTTGAATGTATGTGCTTCGACAACATTGTTGAATGACTTTGTTTCTCGATATCCTCCATTAGAGATACTTGATTCTCATACTATGCAGGTTTTGGAACAAAAAACCGTGGAAGTACCCGACTCTTATATTCTTTATGCACTTCCAAGTGTGGACAAGAATAAGTGTGGGGGAAACTTTTATCGGTTCATAGCTTCGTTTCTATTTTATATTACTAATATTTGTATGGAGCTAGTGTTTGCAAAACAGGTACTATGTATGGATCCCCAAATTTTCAGATTGCTAATATATGGGGAATGAATCTTTCAAGAAGCTAAGTCGGGCCGTCGACTTTAAAACAAGCGCTTAGTGGGAGGCAACCCACCGGTTTTGTATCTCTTATCATTTTGCTTTTTATTTATTTTTGTTTCGTTTATTTATTTTTTATTGTTTTCATATCATATTTGCATGCCCATGTTTAATTTCATTAAGTCCATAATCTATCTTAGAAGAGAATTATGATGAATACCTTTTCGTCAGAAAATTTCAGACTGCGCGTAGTTCATTTCAGACACCATAACTGTCAGACCGTTTATCAACACAATGTGAAATTTTGACACAGTGTAGAAAACACGTAGGTGGACAACTTTTGTGAAATGGAGTTTTTCCAAATTCCTTACCAATTTGCACAGTTTTTGCATTTTATCTGCTGTTACGTCAGAATTCAGAACTTTCGGTTTTACACATTGAGGACAATGTGAAGTTTAAGTGTGGTGGAAGCATTTATATGTTTGTATAGTTTATTTATGCCTTTAAAAAAAAACAGAAAAATAGAAAAATCAAGAAAAAATTTGTGCTTTTTGAACTCCGAAATCTAGAAAATTGTGCCTTTAGGATGACACCATTAGTGGATGGAACCATTTTGAATGCAGGAGTTGAGGAACCAGTTAACTAAAAGGGACGAACATAGCTCAAAAATCACAATTAACATGATAGTTGTTACCATATCTCGGAATATCACCATATCACATTCTATTTTTATTTTTCCATATTTATCTATTGTTCTCTAAGTGTTTTGGTGGGTCACTAAACATCGACGTGTTATTACTGCTAGGATGAAATAGAGTGATTGAGTTACTAGAAAAAGAAAAAAAAAAAAAAAAAAAAAAAAGAGACCGACCAATTAGATCAAACGGAATAAGAATGACACTTGGGAATATCAGTATGTGTGAGACGTAGTCCCTATCTCCGTCGCCTAAACAAGCGTGGAATGCAGGATCCAAGGCAACTATCATGTACTTGCTGACAAGAAGCATGCGCTTGGATCCAAAAGATCTAATCATGCTGTCTAAAAAAGAAAAGAAGAAAAAAAAGTGAAAAAGTGAAAAAGAAAAAGAAAAAGAAAAGAAAGTTTTATATTGGTTGAATAAAGTCACTCCTGGCTCCCTTGTATATGCTAGTGAGTTGATGTAGAATTCAGCCAAGTAGCTAAATCCAATAGGCGTAGGTTCATCTTGGCAGTGACCTTCAGACAGATATGGGAAACATCGATCACTTGTGAACATTCGCCAACATCTACATATTTATCCATCTTCTTAATCTTTTCATTGTGATTGTGGTTTGTTAGTTTCCGAGTATTGTGGCTTGTTCGACTATCTAATTAGAGCTTTATTTACTAATATATGAACTGAATTTGCACAAGGTACCTCCTCCTGTAGTCATTTTGGATTCGTTCATTGATTTGTCACAAATAGACGAAGTTGGAAAAATAGGTTTTGTAGGTAGACCTCTTGTAAACCTTCACGAGACTAAAACTCGTCCACTAGGGACACCTAGGGGTTTAAAGGCTTGTTATTTATGCTAAAATTAACCGTAGCCTCGACGACACGGAGTTGTTGTATTTTTGTTTTGTTTGATTTGCTCGAGGACTAGCAAAGTCTAAGTGTGGGGGAATTTGATAGGTGTTGAATACACCGTATTTAATATCTAGTATTTATGCTTTCTTTGCTATTTTTCGTGTGAATTATGTATCTTATGTTCGTTTTTGAGTTTCATAGGTACTCTGGAGTCGCACGGAGGAAAAGAGGAAGAAATCAATCAATTTGAGCAAAAAGGGAAGAAAGGTTATTTCACGGGCGAACACTATCTGGAGCTCAGCTAAGGATAAGGGTCAACTCTCTTTTGGAGGAATGTTAAGGACAACCCTAGCAAGGTTAAGGGGATGTCATTTAAAGTATCCCTTATCATTCTGAATGGGTGCAAATATCTGTGGGGTGTACATATCCTACCCTATACCCCAACTCTAATCTTCTATCATTTTCCTCTCATTCATTCTTACGCATCTGAGAAAGCAGCAGACGCAGCTTGTGAAACCGAGACATAGCCGAAATCAAGAAATGTAAGATGAAGAAGAGAGGGTGAAATCAAGAGCTGGCCGTGAGGTATTAAGATTCAGATGAGTTGAGGGAGAAATAATTTGAGAAGAATTTCAATTTGTCTCAGAAGATGGAGTATGGTGATGGATTGAACAGATGAGAAGGGTCGATTTTGGATTTGTTGGTATGATGAAATTAGGGTTAAGGTGGCTGCAATCAATTGATAACAGGGAAATGAAGATTGGGTTTCGATATGTGAAGGGTTTGTGGTCGATGTTTGATTCTGAGGAATTGAACTGAATTGAAGAAACACAGGGAATAAGAAATTGAGGGTTAGGAGAAGCGCAGTGGGTTATGAAGGATGTTGCAAAGGAGAGTTGGCGACTGTGTTGTGGCACTAGTAGTGGTGGAAAACAATAGATAAATATGTGAAGCTAGATGGACTTGCAGAATGAAATGAAGCTGAAATTGTGGCACTGGTTTGGACTGAGATAGTGGTTGGTGTTATTTATGAAGCTACAAAGAAGAAGTTGAGGCTAAGGAGGAGATGTCAATGGATATTGGCGGCAGTAAGCAGATCAGTGAGGATTTTCATGAGCTGATGTTGTTGATTTGTAACTCAGTTCAAGAATGGAACTGCAGTTGAGGGTGCTATATGTAAGGTGAAGGCAAGTATGGGAGCTGAGTTGGTGGTTAAGAGGCACAGGTGGTGACTGAGCTTGATTTGGAAGGACTGAAATGGAGTTGCTGTGCAGCTCAGAATTGGAGCCAAGAAAGAAGCTATTGCTGTTGGAGTTGTTTGGTTGAAATAGGGAAGATGGTGTTGCTATGCAGGTGAATAGTAAAGCCTAGATGAATGATTCTAATGTTGATTTACAGGGATAAATTAGTGAACTGGGAGTTGTTTGATAGTGGACAAGACTGAGACAGATTGGGTTGTGCAAGGTATTGAGTTGGTTGAAATAACTGGTGGAGCTTGAGCAGTGATGTCATGGATAAAAAGGGTAGCTGGATATTGCAGGTGAAGCATTGACTGAGATAGGTTCAATTATGGTGCCATATGAAGCTAAAAAGAGGTTGCAGTGAGGCAATGGTGTTGTCAGGTGGGGACTATGCTGGTGCAAGAATTGATGCAATGGCTGTGGAATTGTAGTTATCTGAGTTGCTGTCATGGAAATAAGGAGAATGTGTGGAATGAGAATGCAGCTGTTAAATGGTTGATGCTGCAGCTGAGTTAGCAGAAGAGGTGGTGTTGATGTGTTCAAGTGGCAGGGTACAACCCTCATGGCTGGGAATAATATGAAGCTTAAGTGCAAGGGAAGTGACAGAAGCACAAAATATGGCCATCTTGGCCGTAACTGAAGTTGCAGAAAAACAGAAAATGCAGGGCCATCTTGGCCGTGACTGCACAACTGCAACAACTCTAGCCAAAGTAACTCAGTTTCTAACTTGGTGCTGACTCGTTGTGACTCATACTTTGACCAAGTTGACTAACATAGGACCGTTAGGTCAACGGTTATCTCTAACGGTGGACTGACGGAATATTCCGTCGAATATACCAGTGACGGCGAAGAATTCAGATGACCGGCGGCGACTTTTCTAGCCGGATTCTGGCCAACTTCCGGCCTAAATCCCAGTTTTCCGACAACGAGTTTTGGGACATATTTTCTACACGGGTTTTCATACATGGGATTGGTGGACTACTTGGAGATGGACTTTGAGAAGACTAGACCTAATTTTGGAAGGAGTATCCTTTATGAAAATTGAGAAACTTATAAAAGAGAAGACTTTTCTCTAAATCATATCTCTTCTCCTACTTTTGTTCTAGGGTTTAGAAATATGATAGGGTTTCTCTTTCTTCTTGTTATGAACTCCATTAACATGAGCTAGAGTTTTATTATTGGTTATGGAATAATTGGATTTCACATAATATGGTTTTTGATATGATAAATTAGTTTTGTCTCCATACTTTATCGTTTATGAATCACTGTTTATATTGTTACATGAATTGAATGCTTGTTTGATCGAGTCGCGAATCGGTTGAGTTTGTGTTCATCTCTATTGCTAGATTAGGGTTTGTTATACGTAAAAGTGACATATTCCTGATTACAAGTAGCATGAATATGGTTATAGCTTGTAGTGATGCATCCTTATAATCATATGTGAATCATAACCTTTGTTAAATTGAATTAGTGCGTTTTCCACGTTCGATTGCTTTGATTGGCCTGATTTCATAGAACTTAATGCATCTAGGGAATTAAATTTGATTAGTGCTTTTACACGTTAGGTTGTTCTTTTAGATAGAACTCATACTCGCATATTTTAATGTGTTTGTTGATGACAAATGAGATTAGCGGGATATTCTTGCGATCAAGATATTCTAGGGCTTTTGATAAAAGTTGAGATTAAATATCAATTCTACTTATTGTGAAGAAAACATGTTAGTGAATGAAGATGAATCCTTAACCAATATCTTTTCTATTTGATTTGTTTTCTTATTTCTTTATTTGCTTTTATTTTACTATTACTTGCATAAAAATCAGAAAAATCCACCCGGTATTTTATATAGGAAACCAATACAACTTGACAACCTAGACCTCTCTGTGGGATCGATCCTTTCTTGCCCTTGCTATATTTATATTTTGAGTAGTGAGAAAGTGTAATTTATTTTTGACGCATACGACAACGATCAAATTTTGGCGCCGTTGCCGGGGAGGCAACGGTTGTCACTTGTTTTTGGTTTCTATTTTTTGTTTTTTTTGTTTTGTTTTTAGTTTTTCTTATTTTCTGGTTTTTAACCTTGGTTTGGGAATCGTATTTCAGGTACCAATTCTTTGGAAGGAGCATATTGGAACAATGGATACGGCTTTCAACCTCCTCAACACTATGAAAATTTCCCACCATCTATGGAATGCAACCAAAACCAATTTATTGGCTATGATGCATATCCTAGAGAACCTTATGGTGATTTTCATACATACCAACAACAACCTTGTAGTGGGTATGTAAGTCAAGCACCTAGGTGGGATAATTCTACTTCTAATTGGCTTTATTCGAGTTGTATGCAGATTATGCATGGATTGCAAGATATGCAACAAAGGCTAGACCAACTTGACCGTAATAGAGAGAACGTCGCACAAACCAATTTCTGGAATATGCCTTCTTACCCGACTCCGGATCATAGTTATGATCATTCACCCATTCAAAGGGAAGAGTCATGGGAAAGAGAACATATTATAGCTAATGGTGGTAAGCGTGTGAACGTTAGAAAACTTGCGAAAAAATTATACAAGTTGGAAGACGATGGATACTCGGAAGAGCTTGTCGATGAAATTAGTAGGACCATTCATATGGAACTTAAACGACGTCGTGATAAAGGTTGGGAAACCGACGACGATTCTGATTATGATTATGATGAGTCTGAAGATGTAGACGATGATGATTGTATTGAAAAGGACCAACCTTTGGAGATATTGGATGACATTAGTGTAGTTGACTCAATCCTTGATCTTTATAATGATCAAGAACCTATTCAAATGGTACATGAGGATGATGAAACTAATGTTTTTCATAATTTTGCAACATTGTTTGAGTCTAATGAAGAGGAGCATGTTGAGAATGTGACCGTTATGACCAATATTATGGAAGACCCAATTGAACTTGTGAATGATTGTAATGATGATGTTGATGTCGAGACTTTGGTTAAGGCAGAAACGGATGAAGAATGTTTGCAAGTTTTGATAGAGGACCATGATATACAAGAGGTGAATAGTTCACTTGAATTTTTCAAGGATGAAGAGGATTTCGTGCTAAAAGAGATTGTGCAAGGTTTGTCTAACCCTTTGCATATTGATTCTTCTCCCTTACCTCTTATTGGTTTGAATGTATGTGCTTCGACAACATTGTTGAATGACTTTGTTTCTCGATATCCTCCATTAGAGATACTTGATTCTCATACTATGCAGGTTTTGGAACAAGAAACCGTGGAAGTACCCGACTCTTATATTCTTTATGCACTTCCAAGTGTGGAAAAGAATAAGTGTGGGGGAAACTTTTATCGGTTCATAGCTTCGTTTCTATTTTATATTACTAATATTTGTATGGAGCTAGTGTTTGCAAAACAGGTAATATGGATGGATCCCCAAATTTTCAGATTGCTAATATATGGGGAATGAATCTTTCAAGAAGCTAAGTCGGGCCGTCGACTTTAAAACAAGCGCTTAGTGGGAGGCAACCCACCGGTTTTGTATCTCTTATCATTTTGCTTTTTATTTATTTATTTTTGTTTCGTTTATTTATTTTTTATTGTTTTCATATCATATTTGCATCCCCATGTTTAATTTCATTAAGTCCATAATCTATCTTAGAAGAGAATTATGATGAATACCTTTTCGTCAGAAAATATCAGACTGCGCGTAGTTCAGTCCAGAGACCATAACTGTCAGACCGTTAATCAAAACACTGAGAAATTTTGACACTGTGTAGAAAACACGTAGGTGAACAACTTTTGTGAAATGGAGTTTTTCCAAATTCCTTACCAATTAGTACAGTTTTTGCGTTTTATCTTCTGTTACGTCAGAATTCAGAACTTTCGGTTTTACACATTGAGGACAATGTGAAGTGTAAGTATGGGGGAAGAATTTATATGTTTGTATAGTTTATTTATGCCTTAAAAAAACAAAAAAATAGAAAAATCAAGAAAAAATTTGTGCTTTTTGAACTCCGAAATCTAGAAAATTGTGCCTTTAGGATGACACCATTAGTGGATGGAACCATTTTGAATGCAGGAGTTGAGGAACCAATTAACTAAAAGGGACGAACATAGCTCAGAAATCACAATTAACATGATAGTTGTTACCATATCTCGGAATATCACCATATCACATTCTATTTTTATTTTTCCATATTTATCTATTGTTCTCTAAGTGTTTTGGTGGGTCACTAAACATCGACGTGTTATTACTGCTAGGATGAAATAGAGTGATTGAGTTACTAGAAAAAGAAAAAAAAAAAAAAAAAAAAGAGACCGACCAATTAGATCAAACGGAATAAGAATGACACTTGGGAATAGCAGTATGTGTGAAACGTTGTCCCTGTCTCCGTCGCCTAAACAAGCGTGGAATGCAGGATCCAAGGCAACTATCATGTACTTGCTGACAAGAAACATGCGCTTGGATCCAAAAGATCTAATCATGCTGTCTAAAAAAGAAAAGAAAAAAAAAGTGAAAAAGTGAAAAAGAAAAAGAAAAAGAAAAGAAAGGTTTATATTGGTTGAATAAAGTCACTCCTGGTTTCCTTGTATATGCTAGTGAGTTGATGTAGAATTCAGCCAAGTAGCTCAATCCAATAGGTGTAGGTTCATCTTGGCAGTGACCTTCAGACATATATGGGAAACATCGATCACTTGTGAACATTCGCCAACATCTACATATTTATCCATCTTCTTAATATTTTCATTGTGATTGTGGTTTGTTAGTTTCCGAGTATTGTGGCTTGTTCGACTATCTAATTAGAGCTTTATTTACTAATATATGAACTGAATTTGCACAAGGTACCTCCTCCTGTAGTCATTTTGGATTCGTTCATTGATTTGTCACAAATAGACGGAGTTGGAAAAATAGGTTTTGTAGGTAGACCTCTTGTAAACCTTCACGAGTCTAGGGGTTTAAAGGGTTGTTATTTATGCTAAAATTAATCGTAGCCTCGACGACACGGAGTTGTTGTATTTTTGTTTTGTTTGATTTGCTCGAGGACTAGCAAAGTCTAAGTGTGGGGGAATTTGATAGGTATTGAATACACCGTATTTAATATCTAGTATTTATGCTTTCTTTGCTATTTTTCGTGTGAATTATGTATCTTATGTTAATTTTTGAGTTTCATAGGTACTCTTGAGTCGCACGGAGGAAAAGAGGAAGAAATCAATCAATTTCAGCAAAAAGGGCAGAAAGGTTATTTCACGGGCGAACACTATCTGGAGCTCAGCTAAGGATAAGGGTCAACTCTCTTTTGGAGGAATGTTAAGGACAACCCTAGGAAGGTTAAGGGGATGTCATTTAAAGTATCCCTTATCATTCTGAATGGGTGCAAATATCTGTGGGGTGTACATATCCTACCCTATACCCCAACTCTAATCTTCTATCATTTTCCTCTCATTCATTCTTACGCATCTAAGAAAGCAGCAGACGCTTCTTGTGAAACCGAGACATAGCCGAAATCAAGAAATGTAAGATGAAGAAGAGAGGGTGAAATCAAGAGCTGGCCGTGAGGTATTAAGATTCAGATGAGTTGAGGGAGAAATAATTTGAGAAGAATTTCAATTTGTCTCAGAAGATGGAGTATGGTGATGGATTGAACAGATGAGAAGGGTCGATTTTGGATTTGTTGGTATGATGAAATTAGGGTTAAGGTGGCTGAAATCAATTGATAACAGGGAAATGAAGATTGGGTTTCGATCTGTGAAGGGTTTGTGGTCGATGTTTGATTCTGAGGAATTGAACTGAATTGAAGAAACACAGGGAATAAGAAATTGAGGGTTAGGAGAAGCGCAGTGGGTTATGAAGGCTGTTGCAAAGGAGAGTTGGCGACTGTGTTGTGGCACTGGTAGTGGTGGAAAACAATAGATAAATATGTGAAGCTAGATGGACTTGCAGAATGAAATGTAGCTGAAATTGTGGCACTGGTTTGGACTAAGATAGTGGTTGGTGTTATTTATGAAGCTACAGAGCATAAGTTGAGGCTAAATAGGAGATGTCAATGGTTATTGGCGACAGTAAGCAGAGCAGTGAGGATTTTCATGAGCTGCTGTTGTTGATTTGTAACTCAGTTCAAGAATGGAACTGCAGTTGAGGGTGTTAGATGGAAGGTGAAGGCAAGTATGGGAGCTGAGTAGGTGGTTAAGAGGCACAGGTGGTGACTGAGCTTGATTTGTAAGGACTAAAATGGAGTTGCTGTGCAGCTCAGAATTGGAGCCAAGAAAGAAGCTGTTGCTGTTGGAGTTGTTTGGTTGAAATAGGGAAGATGGTGTTGCTATGCAGGTGAAGAGTAAAGCCTAGATGAATGCTAAGGTTGTATGAATGATTCTAATGTTTATTTACAGGGATAAATTAGTGAACTGGGAGTTGTTTGATGGTGGACAATACTGAGACAGATTGGGTTGTGCAAGGTATTGAGTTGGTTGAAATAACTGGTGGAGGTTGAGCAGTGATGGCATGGATAAAAAGGGTAGCTGGATATTTCAGGTGAAGCATTGACTGAGATGGGTTCAATTCTGGTGCCATATGAAGCTAAAAAGAGGTTGCAGTGAGGCAATGGTGGTGTCAGGTTGGGACTATGCTGGTGCAAGAATGGATGCAATGGCTGTGGAGTTGTAGTTATCTGATTTGCTGTCATGGAAATAAGGAGAATGTGTGGAATGAGAATGCAGCTGTTAAATGGTTGATGTTGCAGCTGAGTTAGCAGAAGAGGTGGTGTTGATGTATGCAATTGGCAGGGTACAACCCTTATGGCTGGGAATAAGCTGAATCTTAAGTGCATGGGAAGTGACAGAAGCACAAAATATGGCCATCTTGGCCGTGAATCGAAGTTGCGAAACACGAAAAAATGGGGCCATCTTGGCCGTGGATCGCACAACTGCAACAACTCTAGCCAAAGTAACTCAGTTTCTAACTCGGTGCTGACTCGTTGTGACTCATACTTTGACCAAGTTGACTAACATAAGACCGTTAGGTCAACGGTTATCTCTAACGGTGGACTGATGGAATATTCCGTCGAATATACCAGTGACGACGAAGAATTCAGATGACCAGCGGTGACTTTTCTAGACGGATTCCGGCCAACTTCCGGCCTAAAACCCAGTTTTCCGACAACGAGTTTTGGGACATATTTTCTACACGGGTTTTCACACATGGGATTGGTGGACTACTTGGAGATGGACTTTGAGAAGACTAGACCTAATTTTGGAAGGAGTATCCTTTATGGAAATTGAGAAACTTATAAAAGAGAAGACTTTTCTCTAAATCATATCTCTTCTTCTACTTTTGTTCTAGGGTTTAGAAACATGATAGGGTTTCTCTTTCTTCTTGTTATGAACTCCATTAACATGAGCTAGAGTTTTATTATTGGTTATGGAATAATTGGATTTCACATAATATGGTTTTTGATATGATAAATTAGTTTTGTCTCCATACTTTATTGTTTATGATTCACTGTTTATATTGTTACATGAATTGAATGCTTGTTTGATCGAGTCGCGAATCGGTTGAGTTTGTGTTCATCTCTATTGCTAGATTAAGGTTTGTTATACGTAAAAGTGACATATTCCTGATTACAAGTAGCATGAATATGGTTATAGCTTGTAGTGATACATCCTTATAATCATATGTGAATCATAACCTTTGTTAAATTGAATTAGTGCGTTTTCCACGTTCGATTGCTTTGATTGGCCTGATTTCATAGAACTTAATGCATCTAGGGAATTAAACTTGATTAGTGCTTTTACACGTTAGGTTGTTCTTTTAGATAGAACTCATACTCGCATCTTTTAATGTGTTTGTTGATGACAAAAGGAGATTAGCGGGATATTCTTGCGATCAAGATATTCTAGGGCTTTTGATAAAAGTTGAGATTAAATATCAATTCTACTTATTGTGAAGAAAACATGTTAGTGAATGAAGATGAATCCTTAACCAATATCTTTTCTATTTGATTTGTTTTCTTATTTCTTTATTTGCTTTTATTTTACTATTACTTGCATAAAAATCAGAAAAATCCACCCGGTATTTTATATAGGAAACCAATACAACTTGACAACCTAGACCTATCTGTGGGATCGATCCTTTCTTGCCCTTGCTATATTTATATTTTGAGTAGTGAGAAAGTGTAATTTATTTTTGACGCATACGACAGCGATCAAATTTTGGCGCCGTTGCCGGGGAGGCAACGGTTGTCACTTGTTTTTGGTTTCTTATTTTTGTTTTTTTGTTTTGTTTTTAGTTTTTCTTATTTTCTGGTTTTTAACCTTGGTTTGGGAATCGTATTTCAGGTACCAATTCTTTGGAAGGAGCATATTGGAACAATGGATACGGATTTCAACCTCCTCAACACTATGAAAATTTCCCACCATCTATGGAATGCAACCAAAACCAATTTATTGGCTATGATGCATATCCTAGAGAACCTTATGGTGATTTTCATACATACCAACAACAACCTTGTAGTGGGTATGTAAGTCAAGCACCTAGGTGGGATAGTTCTACTCCTGATTGACTTTATTCGAGTTGTATGCAGATTATGCATGGATTGCAAGATATGAAACAAAGGCTAGACCAACTTGACCGTAATAGAGAGAACGTCACACAAACCAATTTCTGGAATATGCCTTCTTACCCGACTCCGGATCGTAGTTATGATCATTCACCCATTCAAAGGGAAGAGTCATGGGAAAGAGAACATATTATAGCTAATGGTGGTAAGCGTGTGAACGTTAGAAAACTTGCGCAGAAATTATACAAGTTGGAAGACGATGGATACTCGGAAGAGCTTGTCGATGAAATTAGTAGGACCATTCATATGGAACTTAAACGACGTCGTGATAGAGGTTGGGAAACCGACGACGATTCTGATTATGATTATGATGAGTCTGAAGATGTAGACGATGATGATTGTGTTGAAAAGGACCAACCTTTGGAGATATTGGATGACATTAGTGTAGTTGACTCAATCCTTGATCTTTATAATGATCAAGAACCTATTCAAAAGGTACATGAGGATGATGAAACTAATGTTTTTCAGAATTTTGCAACATTGTTTAAGTCTAATGAAGAGGAGCATGTTGAGAATGTGACCGTTATGACCAATATTATGGAAGACCCAATTGAACTTGTGAATGATTGTAATGATGATGTTGATGTCGAGACTTTGGTTAAGGCAGAAACGGATGAAGAATGGTTGCAAGGTTTGATAGAGGACCATGATATACAAGAGGTGAATAGTTCACTTGAATTTTTCAAGGATGAAGAGGATTCCGTGCTAAAAGAGATTGTGCAAGGTTTGTCTAACCCTTTGCATATTGATTCTTCTCCCTTACCTCTTATTGGTTTGAATGTATGTGCTTCGACAACATTGTTGAATGACTTTGTTTCTCGATATCCTCCATTAGAGATACTTGATTCTCATACTATGCAGGTTTTGGAACAAGAAACCTTGGAAGTACTCGACTCATATATTCTTTATGCACTTCCAAATATGGACAAGAATAAGTGTGTGGGAAACTTTTATCGGTTCATAGCTTCGTTTCTATTTTACATTACTAATATTTGTATGGAGCTAGTGTTTTCAAAACAGGTACTATGGATGGATCCCCAAATTTTCAGATTGCTAATATATGGGGAATGAATCTTTCAAGAAGCTAAGTCGGGCCGTCGACTTTAAAACAAGCGCTTAGTGGGAGGCAACCCACCGGTTTTGTATCTCTTATCATTTTGCTTTTTATTTATTTTTGTTTCGTTAATTTATTTTTTATTTTTTTGCATATCATATTTTCATCCCCATGTTTAATTTCATTAAGTCCATAATCTATCTTAGAAGAGAATTATGATGAATACCTTTTCGTCAGAAAATTTCAGACTGCGCGTAGTTCATTCCAGAGACCATAACTGTCATACAGTTAATCAAAAAACTGTGAAATTTTGACACTGTGTAGAAAACACATAGGTGAACAACTTTTGTGAAATAGAGTTTTTCCAAATTCCTTACCAATTTTCACAATTGTTGCGTTTTATCTTCTGTTACGTCAGAATTCAGAACTTTCGGTTTTACACATTGAGGACAATGTGAAGTTTAAGTGTGGGGGAAGCATTTATATGTTTGTATAGTTTATTTATGCCTTTAAAAAAAAACAGAAAAATAGAAAAATCAAGAAAAAATTTGTGCTTTTTGAACTCCGAAATCTAGAAAATTGTGCCTTTACGATGACACTATTAGTGGATGGAACCATTTTGAATGCAGGAGTTGAGGAACCAATTAACTAAAAGGGACGAACATAGCTCAGAAATCACAATTAACATGATAGTTGTTACCATATCTCGCAATATCACCATATCACATTCTATTTTTATTTTTCCATATTTATCTATTGTTCTCTAAGTGTTTTGGTGGGTCACTAAACATCGACGTGTTATTACTGCTAGGATGAAATAGAGTGATTGAGTTACTAGAAAAAAAAAAAAAAAAAAAAAAAAGAGACCGACCAATTAGACCAAACTGAATAAGAATGACACTTGGGAATAGAAGTATGTGTGAAACGTAGTCCCTGTCTCCGTCGCCTAAACAAGCGTGGAATTCAGGATCCAAGGAAACTATCATGTACTTGGTGACAAGAAGCATGCGCTTGGATCCAAAAGATCTAATCATGCTGTCTAAAAAAGAAAAGAAAAGAAAAAAAGTGAAAAAGAAAAAGAAAAAAAAGTTTTATATTGGTTGAATAAAGTCACTCCTGGTTTCCTTGTATATGCTAGTGAGTTGATGTAGAATTCAGCCAAGTAGCTCAATCCAATAGGCGTAGGTTCATCTTGGCAGTGACCTTCAGACAGATATGGGAAACATCGATCACTTGTGAACATTCGCCAACATCTACATATTTATCCATCTTCTTAATCTTTTCATTGTGATTGTGGTTTGTTAGTTTCCGAGTATTGTGGCTTGTTCGACTATTTAATTAGAGCTTTATTTACTAATATATGAACTGATTTTGCACAAGGTACCTCCTCCTGTAGTCATTTTGGATTCATTCATTGATTTGTCACAAATAGACGGAGTTGGAAAAATAGGTTTTGTAGGTAGACCTCTTGTCAACCTTCACGAGACTAAAACTCGTCCACTAGGGACACCTAGGGATTTAAAGGCTTTTTATTTATGCTAAAATTAACCATAGCCTCGACGACACGGAGTTGTTGTAATTTTTTTTGTTTGATTTGCTCGAGGACTAGCAAAGTCTAAGTTTAGGGGAATTTGATAGGTGTTGAATACACCGTATTTAATATCTAGTATTTATGCTTTCTTTGCTATTTTTCGTGTGAATTATGTATCTTATGTTCGTTTTTGAGTTTCATAGGTACTCTGGAGTCGCACGGAGGAAAAGAGGAAGAAATCAATCAATTTGAGCAAAAAGGGCAGAAAGGTTATTTCACGGGCGAACACTATCTGGAGCTCAGCTAAGGATAAGGGTCAACTCTCTTTTGGAGGAATGTTAAGGACAACCCTAGAAAGGTTAAGGGGATGTCATTTAAAGTATCCCTTATCATTCTGAATGGGTGCAAATATCTGTTGGGTGTACATATCCTACCCTATACCCCAACTCTAATCTTTTATCATTTTCCTCTCATTCATTCTTACGCATCTGAGAAAGCAGCAGCCGCTGCTTGTGAAACCGAGACATAGTCGAAATCAAGAAATGTAAGATGAAGAAGAGGGGGTGAAATCAAGAGTTGGCCGTGAGGTATTAAGATTCAGATGAGTTGAGGGAGAAATAATTTGAGAAGAATTTCAATTTGTCTCAGAAGATGGAGTATGATGATGGATTGAACAGATGAGAAGGGTCGATTTTGGATTTGTTGGTATGATAAAATTAGGGTTAAGGTGGCTGCAATCAATTGATAACAGGGAAATGAAGATTGGGTTTCGATCTGTGAAGGGTTTGTGGTCGATGTTTGATTCTGAGGAATTGAACTGAATTGAAGAAACACAGGGAATAAGAAATTGAGGGTTAGGAGAAGCGCAGTGGGTTATGAAGGCTGTTGCAAAGGAGAGTTGGCGACTGTGTTGTGGCACTGGTAGTGGTGGAAAACAATAGATAAATATGTGAAGCTAGATGGACTTGCAGAATGAAATGTAGCTGAAATTGTGGCACTGGTTTGGACTGAGATAGTGGTTGGTGTTATTTATGAAGCTACATAGCATAAGTTGAGGCTAAGGAGGAGATGTCAATGGATATTGGCGGCAGTAAGCAGAGAAGTGAGGATTTTCATGAGCTGATGTTGTTGATTTGTAACTCAGTTCAAGAATGGAACTGCAGTTGAGGGTGCTAGATGGAAGGTGCAGGCAAGTATGGGAGCTGAGTTGGTGGTTAAGAGGCACAGGTGGTGACTGAGCTTGATTTGGAAGGACTGAAATGGAGTTGCTGTGCAGCTCAGAATTGGAGTCAAGAAAGAAGCTGTTGCTGTTGGAGTTGTTTGGTTGAAATAGGGAAGATGGTGTTGCTATGCAGGTGAAGAGTAAAGCCTAGATGAATGCTAAGGTTGTATGAATGATTCTAATGATTATTTACATGGATAAATTAGTGAACTGGGAGTTGTTTGATGGTGGACAAGACTGAGACAGATTGGGTAGTGCAAGGTATTGAGTTGGTTGAAATAACTGGTGGAGCTTGATCAGTGATGGCATGGATAGAAAGGGTAGCTGGATATTGCAGGTGAAGCATTGACTGAGATGGGTTCAATTCTGGTGCCATATGAAGCTAAGAAGAGGTTCCAGTGAGGAAATGGTGGTGTCAGGTGGGGACTATGCTGGTGCAAGAATGGATGCAATGGATGTGGAGTTGTAGTTATCTGATTTGCTTTGTCATGGAAATGAGGAGAATGTGTGGAATGAGAATGCATTTGTTAAATGGTTGATCTTTTGCGGTGAGTTAGCGAGAAGAGGTGGTGTTGATGTGTTCAAGTGGGTGGTACAACCCTCATGGCTGGGAATAAGTGAAGCTTAAGTGCAGAAAAGTGATGAAGCTGAGAATATGGCCATCTTGGCCGTGAATCGAAGTTGCAGAAACACAGAAAATGCGGGGCCATCTTGGCGTGGATCGCACAACTGTAACAACTCTAGCCAAAGTAACTCAGTTTCTAACTCGGTGCTGACTCGTTGTGACTCAGACTTTGACCAAGTTGACTAACAGAAGACCATTAGGTCAACGGTTATATCTAACGGTGGACTGACGGAATATTCCGTCGAATATACCAGTGACGGCGAAGAATTCAGATGACCGACGACGATTTTTCTAGCCGGATTCCGGCCAACTTCCGGCCTAAAACCCAGTTTTCCGACAACGAGTTTTGGGACATATTTTCTACACGGGTTTTCACACATGGGCTTGTTGGACTACTTGGAGATGGACTTTGAGAAGACTAGACCTAATTTTGGAAGGAGTATCCTTTATGGAAATTGAGAAACTTATAAAAGAGAAGACTTTTCTCTAAATCATATCTCTTCTTCTACTTTTGTTCTAGGGTTTAGAAACATGATAGGGTTTCTCTTTCTTCTTGTTATGAATTCCATTAACATGAGCTAGAGTTTTATTATTGGTTATGGAATAATTGGATTTCACATAATATGGTTTTTGATATGATAAATTATTTTTGTCTCCATACTTTATCGTTTATGATTCACTATTTATATTGTTACATGAATTGAATGCTTGTTTGATCGAGTCGCGAATCGGTTGAGTTTGTGTTCATCTCTATTGCTAGATTAGGGTTTGTTATACATAAAAGTGATAGATTCATGATTACATGTAGCATGAATATGGTTATAGCTTGTATTGATGCATCCTTATAATCATATGTGAATCATAACCTTTGTTAAATTGAATTAGTGCGTTTTCCACGTTCGATTGCTTTGATTGGCCTGATTTCATAGAACTTAATGCATCTAGGGAATTAAACTTGATTAGTGCTTTTACACGTTAGGTTGTTCTTTTAGATAGAACTCATACTCGCATCTTTTAATGTGTTTGTTGATGACAAAAGGAGATTAGCGGGATATTCTTGCGATCAAGATATTCTAGGGATTTTGATAAAAGTTGAGATTAAATATCAATTCTACTTATTGTGAAGAAAACATGTTAGTGAATGAAGATGAATCCTAACCAATATCTTTTCTATTTGCTTTGTTTGCTTATTTCTTTATTTGCTTTTATTTTACTATTACTTGCATAAAAATCAGAAAAATCCACCCGGTATTTTATATAGGAAACCAATACAACTTGACAACCTAGACCTCTCTGTGGGATCGATACTTTCTTGCCCTTGCTATATTTATATTTTGAGTAGTGAGAAAGTGTAATTTATTTTTGACGCATACGACAACGATCACCATCCACGACCACATGCCGCGTGTCGCATACCTTATGCGCTAATTAGGGTTTCGGCATGCCAAACCCTAATTTAGGCAAAGTTTCTATGCCAAACGAGCCAAAACAATGTTCCACAGAGCATTGGGATTGATGTGGCCACACCAAATTTGAGTCTAACACCAATGTGCCAAAATTTAGTGGCGATGGCTACGCCAGGCGCTACTTGCACCATCGTGCCGCTGGCATGCACAAACTATGCCAGTAACTCCACCATGCCACTAGCATGCATGAACTATGCCAGTCATGTCACAATGTCACTGGCGTGCGCTAAAGGCGCCACTATACCATTATCAGACGCCAATAGAAGGTATTTATAATCAACGTCTACCCTTCCTCATGAGATGCAATCTCAGCCATCCAAGTACGCCACCCAGCAGGTAGGCTTGTGGCAAGTTTTAGGCGACCAGCCGCATAAATCTACTGGCCATGGCTACACCAGATGCCACTTGCACCACCGTTCCACTGGCATGGACGAGCCATGCCGAACATGCCACATTTCCACAGGCGTACATCAAAACGCCACTGCGCCATTATCAGGCGCCAACACAAGGTAGCCATAATCAACGACTACCCTTCCTCATGAGATGCGATCTCAACCATCGAAGTTCTCTACCGAACTAATATACTTGTGGCAAGTTTTAGGCGACCAGCCAAGACGAGCCTAATAGCATCACATGCTATTTTCCTGCGGCAAGCCTCTTGATTTTAACTTGCCACATGTATCAAAGTGCTACATGTTTTCCACGAAAACACTCGAGATATCAAACATGTCACAAACTGGGGGGATGCTCATCAGGGTATTGGTCTGGTGGTCACAGCGTACGGCGTGTAATACGCCCGTTATGAGAAAGTGACATAAAGCGAGGTGGTTAGTAATGACAAGAAGTAATGGTGTAAACGGATCCACCTCCTTCATTATGGAAGCATAATTCCTGATGTTACACGTTACTCTTCCACCACTCAATCATTTCCACTTCCTACAAGACCAGGGTACGTTTTATTTCGACTTGTATAAATAGGTTTCACATACTTCCACCAGATACTAATTTTTTGGTCAGAGAACAACACAGTATCCATAAATCACCTGATATCTTTCCATTATGCTATCCAGTTCTACTTTCTGATACAAGTTGTAAACAACCACACTTTCAGAATCAACGATTCTGGTCTTAACACTTTCTTCGTTTCCCTCCCTAAGACCAACCCTTCTCCTTCACTTTGTGACCGAAGTAAGCCTGGAACGGACATTTCTTGGTTTAGGCCAGGGATTGTATATATTGATCCCTCGAATCAAAAAGTACTCCCGTGCAGTGCATTGTTTAGGGTTTTGACTCGTTTCTAATCCACACAAAATTACCAAAACCTGCAGAAGCAGTTTTCACCCACAAACAATTGCAACCACAGTGGAAGTTTAATATCTCGGTTGCAATATCAATTTCAAATTTCATTTTTTAATCCTGATCTCAAGATGGTAGAACTCAGGTCTGGATGAGCAAAAAACCCTGATGCTACCTGATAGGTGTCTAAAACACCTTATTTTATATCTAGTATTTATGCTTTCTTTGCGAGTTTTCATGTAAATTATGTATCTTATGTGTGAGTTCGAGTTTATTAGGTACTCTGGTGTCGCACAGATGAAAAGAAGGAGAAATTACCCAATTTAGTGAAGATGGTGCTAACCTGTCATTTCATAGGCAAATGCTATTGGGAGTCCAGCAGAGGATAAGGGGAAACCATCTGACAGATCACTAAAGACAGGCTACAGTTCATTAAGGGATAACTCTATTTGGAGGAATACTAAGCACATACTAGTTAAAGTTAAGGGGCTGCCAATCCAGGGTATCCCTGATCCTAGGTATGTGTGTAGGCAGACCTCTTGTAAACCTTCACGAGACTATAACTCGTCCACTAGGGACACTTAGGGGTTCAAAGGCTTGTTATTTATGCTAAAAGTGACTGTAGCCTCGACGAGACGGAGTTGTATGTATGTTTTGGAATTATTTTTGTTTGATTTGCTCGAGGACTAGCAAAGTCTAAGTGTGGGGGAATTTGATAGGTGTCTAAAACACCTTATTTTATATCTAGTATTTATGCTTTCTTTGCGAGTTTTCATGTAAATTATGTATCTTATGTGTGAGTGCGAGTTTATTAGGTACTCTGGAGTCGCACAGACGAAAAGAATGAGAAATTACCCAATTTGGTGAAGATGGTGCTAAACTGTCATTTCATAGGAAAATGCTATTGGGAGTCCAGCAGAGGATAAGGGGCAACCATATGACAGATCACTAAAGACAGGCTACAGTTCATTAAGGGATAACTTTATTTGGAGGAATACTAAGCACATACTAGTTGAAGTTAAGGGGATGCCAATCCAGGGTATCCCTGATCCTAGGTATGGGTGTAAATAACTGTCCCAGTTGGGTTCATTTTGTCTTATCCATAGGGGTGTAATCATCCGCCCTTGACCAATAACCTAAAATCGAGAGAGAGTTTTCTCTCGTTCACCTCATTTGTCTGAAATTGATATAGAGAAGCTGAGAGAGAGAAGCAGCGGCCGTCACTGCTAAAATCAAGAGATAAAACTCAAATTCACAGGAGACAAGTGATTGTCGCTGATGGTTAATGGAAGAATCGGTTTGAAATCGATTAGAGAAGAATTGCTGTTATCATCTAGGGTTTCATAAGAAACAGAAGGGGATCTGTGATGAAGGGTGATGTGTATGAAGACAACACATCTTGAAGCATGAGATGTTGGTATCATGAAGAAATTCAGAGAATAAGAATTGATGGGTTTTACTGTGAATCGAAGATGGTTGAGAAATTGGAGGTGTTCTTAAAGAACCCAACTGATATTGGTGTTCTAACTGTTACCATGGTGATTGTCACGGGTACGATAATGGATTATGTATGCTGCTGATGGTTGAAGACATAATAGGTTCTGGTGGATGTGATAATGTATAGGTAATGTTCAGATTTTGATTTGGTTCATGGATGTTACTATTGAGAAGAAGAGTAGGTGAAGGTGGCGTTATTGGAGATGGATTTGATGCTGTAGTGCAAACAATTGGAAGGAATTAAGATCGAGAAACTGTTAATGGGTTTGAATTGGATTTCAAAGTGGAGGTTTCGAAATTGTTGCAAATGGAGAAAAGTTGGGTACTGCTGATTTGGTGGATACTTTGGGATTGAAATTGAAGTTCAGTAGTGTTGATGGTTTAAAGAATTTGAATGGGTTCTTGAGAGATTTACAGGGAAGTAGAATTGAGAATGAGCTTGAAGTTGCAGGCCTGGTGGATGATAATGGAAGAAAGCTGAGATGGAGGTGGAAGTTCTTATTATGGTGGAGCTGCAGCTGGTAGCTATGGAGTATGGCAGGTGCAAATTTGGTTTGGATATTGTTGTTGCCAGTGGGTTCTGACAGAATTAAACAAGGAATGATGTGATGAGTTCTGAGCTGCAATTGAAGTGCTGGTGCTGCTTCAATGAAGCCTATATGATTGGAATTACTAGGTATGAATGTATGGCAGCACTGGTGGTGGTAAAAGAGAATTCAGAGTTGGTGATGGACAGTGAAGACAAGGAAGTGCTGCTGTGTTTTTTGGTGGAATTGCAGTCAAAGGGCTGTAGTTGATTTTGCTAGTAAGCTCAGGTTGCAGCCGAAGTGTTATAGAGCAACAGAATTGGAGCATTGGAATGTATGAATTGTTCAGGGTTGGTAAGAATGGAATTTGCAGCATTGGTTGAGGGTTTGATCAGGTGGAGATTATGGAGCTGTTAACCATGGCTCAATGGACAAATGGGGTTTGTTTGATAGCAGTAAGAGGAGTTGAAGCTCAGCTAGGGACTGGTTGGCAATGCAGGTTATGAACTGAAGAAGGGTACAACCAAGATGGATGTACTGCACTGGTGATGATAGTGCAGCACAGTTCTGGCTTGGAAAGATGGCCTGCAAAATGGAAAGACTATGACTAGTTAGACCAGTCAGTGAGCTGACTCGGTTCTGACTAGACCTAGCTGACTCAGTGACTGAAGCTTGACCTTGACTTCTTTGACTAACGTTGATCATTAACCTTGACGGTGGACTGACGGAATATTGTTCGACGGAGAAGAATATTCCGGTGACCGGCGGTGACTATTCTTGCCGGATTCCGGTCAACTTCTGGCCTAATCCCCAGTTTTCCGGCGAGCGATTTTGGAAAAGATTTTCTACACGGGTTTCTCTCACTTGTGGGCTTGGTGGACTTCTATCTATTGGACCTTTGAAGGCTAGACCTAATTTTGGAACAAGAAGAGCTATAAAAGAGAAGACTTTTCTCAAAACACAATATCTTTTAATGTTCTATCTTATATCATTTCTCTACTTTTGTTTCTAGGGTTTAGAAAACATGATAGAATCTCTCTTTCTTCTTGTGATGAACTCCATTAACATGAGTACCTAGTTTTTATTATTGGTTATGGAATAGTTGGATTTCACAAAGCATGATTCTTTGATTCAATATATTAGTTTTGTCTCATATTTATCGTTTGCGATTCTCTGAAAATATAGTAATATGACTTGATTGATTGTTTTGACAAGTTGCAAATTGGTAGAACTTATTATCACATCTATTGCTAGTTTATGGTTTATTATACGAAAAAGTGATAATCCTTGAATACAAGTAGCATAAATATGATTATAGTTTGTAGTGATATATTCTTATGATCATATGTGAATCGTGACCTTTGTTAAATTGAATTAGTGCGCTTTCCACGTTCAATTGCTTTGATTGGCCTGATTTCATAGAACTTAATGCATCTAGGGAATTAAACTTGATTAATGCTTTTACACGTTGGGTTGTTCTCTTAGATAGAATTCATATTCGCATCTTTTAATGTGTTTGTTGATGACAAAAGGAGATTAGCGGGATATTCTTGCGATCAAGATATTCTAGGTCTTTTGATATAAGTTGAGATTAAAATATCAATTCTAGTTATTGTGAAGAAAACATATTTGTGAATGAAGATGAATCCTTAACCAATATTCTCACTACCTTGATTTGCGTGTTACTTTTTATTGTTTTGCTTTTATTTTATTTTATCTTATAAAAATCAGAAAATCCCCAGTGTTTTATATAGGAAACCGAAACAACTTGACAACCTAGACCTTTATGTGGGATCAATCCTTTCTTGCCCTTTCTATATTTATATTTTGAGTAGTAAGAAAGTGTGAATTATTTTTGACGCATACGACAGCGATCACTACCGGTGCTGAAAATTCCTTTGATATCAACGTTCCTTCTAGTGACATCAATGTACCACCTATCAGCATGATCAACACCCACGGCATCGCAGACTCTACCACCAACACCAACGGCGTAGGAAACATTCCCTCAGGTGTTACACCTATGATCACCACAGTCAGAGCTGCTGCCGCCACCCCATTGTTTTTTCAATTGTGACGCCATCAATTATCACCAGAGCTGTTGTCACTCCACCATCAGGACGAGAGACCGGAGGAGCCAGAGGAAGCCAACCCCTTATTAGCATTGCTGATTTGATGGAAAGCCTATAAGTTCTTGTTAAGGCTCAGATGGACATGGACACAACTCAAAAGGAGCGAAACAATAAATATCCGAATAATTAGTCAAGGGATTTAGAATTCGGGCATTATATTGTCTTAAACCAAATGTGACTGAACATTAATTGGTGGAGTTGTGCATTAATGCTTTCTAGGGACTCTGTTCGCAAAACCATGTCGTCTATGATGGAGCAAGTGTATGAGATTCTCTATTTCTCCAAGGTGCAACGCCGAGATATATTATCGGTCCTCAACCGTGTTGCATTGGCGCTTCGACCTTTGCTCCAGGAGCCGCTTCAATATTCTCTCCAGAAGCCGTCGCTTTAACGTTCTCTCCAGAAGCCGCTTCAACGTTCTCTCCAGAAACTTCCACTTCTTCCTTCCAAGGTTTGTTCCCGAAGCCGCCACTCCTCCCTATCAAGGATTGTGATTGCAGCCCGCCAAGCCTCTTCTGATCACAGCTTCCACCAAGAAATTCTGTTGCTCCTTTGTTGATACCAGCCAGAGCTTCACCATAGAAACTACCACTACAAAGAATATTTCGTCCATGTGATGTTCCAAGCATCCCCTCCAAGAGAGTATAATAAGTTTGTATCAAATCACAGAGGTGTAGATTCAAGGCGGTGCAATCAAAGTAAGCTACACTTGTGTACTGACGCCTCCTTCAGGTTTAGCAGTTTAAACGCAGTCACTGCCTTACTAGCGAATGCAACAGAAGCACATATTCCACAAGAAGAAAAGCTCAGGACAATTACACATGGGGACTTTTGTAATGCTGCTTACTCACGGGAGATCTTGATACACCTAAAGCCCAATCATGCGCGAAGGACATGCCTAGCAGAGACAGAGATAAGTAACTATCCTTAAACTAAATGTTTTATATCTATTATGTATATCAAATAAATTTTAAATATCTTAGTGTTGAGTCGTGAAAATTTCTCAACACTCACCACTGTGTTGCCAGGCATGCTGCCTCAACATACCTTTTCTCTTAGTGTTGAGATGTGTAAATTCTTCAACACTCACTACTGTGTTGCTAGGCATGCTTTCTCAACACATCTTTCCTCTTAGTGTTGAGACGTGTAAATTCTTCAACACTCACTACTGTATTGAGATGTGTAAATTCCTCAACACTCACTATTGTGTTGCTAGGCATGATTCCTCAACACATCCTTCCTCTTAGTGTTGAGACGTGTCAATTCCTCAACACTCACTATTGTGTTGCTAGGTATGCTGCCAGAATACACTTTTCCTCTTAGTGTTGAGATGTGTAAATTCCTCAAAACTCACTACTGTGTTACTAGGCATGCTTCCTCAACACATCATTTCCTCTTAGTGTTGAGACGTGTAAATTCCTCAACACTCACTACTGTGTTGCTAGGCATGCTTCCTAAACACATCCTTCCTCTTAGTGTTGAGACGTGTAAATTCCTCAACACTCACTATTGTGTTGTTAGGAATGCTTCCTCAACACATCCTTCCTATTAGTGTTGAGACGTGTAAATTCCTCAACACTCACTACTGTGTTGCCAGGCATGCTGCCACAACACACCTTTCCTCTTAGTGTTAAGACGTGTACATTCATCAACACTCACTGCTGTATTGATAGGCATGCTTCCTCAACACATCCTTTCCTCTTAGTATTGAGACGTGTAGATTCATCAGCACTCACTACAGTATTGATAGGTATGCTTCCTTAATACAGCTTTCCTCTTAGTGTTGAGACGTATAAATTCCTCAACACTCACTACTATGTTGCTAGGAATGCTTCCTAAACACACATTTTCTCATAGTGTCGAGACGTGTAAATTACTCAACACTCACTACTGTATTTCCAGACATGTTGCCATAACACACTTTTCCTCTTAGTGTTGAGACGTGTAAATTACTCAACACTCACTACTGTGTTGCCAGGCATGCTGCCTCAACACACCTTTCCTCTTAGTGTTGAGACGTTCAAAATCCTCAACACTCACCATTGTGTTGCCATGCAAAATGCCTCAACATATTTTTCCTCTTAGTGTTGAGGCATTCAAACTCCTCAACACTCACCATCCGTGTTACCAGGAAAACTGCCTCAACACATATTTTCCTTAGTGTTGAGATGTGGAAATTTTCTCAACACTCACCACTATGTTGCTAGGCAAACTGCCTCAACACATATTTTTCCTTAGTGTTGAGACGTGGAAATTTCCTCAAGACTCACCACTGTGTTTCCGGGCAAACTACCTCAACACATATTTTCCCTTATTTTTGAGATTGCAAATTCCTAAACACTCACCACTATGTTGTTAGGCATACTGCCTCAACACATCTTTCCTCCTAGTGTTGAGAAGTTCAAACTTCTCAACACTCATTGTTGTTGTCATAGTGCTGACTGCTTCACCACCTCAACACTCATCTTTGTGTTAAGGATCACGGCGCCAGAAGTATGCCAACACAAGGATCATATACTACTCATGACTCCTGCCAAAGGTTAGTCGAATTTTCCTAGCAATCTCTTAATGTCTTCCCTGTCAATTTTTATCCTCATATGTCACCATCTCATGCTTACCCCGCAACAATGAAACTGTTACGTGCTAAGCGGGGGACTTAATGTTGATGGTGGTTTTTATTTCAGGGTTAAAATCATAAAACCTCACATTTAATGTGTCATCACTCTGCAAAGAAACGGATCCATGTAAAGTGATGAGAGTTCAACCTCTCCACTGGCGTATTTATTAAGCAACTCAATATGTTCACATGAAATTTATCTAGACTGGTGCATGTAGCAACAATCCCAGACTAAGCAATTGATCCGCCATAGATTAGTAGGTGCAAAGTCCTACCCAAAATCATAAAGCTAAGAGTAAAGGATCCGCGGGGAAGGAGAAGCAATGAGAGGAAGCATGACCATGTCATATGACAGCCGACGCCACTTGGCCACGGCCCATGCTACCCAACCATCCGTTACTCCGTTGTCGACCAATCAGGTCACTTTAAACCTGCCACACTCCTATGAGTTGTGGCTGGGACCATACTTTCCGGCCCTATTCCCTATCGACGAATCATATCGTATTAAACCTACCACGCGCACCAGAAGTGTATCCACACTCGTGCTTGGCCGGCCCCCTCTTTTTATTGACAAATCAGGTTGCTCTAAACCTGCCACAATATTAAAAGAGGTGGAATTTCGTCAAGTGGTCACCATGCCAAATTGGCTTCCCGAAGATTATTCAAACAACTGGGAACGTTTAGTAAAAAAATTTAGTATGACCTATATGCCAAAAGTTTCGTATGGATGTCTAGCATAACATACTAAAAACTGAAATCAAATGGAGTAACGAGCTAAAAGATACAACATAAAAGGCGAGCTAGGTCAAGGCTGAAAATTGACAGAATCCCTCCTGAATTCTTCATCAGTTTCACTGTAGGGCTATTTTCACATCCTACACCAGCTCAAAACCTAAATATTCTCGCGTGGGGAGATGATTTGTTCTCAAAGTTGTTGTAGTAATAGGTTCGTTGTGACTTGTGAAAGCAATAGATTTTAGACTTATAAATAAAACTTAAAAATAAAGAAAACTTAATTCAAAATTTGATTGCAAGATATTAAAATAGACCAAGACTCTGGATTTCATTATTCCTTTAAATGATGAAATGGGAGAAAACAATGATAAAACCGGGTTTGTAACACTTATTGTTGTTACAAATCAAACTGTTACAAAGAACGATAGAGATGAAACGTCACTGTTACTGTAGCTGTGCGGCTCTACACCCTCTGTCGTTGTCACTGTAGCATGAACGACTGTCTATAGGGGTCAATGTTCTTCGTGTTCTTCATCTCATGCAGCAGCAGAAGGATATTCTGTAACTTGATTTTCTGGCTCTGAGATTTCCTATACGTCTCCCAAACTCTTTGTAACCGCTCTAATACTTCTCAACACCTTATATAGCCTCTCAAGCACAAGAAATCTCCTACAAAAATCCATATATTACTTCATTACTCGGCATTGAAGAAAAATATTCTCGGGAATATTTTCTTCTCAGATTTAACTCCACACGCTATTTTCTCGTGACATAAGACTCCCGACACGTTGAGTCATCATACAGAAGTGGTATAACACGGAGTAGGCACATGAAAACCTCTCGAACACACACTTAGAACTCGGAATGGACTAACTATAACCCGTGGCACTCTGTTTCCTTCTCTCGGATTATCTAACCAAATTTAATCGAATCAAAGGCCTTTACCAAGCCTGATAAGCCCAATCACGTCATCCCGAAAAGTTTCAGCCGTTGAGTCTATCTAAAACATCCCTAAATCTCGACCCAAATTTCTGTTCTTCTACAGCTAACATTTCCCGCCAAAACTGAAAATTTGAACGATGAAGATGGTTAGCCCCTATCCAGAGTAAGGGTGTGAATAGTAGGTTCCTTGAGGGGCGCCCTAGTGGTGCCCTTATCCAAAATGAGGGTGCCTTTAGTCCTTTTCTCCGAGGGTCCAAATAGCACTTTTTGAGTAACTTTTTC
Organism: Papaver bracteatum; assembly: GCA_023529315.1. Lineage (NCBI taxonomy): Eukaryota > Viridiplantae > Streptophyta > Magnoliopsida > Ranunculales > Papaveraceae > Papaver > Papaver bracteatum. Next base: position 245,576 of record JAJJWX010000613.1, read on the forward strand.
CACACAAGTGTATTTCTCCAAAAACACCTACACAAATATAAAAACACTATAATAAGTACAAAATCAAGCACTAACAATAGAGACACTGAGGACAATTCAGACACAAAAATGTGTCAAATACCCCCAAACTTATTATTTGCTAGTCCTCGAGAAAAACTAATATAAAAAAGGCATCATGGCTACACTTAGCACGTGCAGCAAGCCGTTAAACAGCTAGGTGGCCCCAGCGGCCGAGTGTTGTCTCAAGAGGGTTTACCAGAGGTGTACCAACAAAACCTTGACTTCTAATTTGTCACCAGTATCCAAAGAGCTATGAGGACATACATATTCTCAACCTATCGCCAAGTAACCAGAATGCCAAAGAAATTAAAGGTATCCTTCTCTAGAGATGAATAAAAAAAAGGGGAGACACATACACTATACTGCTAGATAAAGAGATATCCTCTACACAACTAGATAAACATTATGAGATGCATCTGATCTATAGCTGGACAAGATTAAGAGAGAGATAAAAATGAGAGGGACATCTGCTACACAGCTGGAATAATTACGTGTAATGATTTGAACCATTATTAGAAAGATCTTGTGCCGGATGGAAAGCGGACTAACAAAGCAACCAATATGCATCTCTCTTTGACTCTCTCATAGTGTTCAGTAGAAACAACATCTTCTTCGGCTTCAACTGTTGATGATAAATTCTCGAACCTCGCAGAACCTTGACAATTAACTCTTCTCTTCGATTTCTCGCTTGAAACGTCCTTATAGATTTCTACATCCCTATGGCCTTATTGAACAATTATTTTTTTTTTTTTTTTTTGTGAACAGAGTAATAACAAGACAAAAATTTACATGGCCATGACAAAAGGACTTTAGCACTTGGATCTTTGCAACTTGTAATGTCTTGGTATCATGAACTTCAACAACTTACATCATTTGATTTTCTTTGCTTTTGTAATTAGTCTTCTACTTTGATTTTGAATTCTGATTTTCTTTTTATTGTTACTAATAAACCTGAAATGTCTTCAACTTTATTCGTAGATTTTGATGTCGCTCCGCTTGTTGATGATGATAAGTTTTTACTGATAGAGAGTCGTAATCCAGTAACTAAGACTACATTGTGAGGTTGGTTAGTCTTTCTGGCATTTCCTTCTGGACGAATTGCCTTTCCATCATGGATGGTTAGGTCCATCACGATTACCCTCTTAAAGGAACATGTTCTCTCCTGATTGTGAAAGATCTCTAATGCCTTTTTCTCTAATGTCTCAATAGAGTGTTATTCCTAAAAATTCTAATTTCCATCTTTTCAGTGAGAAACAGTGTGTAAACTTAGCTAACCGGACACAATGTGATTCTAGAAGTTTCAAAAATGCAACTAACTAAAAGTTCTTCCCCACCCCCAAACTTAAATCTAACATTCTCCTCAATGTTTCTAATGAAAGAGCAATACCAAAAAGAGAATAACATGAGGAGAAGTTGGAAGGATACTACCTGGGTGAAGAGAGAAATCAAAAACTAATATACAACATACAATTGCCTCGATGGTCAATCAAGGGTAAACATGGTCCTCCATAGGGACCTCCTCAACATCACTTGTAGGAAAGGGTTCTAAAAAGGGTTTCAATCTCTGACCGTTAACCTTCAAACAACTACTACCATCCGGTGTCTTGATCTCAACATCTCCATGAGGAAAGACATTGCGAACAATAAAAGGACCCGTCCACCGAGAACGTAACTTCCCGGGGGAAAGACGCAAGCGGTATCATACAGAAGAACTTTTTGACCTGGAGAAAATGACTTTCTTAAAATATTTCTATCGTGCTCAAGTTTCATTTTGTTCTTATACTCCTTAGCACTATCGTAAGCATCTCTACGAATCTCTTCCAACTCACTGAGCTGGAGTTTCCTCTGGGCTCCTGCCTTGTCAAGTAAAAAATTTAGCTGCTTAATAGCCCAATAAGCTCTATGTTCTAACTCAACAGGTAAATGACATGCCTTGCCATAAATAAGATGATAAGGAAACATTTCAATGGGGGTTTTAAACACAGTACGATAAGCCCATAAGGCATCAGTAAGCCTAGACAACCAGTCTTTCCGATTAGGATTAACTGTTTTCTCTAATATACGTTTTATCACCCTATTGGAAACCTCTACCTGACCACTAGTCTGCGGATGATACGGGGTAGCTACCTTATGTATAATACCATATTTATTCATCTAAAGCCTAAAAGGACCATTACAAAAGTGCGACCCTCCATCACTAATTATAGCTCGCGGTGTACTAAAACCTGCAAGTATATTATCTTTAAGAACTCAATCACAACCCTATCGTCATTTTTCTTACACGCAACCAACTCAATCCACTTAGAGACATAGTCTATAACAACAAGGATGTATAGGTTACCAAAAGAATTAGAAAACGGACCCATAAAGTCAATACCCCACACATCAAAGACCTCAACAACTAAAATAGGGTTCAAGGGTATCATGTTCCTACGGGAAATAGTTCCTAATTTCTGGCAACGTTCACAAGTAACACAGTAACTGTAGGAGTCCTTAAACAACGAAGGATAATAAAATCAATACTGCAATATCTTAGCAGTAGTCTTCTTAGAACTAAAGTGACCCCCACAAGCATGATCAATACAAAAGGAAATAATACTGGACTGGTCACTCTCAGGTATACATCTCCTAATAATCTGGTCTGGACAATACTTAAATAAATAAGGATCATCCCAAAAGAAGTGCTTAACCTCGGCTAAAAACCTAGAACGATCTTGTTTACCCCAATGTTGGGAAATTCGACCAGTAACAAGATAGTTCACTATATTTTCGTACCAAAGTAATCGGGAAACAGAGAACAGTTGTTGATAAGTGCATATTTCGCATATATTTGGTGTTGATTCCATGCTAGTCATTTTTAATCTTCTTGCAAATTATTGTATATTACGTTTGTTTTCTTTTATTTGTGTTATATTAAGATGACCAACCGAAAAGAAGTAGAAATAACTACAAAAGTGAAGTTTAAAAGTGAAGAAAGGCCAAAGACCCAGTGGAACTCATTCAAATGGAGGATTTCATTTTGTAGAGGGCAAGAAGATGAAGTTAATGGCGAAAGAACGAATTCATTCTGAGTTCGTATGAAGAAGATATGACCAAAACAAAGAACATGGAAGGCCAAAAGGGAAAAACGGTCATTTGATAGGGAGAGTGTTATTGGCACCCCTCGTACATTAATGGCCTTTCATTCTGTTAAGGGGTGGATTGTTTCAAAGAAACTGTTAAAGACAGTCATGTCATTTACCGAGGGGAAGTTAAAACTCAAATAGTGTTAAGTGCAACCGGCCTAATTACTCAAGGATGCCATCTTCTTCTTCACCTCCATATCGCGAACATTTCAGGTATAAAGCTTCTGCAGTTTAACTAGATTTTGATTGGAAGTGATTATCGAGTTGGAGTGGATGAAAGGGGCTTATAAAAGACAGGGAAGATGATGGTAATAAGGAGAGGAACTCGCGTTCGGGTTTTGATTATGAACTGCGATGGTAATGGTTGTTGTCATCATGATCATCTCTGATCATTACCAAAAGTGTTGTAAATAATGTCGTGAGCTAAACAAATGACAGGGAAGCCTGGCAGTGAACATTTCTGCCATTGTGGATGATGGCATCGCTGGCGAGATTTGAGCTTGAGTTGGTTTGGAACTGGACAGATCTTGAATACGTTAGAAACTAAATAAGTTGGTGCTACTTCTCGGGTTGTGGACAAGACTTGATATGGATTTGAGCTTGGCAGTAATGGCTTATTCGAGGTGAAGGTTCCTATGAAGGAGTTTAGTTGGAGTTAGTCTACTGTCGAGAGAGACTGGCAGTTGAGCTCGTGAACGATGGTGGGGATCAATGAAGCTGTTGGTTAATGTCATTTTCGCGTGAAGCTGGAGATGGGTTGATAGAAGATTTTATAGTGGTGTTGATCGTTGTTTAAGGTTGTTGGTGACCGAGAGATAGGAAGCTCAGAAGAGTTTAACTCTTTCTTAAGACATGTTTAATGCCATTGATGGGAGTGACGATGAGTTGATCTGTAGTTGATGACAAAATATTCGACAGTGGTTATAAAGATTAGATGTTGTTGATGGGTTGAGTTCTACAACAAGGTTAAGAGATGAGTTACGGATCCGAAATTGGATATGGGACCGAGTTTGAGAGAAGTCAGGAGGCGGTGATGGAGTTTGGTTGCCGTTGAAAGACTAGTTGAGGATAAATACATAGAAGATTTCCGAGCAGTGAATAGATTTGCAAATAAGAGTTTGCTGCAACAATGGAACATTAAAACAAGGTGTACCAGCATCTCTCAAGAAGACACAACGTATCACATAGGGTCCCCTAATGTCCATAGCCAATCATAAGCTGGGAGTGCTATATTATAATGGTTCCTATCATACCAAATCATCATCACTTAATTTCTCCCACACGAAATCCTTCTCAACCGACTTTCAATGATAATCTAATACGATTTTTGTGGATCGCAAAGGCTAACTGATGCCTATATAAAGCAGCCAAAACTAGAGAATAAAAAATACTTTTGGAGTGAGAGAAAAATACTGAAAAGGAGATAAGAAGGGTCTTTCTTTATATTTTAGGGTTTACCCCTTTAGAGGAAACCAAGTTATCTTCTTCTTTATTCTTTCATATATTTTTCATGGTTTTTAGTAAATCCTTGTGTTGCTAAATTTTACTGATTTAGGATGATTTTAAAGTCCTGAATAATGAAATTCTAATTCTTTTTATAGTTTATTTTAAGTTGATTTTTCTTAACGATTGTCTCTATTGTTTTTAGTATCTAAGATTGCTATTAGGTTATTCAATTGGCCATTTGAATTAATCTGATATTAATTCTTCTACTAGTATTGGAGTTGGTGATAAGTGTAATAGTCACTCAATTCCATACACAAGTAGTACATCGCAAAAGCTGACAGAGGGATTCTGTTAAGAAATTGTGTATAGAGATGACACTAGTAAGCCGATCGAGCTTATGCGTATGATGCTAGGATCAACATAATTCACAAAACATAATGCATTCGATGGGTTACACCTTGATATCTTATTCATGGTGGCTCAGATGGATAAAATCTGGTAGTCGAGCGCTTCCGTATCCAGTGACAACAGGAATTTTGGGGATAGCGAAGTTTATTGCTATTCTACGGTTGGTGATAATAGAAAATTAACAAGGAATAAATGAGTATTTTATGTTCAGTGATGGCGAATGATTCCTTAATCATCTTTGTTTTCTTATTATATTTTTATTTTACTTTAATCAAACAACCCCCCTTTGTCTTTTACTTTATTTTGCTGATCAAATAACCTATCAATTACACATCTCTCTGTGGGAACGATCTCTTACTACCGCTATATTACCAGTTAATTAGTGGGAAGTATCTTGATTAATTTGTTGCACTTACGACACGCATCAAATTTTGGCGTCGCTACCGGGGAGCGGTTGCTAATTGATTTGTTATTTGTTTATCTTGTTTTTATTTTTGTTATTTGTTTTTAGATTTTTTTTCTTTTGTTCTTGTGAGTCTCCATGTTTCCTTACGAAAATAACATGTACGGAGTACATGATCTGACATATAATTGTGATAATCAAAATGTTTTTCAATCTCAATATTATGACAACTACCAACCATACCATGGGTACAATCAAAATCAATCATTTGGTTACGATCAACGCCCTACAGAAACTTATGGATACTCTCATGCATATCAACAACCTTATGACGGGTATGTAAGTGGGCAAGCAGAAGGATGGTAGGATAGTTGTGCTTTTAATCATTATTCTTCTAGTCTGACAAATCTAATGCAGCAATATATAGATAACATGGACCAACAAATTCAAAATATGGATGAACGTAACCAAACTATGGATAACTATGCTTCTAATGATAGTTCTTCTAATCTAGAAACTCTAATTCACCAATTTATGAATAGTCTGGATGAGCACAACAAAAAGACTTAAGATACACTCCAAGAACTTCAAAGGTCTATATATATCATGAAGAATCGCATTGGTCAACTTAAGGAGGAAATGAGTGAGGAAGAAGTTTGGTCTCAAAGCCAAAACAATTCTGATGTTCTCCCGGTTAGTAATGGATATAAGATCGATGAAAATTATGAAGATAATCAATCTTTTGAAAGTCGTTGCAACAATGGTAAAGTTATTCCAACTCCGGATCATAATAACGATCACTCGTCTATTCAAAAGGGGGAGAAAATATATGACATAACCGTTGTTATCAATGGTGTAACGTACTCAAGCGAGGATTATAGGATTTGCACCAATGAATTAGACTTTATAGGAGAGGATTCTGATTTCAATGAAGAGGTTATTGAAGAGATGGTAATTGAGAATGAAACCAAATTGATTAAAGTTGTGGAAGACCCAATTGAGCTTGTCGATGATGCTGAAATTTCGGTTGAAGCAAAAATTAAAAGTTTGATAGAGGACCACGATATGCTTGAGGTAAATAATTCACTAGAGACAAAAGATGAGGATCTCAAACAAGGTTTTTCTAATCCTTTACATAATTTTATATCTATTGATCCTTTCCATCTAATTGAAGTATCTTCTCAAAGAGTTGTTAGCCCATCTTTTAGGAAAATACCTCACTTGGGATTGGAGTTATGTGCTTCCAAAGTTTTAAGGGATTATTTTGCCTCCAAGTATCCACCACTAATTGTGTTTGATTATAGCGATGCGCAGGTTCACAAAGAGGAACCTTTTTAAGTACCCATGATTTATGTTCTCTATCCACTTCCGAGTGTAGAAAGGGATAAGTGTGGGGGAAACTTTAATAAAATAACAGCTTTAATATTTATATCTTGTGCTAATATTTTTGTGAAGCTGTTATTAGAATTGCATATTGTTTTTTGGGAAGCCTACCAGATTTTCAGATTGTTGGTGTATGGATGATAACAAGAATTGTCAGGCTGAGGACGTTAAACTAAGCACTGAATGGAAGGCAACCCATAGGTTTTGTATTTTGTATCCTTTTGTTTTTAGTTTTCTTCTTTTTCATATCATGTTAGGATTTCCCACCTTGATTTTACTTAGGACGAGTCAATTACATTGAGGACAATGTAAAGTTTAAGTGTGGGGGAGTGTTTGAATATTTGGCATATAAAGTTTTCAAAATTTTGCATAAAAACCTCTAACTTGTAGAGATTTTAGAGCCACTAGCATACTTCTAGGTACGTTTACATAGAGATTCTGACCTACATAACTGAACTTGGAAGTGTTAGGGAACTACGTTCATATTTCTTATGAATTTGAGTGTCAAATAATGGATTTAATCATGCCGGTGATGAAAATGAGTGCAGAGAGAAATGCATTAATAGAGTTGATGATCAATCATTAGTGGAGACTACCTATTTTCACATTAACCGAGGCACCAAACCAGATTTTCTTTGTAGTTGACTAAAGAGCTTTCTTTTGAGTGTGTGTCACCGTACGTTAATTCCGGGTAGAATGGTGAGCTACCCAGTTTAACACCAATTTTCAGCACTATTTTTGATCTCTTGAGTGATAATTTTGTCAATCATGAGGGTGACGTCTATAGATGAAAACCACCTTCTTGTAGTTTGATTTGCAGTTAGCACAATTCTCTCTCTCGCCAACAACAGCTTCATAGAAACACATCATCATCATCATCAACAAGCGGAGCGACATCAAAATCTACAAGGAAAGTTGAAGACATTTGAGGTTTATAAGCAACGGTACAAAGAAGAGTGTAGTTGCAAGAATTCCTACACTACACCCATCACAAGAATTCACCTTAATCAACACATATTTGAAGATTAAGAACAACACTTTTATTAATTAATTCTCAGAAATATTACAAAAAATGGAAGAAATCAAGAATATAACCGCTCACAAGAACTTTCTCTCTCCTCAAGACTTTCTCAACACTCAAAAATTGATCCCCCTGTCCGAATCTATTGGTTCTATTTATATAGGGTAAGTACATAGTGGATGACAGCTAAGTTGTCCTTTAATTTCGGATCTGACTCGCGATATGCTCACAGCAGCTGTAATGCTAATTCTCGCAGATGCTGTAATCTTCGTAGCATTATCACGCTTTTCTCTTGTTTTAGTTATCGTCATCCGCTACGTCACTCTTTCAATATTTCTGCAACACTCGCAGTATGTTGTTGAACAGCTTCGCAGAACTGTCGCTATAAATCTCGCAGGAATATTGTTGTAACTATTATAACTATTATAACTTTTATCTACAATCTCTCTGCAAATTCAATGTTCTTCCGTAAATTCCGCATCTGCTACTATTATAACTTTTATCTCATTCTTCTAATCTTCTATTCTTTTCTTCATTCCCATACAAAAAATGCCTCCAGCAGGTCATAGAAATCAACTTTCCTTTGAAAAAATGCAACAAAAGCTTCAAGATAGAGGTTTTACTTTATATACTATTCCTGATCAAAACCCTAAAGCCGAACTTTCCATTAAATTATTTTCTGATCATCCATGTTCTCGCGAGAAGATTATAGTCTCGCTAGGTCATCTTGAAGATGGTCTTCCCATTCCTCTTTATGATCCAGAGCTCCCTTTATTGTATGAAATACTCTCCCATGTGAGATTCTCACGTGCCATATATCAGTTGAGTGGGGATTGCATTCGCCTGATGCTGGAGTATGCTACTTGCGGTGCTGGTAAGAAATCTCTTTATCCTGATAAAGCGAAGAATCCTAAATTCAAGGATCTTCTAATTGTTTCTGAGAAGTACACTGTAGATAATTTCTTCGTGAATTATGATGTTATCCCCATGAGGAAGGATAACACTTGTTGGGGTGTCCGCTTACATAAAAAGGATGACATTGTTGAAGACAAAGTTCTTATGTTGGATATTGACTGGCATTCGGGCAACAATTCATCTCCTCGCATGGACATTGTTTAAGACAAAGTTCTTATGTTGGACATTGAAGTAAGAAATATTCCTTTGTGATTCTTAACAATATATTGTTGCCTCTATTTCTTATCTTTATCTGTGTTTGTAGGTTATTGAAGAAATAGAACATGTTAAAATTGCGAGAACTAAGTGGAAAGGCAAAAGTATTTCCCGCGAGGAGAAATCTGATGCCCCTCGCAAGGAGAAGTCTGGTGCTCCTCCTTTAAAGAAGAGAAAAGCTCAATCTCCTTCTCCTTCAACTCCTCAAGCTATTGAAAGTTCAAGTGATAATACTGATAATGACGATGATGATGTTGATATCACTTCCGCGAAGGAATCCTCCCATCCTGATTCTTCTATGGCTCATTTATCCGGTATTTTTGCTAATACCATGCATATAATTGGTGATACTCCTCTGACCGAAACTTGCAAATCTATCGCTGCTATTTGTGATGCCCCTATCTTAAAGGACAATATATAAAGAGTTACAAGCAACAAGGAATAAATAAAAAGAGTTACAATTGTCACAGTTTTATGAAGTTCAAGAGTTTATCATCAATAGTTGAAGACCGAAGACAAAGACCGAGAAGATGAAGAAGACGAGATGAGGACTATGTTTCTATTGGATTCTATGAGAGTGGTGCTTTTGTCACTGCCGATAGGATTTGAAGGTGGTAAGTACTCCCATCCACGCAATAGTGGCTGATTTTCTTTCTTAGAGATCATCAGAAAAAATCTTTTATTTCCCACGATTTTGTGGGGTCTCCAGAAATAATTCGGAAGGTTTCCTTCTCACCATTAAACGTGTGTAGGATTCTCTCTTCATTCCTGCCTGCACACATGTGAGACCCATAAAAAATCCGTCTTATTGAGTGCAATTATCATAAAATCCTTTTAAGTGAGGAAGAAGTCTAGGCGAAATACTTATTGATCGCTTTCAAACATGCATTCTCTCATTATGGTGTGGTTATTTCTCACTCAAAATTTAAGAATTAATATGTTCTTTGGTGTTTCTAACTTCTTATTACTAGCATGCATAAACTCTATGTCCTCATAGATCTTTGGATGCTTGGGACGCTGGAACGCTTTGAAGTTGGAGTAAGTTTTGTGGGTATACCTCTCGTAAGCCCTCACGAGACTATAACTCGTCCATGAGGGACACCTAGGTGGTTTAAAGGCCTGTTGTACATGCTAAGTGCAACCGTAACCTCGACGAAATAGAGTTTTTGTAGTTTAGTTTTGTTTGCTCGAGAACTAGCAAAAGGAAAGTGTGGAGGAATTTGATAAGTGCATATTTCGCATATATTTGGTGTTAATTCTATGCTAGTAATTGTTGATCTTCTTGCAAATTATTGTATATTATGCTTGTTTTCTTTTATTTGTGTTATATTAGGTTGATCATCCGAAAAGAAGTGGAAATAACTACAAAAGTGAAGTTTAAAAGTGAAGAAAGGCCACACATCAAGTGGAACTCATTCAAATGGAGGATTTCATTTTGTAGAGGGCAAGAAGACGAAGTTAATGGCGAAAGAACGAAGTCATTCTGAGTTCGTATGAAGAAGATATGACCAAAACAAAGAACTTGGAAGGCCAAAAGGGCAAAATGGTCATTTGATAGGGAAAGTGATATTGGCACCCCTCGTACTTTAAGGGGCTTTCATTATGTTATGGGGTGGAATGTTTCAAAGAAACTGCTAAAGGCAGTCATGTCATTTACTGAGGGGAAGTTAGAACTCAAATAGTATTAAGTGCACCCGGCCTAATTACTCAAGGCTTCCATCTTCTTCTTCACCTCCATATCGTGAACAGTTCAGGTATAAAGCTGTTGCAATTTAACTAGATTTTGATTGAAAGTGATTATCGAGTTGGAGTGGATGAAAAGTTGCTTAGACAAGACATGGAAGATGATGGTAATATGGAGAGGAACTCGCGTTCGGGTTTTGATGATGAACTGCGATGGTGATGGTTGTTGTCATCATGATTGTAACGCCCCGATTTTCCAAACCCGAAGTGCTACTTGGAAACCATATCCGAGGCCCGGCTACTAAGCCCAAGCTCATTAAATAATTTATTCAGGCTTATTTAGTTTATGTTCATGTTACCATTTCTGTCGCAGCGGAAAACTTAGAAATTCATTTCGGAAGATCTAACCGTTGATTTAACCTAAATTTTTAAGTCACCAGAAACAAAACACATTTTGGTTCTCAAATAAAATATTAACACCATTCAGGTCTTAAGATTAATTTAATAAGTAACAATTTCAACACCATATTGTAAAACTGAAAACATACCAAGGTAGATTCCTAGAATTTTACAGCGTTTCCAACTATGAATTTTCACGTCTGACTCATCAAAATTATCAAGCACTCATAGTCATGGCTAATTTATAAACAACTCATAAGATAACAAAACCATATTTTATGACTCTACGTGCTGGACCGCTAAGCGGCTGCCTACGTACCCAAAAGGATCAAGCACGACCGTAGTTCATCAGACGATGCACCAAATGCACAATCAACAATTTTAAGATGATCAAATCATTAAGGTTAAACTTACCCAAGACACTTGTTCGACCCATTTAAAATAATCAAATTAACCAACTGAAGAAAGGAGAACCAAATTAATCAACTGCTCACCCCAGGGAGCCAACACATGGAAACACCACATCCGTAAACAATAATTAAATTCAATCAATCCGCTCGCCCCAAGGAGCCAACATATGGAAACACCACATCCATAAACAATAATAAATTCAATCAATCCGCTCGCCTAAGGGAGCCAACACATGGAAACACCTCATCCATAAACAATAATTAAATTCAATCAATCCACTCGCCCCAGGGAGCCAACATATGGAAACACCACATCCATAAACAATAATTAAATTCAATCAATCCTCCCACCCCAGGGAGCCCCACGTGGGTTTAGGAAACAAAAACCGTTCCCAAGGATATCTCGTATCCCATCAAAAATATAATAAACAATAAATTCAATCAATCCTCCCACCCCAAAGAGCCCCACGTGGGTTTAGAAAACAAAAACCGTTTCCAAGGATATCTCGTATCCCGTCATAAATAATTTTTAAGAATCACAATCTATGGACCGCAGCCCAACATTCATAATCATGCTCACAACATCGGTTATCATTCATATATATTAATGAAAACATGCAAACATAAATTTAATTAAAAGAAACTTAAATAAGAATATTTTTGATTGTGTTGTGCCTACCTCAATCGCAAGCAAGTAATCATACGGAAGAACAATACCAAACGAACTAGCAATTCCCTTTTTGCTGGAACCATAATCCAAAGATGAATAATATTGAAGTCTTTTTCTCCCTAGAACGTTCCTTTCATCTATTTTACTGTGTACTAATTGTCTCCTAATATCTGTATCTAACCCCAATAACACCACTACTAAGTTATCATTACACAAAACATCATCATTACATAAAACATTATCATTACATAAAAAAATTTCTTTTTCTTTTTCTTTAACTTTTCCCACATAGATCATAAATACTATTAAATATTAGAGCTGGTCATAAGCTCAAAATCAATAAGTTCATTCAAACCAAGAGTTTGCAAGAAAATACCGTTTTAAACCACTTACTCAAAGATATTACCATGTGCTTCGTTTCAAAACAAAATACGATAAATCTTACCATTATAGAAACCGGAGAATACCTCCTTTCACACAAAAATCATTAACAAAGCGAAGAAAATCAAATAGTTTAGATAACAAGAGATGTAGGCATAAAACAACAGTAGAACATTTCTGAAATTCAGATTGTATAGTTTGTGTTAAAAAAAAATTGTGTAGACTTCATTACACAACCAAAATGAGTGATTCTTATCTCATTTTAAATAAGAGAGAATAAGGTATTATAAAAAAATATGATCAGAAACAATAAATTCCTTAACAGGGCTAATTCACCTCATAAAACCTGTCAGTGCAAATAGCTTCGGAAAACCTACAGTTTTGAGAGTCCAAACTTAAAAATTCACAAAAAATTCATTGCTCAACCAAATGCATTGGTTCTTGGATCATTTTAAAGATTAAAAGATAATCTTCCATGTAAAAATGTTAGGTAAAAATCAATGAGTTTTAAATCTGTTTGAAAGTACCTCAGAAAAGCTGCACAGAACTTACGTTTTCAGAAATTGCAGTTTCAACAGTGTACATTCAAAAATTCGTATAGAAATCATTACACAATGAAATTCAGAAGTTTTGGTACCATTAGAAAGCTAAGAAACTCAAATTTAACATAAAAATGATAAATATAGGTGATAAGATACATAACTATGTTTAAATATCTCAACCAAAACGGACAGAAGTGCTGTCCTTCAGAAAATTCGGTTTTGATGGTCTGTAATCAAAAATTCGTGCAAAAATCATTACACAATGGAATTTAGCAAACTTGGTCTTGTTGAAAATATGAAATACTCTAATTTGAAATAAAAATAATAACCAGAAGAATTCAAGTATAAATTTGATCTGGAAAGTCTCAAATAAACAAGATAGTGACCAAGTTCTTCAGAAATTACAGTTTTGGAAGTCTATAATCGAAACTTCGTGTAGAAATAATTACACAATGGAATTTAGCAAACTTAGTCTTGTTGGAAATCGGAAAGACTCTACTTTGACATAAAAATTATAACCAAAAGAGATCAGGTATAAATAGGATCTGAAAATTCTCAAATAAACAGGACAGTGACAAAGTTCTTCAGAGATTATAATTTTGGAAGTCTATACTCAAAAATTCACCCAGACTTCATTACTCAACGGAATCAGTTGATTCTTGGCTAGTTTTAAAGAAGAGAAGGCCCTTTTTTCCATTAAAATTATAAGTAAAAATAAGAGACTCAGAAACTGGGTGATAATCTAACCATAAAACAGGACAGAAAACTGTTTCAGAACTCCTTGAATTGCTTCTAAATTGAATTTCAAGAGAAAGTAAAGATCAATTCCAATAAATTGAGAGTACCCATGGATTAATCAAAGTAATGAAATCAAATTCAAATCAGTTTTAAAGAAGAGTTTTACCCTTATCTTTTGTGTAGCAAACAGATCCAAATCAAGCCAATCGATCAAACGACGTAACTAAGCTTCAAATTTTAGTTTTGTGATAATTTCTTTTGTTTGCTGTTTTTTTTTTAGAAAAAGAATTGTAGAGTGAAACCAAGATATCGTTTTTTTGAAACAAAAATCAGAAGAAAATGTTTATAAAAGAAAGTAAAAGTTCCAAAATGTCCTTTTTTCAATTTGAACTCGACACATACACAAGGCGCGTGTCATTTTGCGGCAATTCCAGTATAAACAACTCTATTAACGTTCATGCATACTACGGGAAGGATCACACAAAGAGAAATATAATTTCTCTGGCAAAATCCAAGTGTTTCTCAACCAAAACACAACAATAACTAGATTTAACACTCCACATTATGAGAGTTCTAATATTCCAATCCAAATGGATTGGGTTCGCACCCTAATATTTTATAAAAAGAACGTGGGTGTTACAATGATCATCTCTGATCATTACCAGAAGTGCTTCAGATGATGTTGTGAGCTAAACAAATAACAGGGAAGCCTGGCAGTGAACAATTTTGCCGTTGTGGATGATGGCATCGCTGGCTAGAGTTGAGCTTGAGTTGGTTTGGAAATGGACAGAGCTTGAAGACGTTAGAAGCTGAAGAAGTTGGTGCTCGGGTTGTGGAAAAGACTCGATATGGAATTAAGATTGGTATTAATAGGTTGTTCGAAGTGAAGGTGCCCGTGAAGGAGTTTAGTTGGAGTTAGTATACTGTCGAGAGAGACTGGAAGTTGAGCTCGTGAACGATGGTGGGGATTAATGGAGTTGTTGGTTAATATCATTATCATGTGAAGTCAGAGATGGGTTGATGGAAGATTGTATAGTGGTGCTGATCGTTGTTCAAGTTTATTGGTGACCGAGCGATAAGAAGCTCAGAAGAGTTGAACTCTTTATGAAGACATGGTTAATGCCATTGATGGGAGTGACGATGAGTTGATCTGTAGTTGATGACAAAATATTCGACAGTGGTTACGAAGATTGGATGTGGTTTATGGGTTGAGTTCTACAGCAAGGTTAAGAGATAAGTTACGGATCCGGAATTAGATATGGGACATAGTTTGAGTGAAGTCAGGAGGCGGTGATGGAGTTTGGTTTCCGTTGAAAGACTAGTTGAGGATAGATACATAGAAGATTTCCAAGCAGTGAATAGATTTCCAAATAAGAGTTTGCTGCAACACGAACCATTAAAACAAGGTGTACCAGTAGATCTCAAGAAGACACAACGTATCACATGGGGTACCCTAATGTCCATATCCAATCACAAGCTAGGAGTGGTATATTAGAATGGTTCCTGTCACACCGAATCATCATCACTTAATTTCTCCCGCACGAAATCCTTCTCAACCGACTTTCAATGTTAATCTAATACAAGATTTTTGGATCGTAAAGGCTAACTAATGTGTATATAAAACAACCAAAACTAGAAAAGAAAAACAACTTTTTGAGTGAGAGAAAAATACAGAAAATGAGAGAAGAATGGTCTTTCTTTATATTTTAGGGTTTACCCCTTTAGGGGAAAACCAAGCTATCTTATTCTTTATTCTTTCATATATTTTTCATGGGTTTTAGTAAATCCATGTGTAGCTAAATTTTACTGATTTAGGATGATTTCAAAGTCCTGAAGAATGAAATTCTAAATCTTTTTACGAGTTTATTTTAAGTTGATTTTTCTTATCGATTGTCTCTATTATTTTTAGTATCTAAGATTGTTATTGGGTTATTCAATTGGCCATTTGAATTAATTTGATAGTAATTCTTCTACTAGTATTGGGGTTGGTGATACGTGTAATAGTCACTCAATTCCATACACAAGTAGTACATCGCAAAAGCTGACAGTGGGATTCTGTTAAGAAATTGTGTATAGAGATGACATTAGTAAGTAGACCGAGCTTATGCGTCTGATGCTAGGATCAACCTAATTCACAAAACATAATGCATTCGATGAGTTACACCTTGAGAGCTTATTCATGGTGGCTTAGATGGATAAAATCTGGTAGTCGAGCGCTTTCGTATCCAGTGACAACAGGAATTCCGGGGATAGCAGAGCTTATTGCTATTCTACGGTTGGTGATAATAGAAAATTAACAAGGAATAAACGAGTATTTTATGCAGTGGCGGTGAATGATTCCTTAATCATCTTTGTTTTCTTATTATCTTTTTATTTTACTTTAATCAAACAACCCCCCTTTGTCTTTTACTTTATTTTGCTGATCAAATAACCTATCAATTACATCTCTCTGTGGGAACGATCTCTTACTAATTTTATATTACTAGTTAATTAGTGGGAAATATCTTGATTAATTTGTTGCACTTACGACACACATCAGTTGTTCATCAGGAAAACTATCCCTAACAAGAGGAGAATCATCAGGGGTATCCACAACAAGCCTAGACAAGTGGTTTGCTACTATATTTTCTGCACCTTTTTTGTCTCTAATGTCTTAGGAAAATTCCTGCAACAAGAGGATCCATCTAATCAATCTAGGTTTAATGTCCTTCTTGGAAAGAAGATACTTCAAAGAAGCATGATCGGTGAAGATTATGACCTTAGAACCTAAGAGATAGGGTCTAAACTTATCTAAGGCAAACACAATGGCTAACAGTTCCTTCTCCGTAGTGGTATAGTTCAACTGGACATCATTCAGAGTTTTGATAGCATAGTAAATCGCATGAAGTAATTTGTTTTCTCGCTGAACTAGCACAACACCAATAGCATAATCTGAAGCATCGCACATGATCTCAAAGGGTAGGTTCCAGTTAGGTGAGTGGACTATGGGGGCGGTAGTGAGTAAAGTCTTAAGCTTGTCAAAAGCCTCTAAACAAGCATCATCAAAGACAAACTTAACATCTTTTGCAAGAAAATTGCAAATAGGTCTAGAAATCAAGCTAAAATCCTTAATGAATCGACGATAAAAACCTGCATGCCCTAAGAATGAACTAATATCTCTTACGGTTTTGGGACCTGTAAAGTCTTAATAAGGTTAACATTGGATTTATCTACCTATATACCCTTAAAAGATACGATATGCACTAAAACAATTCCTAAACAAACCATGAAATGACATTTCTCCCAATTAAGCACTAAGTTCCTTTACTTACACCTAGTCAAAACTAATGAAAAATAATGCAAACACTCATCGAAAGACGAACCAAACACTAAAAATTCAACCATAAATACCTCTAAGAACCGTTCTACCATGTCAGAAAATATGTTCATCATCAACGCTGAAAATTCGGCGGGGCATTGCATAGCCCGAAAGGCATGCGTCTATACGCAAAGGTACCAAAGGGACAGGTAAAAGTGGTTTTCTCTTGGTCTTCTGGGGCAATAACAATCTGATTATACCAGAATAGCCATCTAAAAAGTAATAGTGACTATGACCTGATAATCGCTCTAGCATTTGGTCGATGAAGGGAAGGGGAAAGTGATCCTTCCTAGTGACCTTGTTCAATTTCCTATAGTCAATACAAACACGCCAACCCATGGTCACTCGGGTTGGGATTAATTCATTGTTATCATTCTTGACTACAGTAATATCGTATTTCTTGGGAACAACCTGAACGGGGCTGACCCACTTACTGTCTGAAATGGGATAGATAATGCCTGCATCTAACAACTTAAGAACCTCGGTTCTAACTACTTCTTTCGTATTAGGGTTTAGTCGACATTGCATCTCCCTAGAAGGTTTGGTATCTTCCTCTAAATAAATCTGATGCATACAAACAGTAGGACTTATACACTTAATGTCTGTTATGGTCCACCCTAAAGCTTTCTTGTTATTTTGAAGGACGGTTACTAGCCTACTTTCCTGATCACTATCCAGGTCGGATGCTACAATTACAGGTAAAGTTTCAGATAGGCCTAATAACATATACTTCAGGGTACCTGGTAATGGTTTAAGCTCTAACTTAGGAGGCTCTTCTAACGAAGGAACTAGGGTAGACTTAGAAACTGGTAGTGGTTCGAACTTAGGTTTCCATCCATTACTAGTGTCTAACAAAGGGGTTGAATCTAACAAAGCATTCACCTCATTAATCACATTATCATCATCAAAATCAATCCCAAAGTGAGATAGGCATTTCTCTAATGGATCTTCTAACAAAGCGTTTGGTAAAGACTCCTCGACTAATGTTCCTATCATGTTTACCTCTTCTATGTTCGAGTCATCTAATTCAGAGGGTAGCTTACTTGTAGTAGCAGGATTTCCCACACTACACCCGTATTAAGATCCTATAAAAATCTAAGTGAAACTAGTTGAAGATTAAAGAATTAAACGACACTTTTATTATTTAGATCTCAGAAATGTTTACAGAAAATATTCAAACTCATAATTACAACTTTCTTTTCTGGAGTTTCTCTCTCCTCAAGATTTTCTCAACTCTAAAAAATACATCATCCTCCTCTGGACTTACTTGAACCCTTTATATAGGAAATTACATAGTGGGTGACAGCTAAGTTTTCCCCTTCTTTCGGATATATTCTGCGATCTCATCGTGGTATTTGCAATATTAATATTCGCCAACTTTTGTAATCCTCGTGAAACAACACTCTCATAACATGTCTCTTCAATCGTCAGCTATTATGATGCTTCCCCGTGACGCTCGCCAAATGTTGCTGAAGAATCCTCACGACACTCTCGTGAATAATGTCATTTATACTTATAGGAATATTTGACCTTCTCGTGAAAGCATTGTTCTTATTATGAGAATATCGTTGTGGCGATATTCTGGTACTACATCTTGCCTCTTCTCACATCTTTTCTGCGAAGAAGAAAAGATCGTGAGAATAAATTGCCGTAATCTCCTATCTTTTCACCTCCATCTTTATTCTGACACGTCTCTAAACCTTTCACCAGTTGTCTTCATATAATTTTATCATCCATATATTTTTCGACACGTCATCTTAAACCGCTGTAATTTGACCATTCACGTCCTTTCATTGTATTAACTATATTTATTTTCTCGAGAAACTTCTTCTGCTATAAATACCTTCTCTCATTCTTTCTTCTCATTCTCTTTCCTTCTTCTTCTCTGCAAATTTCATTGCTTTCCCGCAAATCGCGCATCTACTATCTTTCGCCATTTTTTCAATCTCCTTTCATTTCCATTCTCTCAAAATGGTTGCTGCTGGTGCTAAAAATCTTATTGCTTTCAATTTGATGCAAGAAAAACTTAAAAATCAAGGTTTTGACTTATCTTTAATCCCAGATCAAAGTCCCAAATCTGTTCTTTCTCTTGAATTATTTTCTAACTTCCAGTGTTCTCGTGAAAAAATTATAGTTTCGTTAGGCCAACTTGAAGCTGGTCTTCCACTTCCTCTCTACAACCCTAAACTTACACTCTTTTACCAAATAATTTCTGATAAGAGATTTTCACGAGCGGTGTATCAACTTGGCGGGGATTGTATTAGATTATTACTGGAATATGCCTCTCGTGGTGTTGGCAAAGGATCCCAATATTAGAAGAACATAAAAGTCTTAAATATAAACATATTCCGATTATCCCTGCAAAGTATACTGTAGATAACTTCTTTCGAAATTACCAGTTACTCCCCATGGTAAGGGATAGTACCTGTTGGGGTGTCCGTTTGCATAAAAAGAAGGTCACTGCTGAAAATGCTCTTATGCAAGATATTTATTTTCATACCAATACAAATGATGGCCCTCGTCATTCTAATGACGATAAGTGGTTTATTTTCCCTTATGCCTTAAAGGTCCTTATATATCCGGTTCTCTCCAACTTCCTGCGAATCTATCTCACTATGAACCATGGACTTTCAACTGGCCTGATAGGTTTTCCGATGTATATTCTCTCATCTTCTTATGCTATTATTATTTTTTCCTTCACACTCTCGCTAACTTTTCCGTTATCTTGTATGTTGCCAAAATGAAGCTTAATTACCAGAAATATAGGAAACCCAACACTCTTCTAGCTCTTAGATCTTTCACAGATGAAGTAAGAAATATTCCTTTATTAATTAACAATATATTGTTGCCCCTATTTCTTATCTTTATCTGTGTTTGTAGGTAATTGAAGAATTACCACCTTTAGAGCCAAAACCTAAGGAGAAACCTTCAACTAATCGTAAAGGGAAATCTACTGTTTCAAGTGAAGGAAGACGCTCTGCCCCTCGTGATAAAGAACCCAGCGAGCCTCCTTTGAAGAAGAATAAAACTCAGCATTCTTCTTCTCAACATACCCAATTGGATTCAATCATTATTAATAAATCTAATGATGAATTTATCGAAGAATTTGACGATATTAGAGAAGTTACCTCTGTGAAAAATTCTCCTCCCTATGATTCTTCCATGGCCCAACTGTCCATGATTTTTGGTGATTCTTCTCGTGGAACTGCGAATGAGTATGGTGATGAGACTCTTAATGGGCTAGCTCAAGCGCTCGTCAAAGTGTGCGATGCTCCAATCTTATCTGATAATAATTCTCTTCGTGGAATTTCTGGAACTCTAACTCCAAGCTTCTTAAATGCACTTGGTATTCTGGTATGTTTTCTTAATTGTTTCTTAATTCGCCAGATTTCTCTCGTCAAATTTTTTATACTTATAAAACTCTGTTGCAGGTTGGGAGAGCTTCTTTTGCTGCTGTTGCTGATTTAGATAATAAATGTGCTTCATTTAAGAAAAAGGTTGTTAACCTTCGCCAAGATAAAGAGAAACTAGAGGCTGAAATTGCCGAGCTTCGCGAGAAAAATAAACTGTTGAAAGCTGAAGCTTCAGTTGATAAACAGAAGATTTTGGATCTTAACAATGCCAACAAACAACTTTATGGTATGATTTACTTTTTCTTTCTTTTAGATTTTTTATTTTTCTTTTATATAGCTTATCCAAGCAATCATTTTTGCAGATGTTTATGGTCTAACTGATGAGGCTACGTTCCTTCAAACCTTTCCCGAACCTGTAGATGATAATACTCTTCTTTCTCGCCTTAATAACTCCTTAAGTAATTTTGCTGACGAACAAATTAAATCCCTCTCTATAGAGGAACTTAAATTTAAGTTTAATCTCCTGACCATTGAACACATACACACTTTAGGATTATCTAATAAATTTAAACGTCTTTATCATGAATCAAAAGAAGTGATCAATGGATTAAGAAGTAGAAATAGTGATCTTGTTAACGAGAAAGATCAAGCAATTAGAAATGGCAGCGAAACTCTAGCAGATTTCCATAAAATTCTCCTCGAAGTTCAAATGGAAAGAGATAAACTCTTCTGCGAAAATAAAGATCTTCTTGCAAGAGAAACTCAAGTTCGTTCTCGCCTTCTTATTACTAGTGATGATGAGTTTTCTTGGGCAGCACAGGTTCTTGATAATTCTAGGAATAATTTAGGTATAGATGCTAGTCTTCATGCTGATCAATCGGCCTTAATTAGGGACTTGATTTCTGAGAAAGAAGGTTGTTAACCACTCTATTCTATTAACTTTTTTTTTTTTTTTTTTTTTTAACTTCCATCTTAACGGTGCCTTATTCTCGCAGATTCTGAAGATAGATGCCGTGTAAGGATGAGAGAACTAGAAGATATTAATCACCAACTCGCGAACGATCTTACTGCTCGCAATGATAAATACTCGCGATTGAAAGCTCAATTTGAGATTACTTATGCAAATTTTAATAGAACCCTCCTCATCACTCGTAATGATACCACTAAGCAGGTTTGTGACGACCATGGAATTCCTCATTCTTTGTATCATGATCTTGCAAAGGAAATACCATCAATAATTCCAGATCTTGGTGTCTCTGATTCTGATGAAGATTTTGACGAAAGTGAAGAAGAGAATAATGACGAAGAAACAAATTCTGGCGATGATGAAGAACCCATCAAAGATAATGAAGAAGAGAAATCCGGTGAAAAAGAAGAATCTGATAAAGATAACAATGTTGATAAATGAAACAATGTATCTGTCTGACTTCTTTCTTTTATGTAATCAATCGCGAGTTTCTTCAATTTGCTGCAACTTTCTTCAATTTAATGTGTAAATTTCTTTGCCCCTTTATCTGTATGAATGAAAGAACATCCTCTTTTTTTGCAAATATAACTTGGTCAATATAGTTTGCATCTACTAATTATATGCGCTTTAATATCCATATAAATTTCTCATATGGTGATGAATAATAATCTTTATCATTCTATTCATTCCCATACTTGCCTCTATTATTCATCTGCAATATGAGAAAGTTAATAAACAAATATTTTGGCGAATTTCATAATTTCTGCGATATTGTCGCAAATCTTGATATTTTTGCGATCTTATGGTATTATCATGCCTTCCTACTTAAAGGTCTTACTTTGCCATAGTATTCTCTCCGCGACAAGATCGCAGGACGTCTTTACATTTTCATGTATTGACCCATTGAACTTGTCTTATCTGCATTTCTTTATTATATTGCGACAATATGACGAGCCTAAGTTTTCTCGCGAAAACAAAGCCTCGTGACATTGCCGTCTTGCAATGAAATCGCAGGACGTATTTACATTTGCATGTAAAAACCCCTTGACCTTATCTTAACTTTTTTCTCTTATGGCTTTTTGCCTCTGTATAATTTACGCGACAATATGACAGGCCTAAATGATCTTGCGATCTTAGAGCCCCATGACATTGCCGTCTTAAGACACTTATCAGCTCCCTAATGGAGGGTGCCGCCCTTATCTTCCCCCTGGTTGCCCCTTCAAGGAGGGCACATCGGCCATACAAGACTAGCTCCTCCCATCCAGATTTACCAACAACCAGTTGTTTTCGCAGCCTCTTGTCCTTTATGCCTATATGGCTTATAGTTACAAGACTGCACCCTAGGTGGGGTTTTCTTCAGGACAAGTGCATTGTAGCCAAGACTTACCAAAGATTTCCAGGGTAGGTTCGTCCGTCCCGGGCATCCTTGGCTAAACGGTGTACCTCGGCACCTTGATAATATTCTGCACTTCTTGGAAGAGACTCTCAGTCGTCCAACCAGGGTATAACCTTATAAAGCTGGAAATCCAAGATCTCTCTCCCGGATAGGTTTTATTTAACCCCTACATCTGTATGACTCAGGTTAAAATAGCGGTATAACCTTATCCCTGAATCATATAAAGAGATACCCCCTTTATGACGTGCTTGTAGGTCTTACATTTTCCTCTTACGAAATTGTATTCGCGAACTAAGGTGCACGCCATAAAGGTTTGTCACGTTCTCTTAATCTCTGCGAAATTATATTCGCGTTTCTTAAAATTTCTTGCGAGTTTCAAATCTCAATAAATTTTTTTTTTTTTTTTTTTTAACTTTTCAATTTCATTTTCTTCACTCAAACAGAAAAAACAACTTTACCTTTCCACTTCTAGCGATCTGCTCGTCATATTTCATCTTTCTATCACTTCATTCTTCTCATCTTCCTTATCATCTGTTCTTTTACTTAGTGTTTTCCCGTAAGTTGCTTGTCATTTCTTCCTTTTATGATTTTTATACCTGTACCTTTGCTGCGTTTTATTATTTGCTTGATATCTGCGAGGGACTCGTTAGTTACTTCTTCATGATTTTCTATTGAATCAACCATTAATTTGTCACTTCTCTGTTGTTGCTTAATTCTATATTTCCAATTGTTGTTCTTCCTTGCTCTTTCTTCACAAGACTTGATATCTATCTCATAACATTTCTTACTTTCTCCCCAATCTCCTTTAATTACTCCAACACCATTTGGATGAGGGAATTTAATGCACTGATGAAAGGTAGATGCAACACCCAATATCCTGTGTAACCAAGGTCGACCAATCAAGGCGTTATATGGTGATTCAATATCGACAACACAGAATAAAATCTTGGAAGTCATTCCTCTTAACGGAATTCTCATTGTGATCTCCCCTTTAGGCTTGTTGGTAGTTCCATTAAAACCATAGATTCTGTATGTCGATGGTATCAAATCTTCATCTTTCCCACCCATGGTTCTGTAGGTGTGGTAGAACAGGATATCTGGAACGCCAAGATCAATTAGGATTCTATCAATGGCCCAAGACTCTTCCATTTCGTTATTGTTTTCTTTACCTTCTTCTTCTTCTTCTGCTTGTTCTGGTTTTATTTCCAACCTTACCACCAATGGGTTATCATGCAGATTGCCAGGCTCTGGTATTTCTTGTGCTGTAAAAGAAAGGATTTATTTCTGCCACTCTTCTAATGGCGCGATTCTCGCTATATTCATTATTTCTTTTCCATCCATATCTCTGGCAAAGACTCTACTTAAGACATTATCGTGGAAATCTTCGATGGTTCTGAAAGAATGCACAATAGAATTACAAAATAAATTCTTTTCTTTAGTTCCAACCTCTATAACAAAAGTTTCTACTCCTTTTATATTAGTCATTCTGCGATCGTCTGGTGGTGGTGGCAATTGTTGCGATTGTTGATGCCCTTTTAGAAAATGATTTAGCTTCCCCTGATCGATCATTCTTAAGATTATTCTTTTTACATTTCTGCAATTATTTATCGAATTCCCATGAAAATGATGATAAGGACAGAATTCTTGATTACGAGTGTTAGGATGTGGTTCCTTCCCCATGTTCCATGGCGAGGGTATATTTTCCATTAAAATGATAGCTTCCCAGATTTTTTCTACACTAGAATTCAAGGGTGGCATCTTAATCTCTTCCCATATGGTTCTCATGCTCCCCTGATTTCTGAAATTATTTTGCTTTTGTCCACCATAAGTTTCTTGGGGTTGGTCAAGCCTTTGGATTTGACTATTTCCTCCACGATTGTAATAATTCTTCTCTCTTTCAAATTATTCTTGATCACGACTTCCCATAGCCACTAGCTTTTATATTTTTCAGTCAAGCCTAAATTGAATCTGTGTTAAAGTTTTAAGAGATTAAACTTGGATCTAAGTTCATCTATGGAGAGGGAGTTAATATTATCATCTGATAAGTTACTCAAGGAATTATTAAGACTAGCGAGAAGAGTATGATCATCTACAGGTTCAGGAAAAGTTTGAAAGATTATAGCCTCGTTAGTAAGACCATAAACATATGCAAGTTAAAAAGTGATTGCTTGAATAAGCTGCGATAGAGTAAAAGGAATTAAGAGAGAAGGGAAATCAGTCATACCATAAAGTTGTTGGTTAGCTTTATCGAGATTAACGATCTTTTTCCTATCAACGGAAGCTTCCGTGTCCATCTGCTTATTCTTCTTGCGAAGTTCAATAACTTTAAACTCTAATTTTTCCTTATCTTGGCGAACTTTAGCTGCTTTTTCTTCAGCATTGACACATCTTTTATCTAAGTCAGAAGCAACAACAAAAGAAGCTCTTCCAACCTGCGAAGAAGAAAAACAAATTAAAATATAGCAATGAAGAAAAATAAACAAACTAAGGAAGTGAAAACATACCAAAGCACCAAGAGAATTCAAGAGACTGGGAGTCAGTGATCTAGAGATTCCTTGGAGAGAATCATTATCTACTAAGATAGGAGCATCGCAAAATTTAGCGAGAGCTTGAGATGTCTTTTCAATAACTTCATCCTCGCCAGTAGAGGTCATGCTATGGGAAATATCGCTAAAAATTATGGACAGATGATTCATTGAGGAATCAGAAGAAGAAGAATTTCTTATTGAAGGAAAACCACCAGCATTAAAATCCTCGTCAAAACCAGCACTTGGATTCTCCGGAATTAATGGAGGAGTTGAAGAAGAAGAAGGTTGAATTTTTCTCTTCTTTAGCGGAGGATCGCTAGATTCATCATTGCGAGGGGCAGAAGATCTTCCCCTAGAAGAAATAGTAGACTTTTCCTTTACAGGTTTCCCAGATGGTTCCTTTGAAGAATTATCCATGATGTTTGCAAGAGGCAATGGTTCTAACTCTTCGATTTCCTGCGAGCACAGATGAAGATAAGAAATAGGGGCAACAATATATTATAAAAACTTATAAAGAAATATTTCTTACTTCATCTGTGAAAGACATCAAAGCCAGACAAATGCTAGGTTTCCTAAGAGCTTTATAACTGAGTTTCATCCTATCAATCTGAGAAAAACCAAAATAATTAGCGAGAATATAAAGAAGATATTGACGAGAATATAAAGAAGATGATAAAAGTTAATAATATGAAAAATTGAGAGAATATACTTCTTTAGTTCTCTCAGGCCAGTTGAAGACCCAGGGTTGATACTCAACGAGATTCTCGGGAAGTTCGCGAGAACCATATATATAAGGACCTTCAAGACTTAATGGGAAGATGAACCACTTATCGTCGCTAGAATGACGAGGACCTTGGTTAGTAGATGTATGAAAGTCAATATCCATCATAAGAGCATTGTCACCAGTGACCTTCTCTTTCTTCAAACGAACACCCCAACATGTACTATCCCTCTTCATAGGGACAATTCTATAGTTTACAAAAACGTTGTCCACAGTATAATCGCAAGAAACAATGGGGACATCTGTGAACAAAGGATTCTTTGGAGCCTTGGGATAGCGAGTTCCTTTACCAGCGCCACGAGAAGCATATTCAAGTAGTAATCTGATGCAGTCCACACCCAATTGGTATATTGCTCGTGAGAATCTCTCGTCAGAGATTATTTGATAAAACAGTGGGAGCTCAGGATCATAAAGAGGGATGGGAAGACCAGCTTCAAGTTGTCCTAGCGATACTACGATTTTTTTCGCGAGAACATTGATCATCAGTGAACAGTTTAAGGGAAAGTTTTGATTTAGAATCTTGATCTGGGATTAAAGACAAATTAAAACCTTTAGTTCTAAGTCTCTCGCGCATTTTATTGAAGGCCTTCAATATTTTAGCACCAACAGCAACCATTTTGAGTATGGGAATGAAAGAAAAAGTTGAAAAGAAGAAATAAATCACAGCGGTTATAGAAGCGCAATTTGAGGAAGAACAGTAAAAATTGCAGAGAGAATATGGAGAGAAGGAAGAAGAAAGTAAAAGATAAAAGAAGAGGAATGAGAAGAGTATTTATAGAAGAAGAAAATTCTCGAAAAGGATGAAGGCAATTAATGCAAAGGAAAGACGTGGATGGTCAGATCGCAGAGGTTACAGAAGACGTGTCAAAAATTTATTGGTAGAAAGAAACTCGTAAAAATAGTTGGCGAAGGGCGTAGAAACGTGTCAGAATGGGAAAGTAGAAAAGATAAGCGATTATGGCATTCTTAATTCTCATGATCTTCTCTTCTTCGCAGAAAAGACATGAGAAAAGGCAAGATGTAGTACCAGAATATCGCTACAACACTATTCCTGCGATATTAACAATGTTTCTGCGAGCGTTACTGACGATTCTTCAACAACGCTTCACGAGCGTTACAGAACAATTAAAATAAAATGACGATGGAAGAAGTAAAAGAAGAATGTGTTGATCCTGCGATGGCCATCACTCTTGCGATATGGAATATTGTAACGATCGCGATAAGATTGCAAAGTAGATCCGAATTAAGGGGAAATCTTAGCTGTCCTCCACTATATGTTTTCCTATATAAAGAGCACGATAGATCCAGAAAATGATGATGCATTTTTGTGAGTTGAGAGAATTTTGAGGAGAGAGAAACTCCAGAAAGAAAGTTGTACTTCTGAGTTTTAATATTTCTTGTAAATCTTCCTGAAAGTGAATTAATAAAAGTGTTATTGTTCATTCACAATTATGGCTTAGTTTTCATAGATTCTTGACAAGGGTGTAGTGTAGGAAATCCTGCAACTACATTCATGATGGCTGGAGACGATAGTATGTGCTGAATTTTCCGAAACGCTTCCTGTTGGACGTTGGTCCAGTTAAAATCCGCTCCTTTCTTCAGCAGGGGGGTGAATGAAGCAACGAGTTGAGCCAGACTAGGTATAAAACGTCAAATGTAATTCACCTTTCCCATAAAACTTTCTAGTTCCTTCACGGTTCGGGGTGGCGACATAGTGCGGATGACTTGAGTTTTAGATGGGTCCACCTTGATTCCCATAGCAGTCACTTGGAATCCTAGAAACTTTCCAGAGGAGACACCAAAGGCACATTTCAAAGGATTCATCCTCAACTTGTACTCACGGCACCTCTCGAATACTTTTCGCAAGACTTCTGTGTGTTCCGTCCGGGCTTTCGATTTGACTACTATGTCATCTACGTAATCTTCAACTTGTTTATGCATCATGTCGTGAAAAATTGCTGTCATGGCGCGTTGATATGTCGCGCCCTCATTCTTCAAACCGAAAGGCATAACTGTATAGTAAAAAATTTCGAGAGGAGTTAGAAAAGCAGTCTTACTTGCATCACGCTCGTACATACTTATCTGGTTGTAGCCGTTGTATCCATCCATGAAGGAGAACATGCCATGCCCGCCCGTGGCGTCTACCAACATGTCGATGTTAGGTATAGGAAAGTCGTCCTTGGGGAAGAACTTGTTTAAATCTCTGAAATATACACAACATCGGATCTGCCCATTCTTTTTCTTTACTGGAACCACGTTAGCCATCCAGGTTGGATGGTGGATGGGCTTGATGAAGCCGGCAGCTAACAATTTCTGGATTTCAGATTTAATCTGATCTTCCACCTCATGTCTGAATTGTCTTGGAGATTGTTTGATAGGCTTGGATCCAGGCTTGATGTGCAGGTGATGAGTAACCAACTTTTCATCCAGACCAGGCATTTCATCGTACGTCCAAACGAATATATCTTGGTATTCTTTGAGGAGTTGCACAAGATTCGTCCGCTCCTCTGTGGACAGAGTGGAACTAATGGAAATGGTCCTGGGAGACTCTTCACTTCCGATGTTAATAGTTTCGAGTTCGTCAGTTATAGAGGTGGTACCATATTGCAGCTGTCTGGGGGCGTCCAACGCCTCTTCCTGTGAGTCTCCGTTTTGACAACATTATATTGGGCGGAGAGACCAAGCATCAGTCTCTCCTGCTAATTGCTAACAGCGGCGGCGGTAGACAGTCTTTCCTTTCTGATCTTGAGTTACCACAAAGGTTCATCCTCTCTTGGTAACATGGTTTCCCGCCCCGCTGGGTGAAGGGGAGTTCCTCGTCAGTTAGGATGTATCATGTCTTAGTTTTAATGACGCAAGCCGATCCTCCTCCTGGATTGATGCCCACGTGGGAAGTGGGGTACAATGTACTTCGCCTGGCTCTTCCTGCAGAGCTTCCTTCGGCTCAAACAATTCTACTCCGCATATGGGTGCGTATGGAGACAACGATGCAGGTATACGAATGATTTCCTTGTTCAGCATAGTTTTCAGGCACTGGTGATAGGTTGAAGGAACAATCCTATTCTCGTGGATCCATGGCCTACCCAGTATCATGTGGTAGTCTGGTTCCTTCTCTATGACTTCGAATTTCACTTTTGATTGAACAGGACCTACGGATAAGTTCAGATTGACATACCCATATGTGTTGGTTTGGTTCCCTTCAAAGTCCGTCATTGTGGTAGACCGCCGCACAATCTTGTTTGGGCGAACCTTAGCCTCCTTGAGTGTCTTGAGGGTAATCACATTTGAGGATGCTCCTATGTCCATGAGGGACCGCCTGAATTCTGAATCTTTGATGCGTGCGGTTACATGTAGGTCCCGATTGTGGACCTCTTCTTCCATCATGTCTTCCTCTGTAAAAGTAACATTGTTTACAGATGCCTCCATCGCGCTTGAAGCTTCTGGGCGCAAGGGAGTTAACTGTACATCCAAGGCTATCCGGTTGACGGCTGCAAACGTCTCTGTTCGTTTCTCTTTTGAGAGGTGTAGGAGTTCACATAAACTTCCCACTAAAGAAGCGGCTTCCTGATCCACATGTCTTTGGCCTGTAGTGAAACTGTTGATTTGGGGGCGTTAAGTCCCTAGTGTCGGGACCTCCATGACAGGGTCGCCCATCTCTGACGTCATCTTGATGAGGAGGTCGAGTATGTTGTTGATCGCTTCTTTTATCAGGTCCATGTTTCTCGTGTGAACCTCCTGTACTCGTGCTAACTCTATCAACGTTGGGATTCTTCCAGCTAGACCATTAGGTGTGCCGTCGGAGGGAACTTGATCATGATCTAAGGCTGTCAAGGTATTCCTAAGACCGACCATCTTGAAATCAACTAAATAGGGTTAGGTATCGAAGAAATCAACTTCACAACCGAGAGATTAACCTCCCACTGTGGTCGCCAATTGTTTGTGGGAGAAAACTACTTCTGCAGGTTTAGGTAATTTTGGGTGTGTGTGGATGAGAAGTGAATTTAAACCTTCAACAAATGTGCTGCACGATGAGCACTTTTGATTCGAGAGATAATCTGTACAATTCTGGCCTAAACCGAAGACACGGCCGTTCCAGATTTGTTTCGGTCACAGGTGAAGGATGTGAGGTTGATCTTAGGGAGGGAAGCGAAGAAGGTGTTGAGAGTAGGAAGGTGAAGGATATTTGATGACTTGTTAACAGAAGGTTGAGCAGGCTAGCAAATGTTGCAGACAAGCTCTGGGTGTTGAATACGATGGTATTAACACTTGGTTTTTCTGTGTTCTGTTGGAAAATAGGGAAGATAACCTATTTATACAAGTCGATAAGCCTTTATCACGTCTCTCGTGGGAAAGTGGAGGAAGTGAAGTGATGGAGGAAGTGGAGTTGTGTGTTAGTGTCACACGGTTGCTTGCCCACTTCTCCTATCATCATTAACCGCCCATGTTTCCCTGACACGATCTTGTGATGGCGTGTTGCACGCTGCACGTTGTAAACCGCCAGACCAATACCCCAGTTTGTATCCCCTAGTTGTGACGTGATTAACGTCTCGGGTGAGTCGTGGGACCCATATGTGATAGAAAACGGTACTAGGTGAAATAACTGAATTATTTACAAGTGTTCATTATATGCATGTGTTGCATTGAATGTGCTCAACATGCTGGAAGCATGGTTTCCTTAAAACTTTGATGAAAAAAGTTGTAAGTTGAAGTGCCTCAACTAGCTATGTTCAGGCAGTGTTTTGGAGGCCGTATGAGTGGGACTCATGTTGGCCGATTATGCCATGGGGAAGTGTGGAGGATGGTGATCACGGTGATAACTTATTTTCCACCTAACTCCCTCCCTAGGCTATTCATCCAAGCATGCGAACTTGGACGGACGATATTGATGGAGAGATAACCGTTGGATTAGGGTGTGGAAGGCTTGCGAGCTTCCTTTTTCACCCTAACGGTTTTATGCCTTGGGAGGCGTGCAAGGGAGGATCGATTGGTCCTGCAGGCAGGCAGGACGCCAATATACACGCCCATATAGAGTTGAATCTCATTGGAGCGATCTGGGTCGCCCGTTCTATCCTGCGATGACGGATGGTCGAGATTAGAAGTGCCCTTACATGCCACCTTTGGGCACGCAAATCGAGACGTACAACAACCATGTGCACCGGACGATTGGTTCACCGTGGAGGTGGGCCCACGACGGTCACGTAGGTTCCATCAGTTGGTGATGGCGCCTCCAAACCGTTCATGTACGGTGGTCCCAAGTTGCGTGGTCGCAACTGTCGGCAAACCCTAGTTTTAGGGTTTGCGGGCCCGCTTCCTTTGCGCCACCGTAAATCAACATATGTGACTCCCATAAAGAAACCGTTTGCACCAGAAGGTATGAGGGTTGGTGGCGAGCATGGGCATGCTTGGTTTACGACCATAGGCGCGATCTAAGCCATCCAAACACGCCTGCGATGACGGATGGCTAAGATTAAAAGGGATCTCGAATGCTACTTTTGGGCACAAATTTCGAGATGGCTGGCTGCAATCTTCAATGGAAGATTGATTGGCTGTGTATCCGGGCCCACGGTGAGCACACAGGTGCTACCGACCGACAGTTGTGCTTCCAAACCATTAGTGCACGCCTGCCCAAAGTTGCTTGGTCGCAACCTGTAAGCAAACCCTAATTTTAGGGTTTGTGAGCCGCACCTTCATGCTAGAGTATCTCAACGCCCATGGCTCCCATGGTGAATCCATTTGCACCATAAAGAATGTAGGCCGGCGGTGAGCATGTGCATGCATGCTACTTGGTCTCGCGCGTGATCTAGGCCGTCCAACCATGCCTGCGAGGTTGGACAATTGAGATCCATTTTAAAGTTTGTTTCCAGCATGTGAGACTAGCATGGGTAGTCTTGCATGTGCTCAACGGGGCTAATATAACCCGCCGTCAGGTAGCCTATGGGTGTTTGCATGTGTAACACAAGGCTTTAAGTAAAGCATTAATAGTAATGCTGTAAACCTACAGAAAGTCGGGATGGTTGCTACATGCTCCGCTCTGGGTAGGTTATAATTCTCATGGATGGTTGCACATGCTCCAATGAATTATCATGGTGAGAAATATTCATCACCTGAAGGCTTTATCCTTTGCAGGACGTCAGCTTACAAAAATTGGCTTTTTACAATTTTAGCCTTTAAATAGAAATCCACCATCAACACCCCTATTTCTTATCTTCATCTGTGCTAGCAGGAAATCGAAGAATTAGAACCACTGCCTCCTCCAAAAATCAAAGAGAAATATCCAAAGGAACCATCTGGGAAATCTATAAAGGAGAAGCCTACTACTTCTTCTAGGGGAAGATCTTCTGCCCCTCGCAATGATGAATCTAGCGATCCTTCGCTAAAGAAAATAAAAACTCAACCTTCTTCTTCTTCAACTTCTCAAATAATTCCAGAGAATCCCAGTGTTGTTCTTGATAAGGATATTGACGAGGAGTTTAATGTTGGCGGTTTTCCTTCAATAAGAAATTCTTCTTCTTCTGATTCTTCAATGACTCATCTATCTAGGATTTTTAGTGATATCTCCCACAGCATGACTTCTAATGACGAGGATGAAATGATTGAAAAGACATCCCATGCCCTTGCTCAAGTTTGCGATGCTCCTATTTTAGTGGATAATGATTCTCTCCAAGGAATCTCAAGATCGCTGACTCCCAGTCTCTTGAATTCTCCATATTTTCTCTATTTCTAGATTTTAATTTATTTCTTTTCTTCGCAGGTTGGAAGATCTTCTTTTTTTGTTGCTTCTGACTTAGATAAAAGATGCGTCAACGCTGAAGAAAAAGCATCTAAAGTTTGCCAAGATAAGGAAAAACTAAAGTCTGAAAATATAGAGCTTCGCAAGAAGAATAAACAATTGGAGACAGAAGCTTCCGTTAATAAGAAAAAGATCATTAATCTTGATAGGGCTAACCAACAACTCTATGGTATGACTGATTTCCCATCTCTCTTAATTCCTTTTATTCTATCGCGGCTTATTCAAGCAATCACTTTTAACTTGCAGATATTTATGGTCTTATTGACGAGGCTATAATATTTCAAACTTTCCCTGAACCTGTAGATGATCATACTCTTCTTACTAGTCTTAATAATTCCTTAAGTAATTTCTCAGATGATAAGATTAACTCCCTCCCCATAGACGAACTTAGATCCAAGTTTAATCTCTTAAAACTTGAACACATATTCAATTTAGGCTTGACTGACAAATATAAGCGCCTTTATTTTGATTCAAAGAAATAAATAGATAAATTAAGGCAGAAGAATAGCGATCTTATTGACGAGAAGGATCTTGCCATAAAAAAGGGATCTAAAACCTTAGCATATTTTCATAAAACTCTCCTTGACATTAAAATGGTCAGAGATAAACTTATCCGCGAGAATGAAAATCTTCTTGGGAGGGAGACTCAAATTCGATCTTGTCTCCTCATTAATAGCGATGATGAGTTTGCTTGGGCTGTGAAGGTTCTTGACAATGCCAGAAATGATTTAGGTGTAAATGTTAGCCTTCAAGTTGAACAGGCGGCTCTAATTAGAGATATGATTTTTAACAGAGAAGGTTATTAGCTAATCTTCTTCTCGCTAGTTTCTTGTTTTTATATTCTTCTTTATAAAATTTCTAACTTGTTGCCATATTCTTGTAGAAGCTGAGAAAGGTTATCTTGAAAGAATTAAGGAGCTTGAAGAGGAGAAGGATCAACTCGCGAATACTCTTGCTGCTCGCAATAATAAATATTAACAGTTGAAGAATCAATTTGGCATCACTACCGCGAACTTCAATAGATCTCTCATTGTTGTTCGCAATGATTCTGTTAATTTGGTTTGCAATAACCATGGGATTTCTTCTTCTATATATCCTGATCCTGCAAAAGAAGTACCCGAAGTGATTTCAAATCTCGACATCTCTGATAGTGAGGCTGAGGATTCTGACGAGGAAGAAAATGATAATAATGATGATGAAGGTGAAAAATCTGGTGAAGAAGAAGATTATGATGACAATGATGAAAGGGAAAAATCTAACGATGAAGAGGAGTATGATAAAGAAGATGGCGATGGATCTAACTAGTTCTTCCTTTTCCTTCGGTTTTTTCTGTAACATTTCCGTTAGTTTCTCTAAATTTGTAAATTTCTTTTGCCTCTTTACTTCTACCTGTAAGAATCAGAAAACAACTCTTTTTCTGCAAGTTAATCAATCAATATAACTATTATTCTTTTAATTATCTCAAGTACTTTGTTTCTATGCAATTTTTATATGATAGATGAATAATAATTTCATCGTTCTCATACATTCCCATACTTGCCTCTATTATTCATATACAATATAAAAATTGATTAAAAGATTAAATAAAAATTTAAAATTTTCCTTAGTATTGGCGATCTTTCCGTCAATAATAATTGTGTGAAATCGCAATTCTCGTAACATCTGCGAGTATTATCGCAGAATTCTTGTGATCTTATTGTGCCTTCCTAATTAAAGGTCTTACTTTGCCACGCTCTTTCTTTCTGCCAAAAAATTGCAGGACGTCTTTACATTTGCATGTATTGACCCATTGATCTTGTCTTATCTTTATATCTTGATTGTATTGCGACAATATGACAAGTCTAAGTTCTCTCGCGAGATCAAAGCCTTGTGACATTGTCGTCTTGCGATGAAATCGCAGGACGTCTTTACATTTTCATGTAAAAACCCATTGGTCTCATCTTAACATTGAACTCGTGGCTTGTTGCCTCTGCATCATTTACGTCACGCGATAATATGGCAGTCCCTAATGTTCTTGTGATCATAAAGCCCCATGACATTGCCGTCTTAAGACACTTATCAGCTCCCTAACGGAGGGTGCCACCCTTATCTTCCCCCTGGTTTCCCCTTCAAGGAGGGCACATCGGCCATACAAGACTAGATCCTCTCATCCAGATTTACCAACAACCATCTATTTTCGCAGCCTCTTGTCCTTTATGCCTATATGGCTTATAGTTACAAGACTGCACCCTAGGTGGGGTTTTCTTCAGGCCAAGTGCATTGTAGACAAGACTTACCAAGGATGGCAAGAGAGTTTCGTACGCTCCGGGCACCCTTGGCTCAACCGTGTACCTCGACGCCTTAGTCATACTTTGCACTTCTTGGAAGAGACTCTCAGTTGTCCGACCAGGGTATAACCATATATAGTTGGAAATCCAAGATCTCTCTCCCGTATAGGTTTTCTTTAACCCCAACATCTGCATGACTCAGGTTCCAGCAGCGGTATAACCTTATCGCTGAGTCATGTCAAGAGATACCCCATTTATAACGCACTATTAGGTCTTACATTTGCCTCTTACGAAATTTTATTTGCGAACTAGGGTGCACGCCATAAAGGTTCGTCCCATTCTTATGTCTCTGCGAAATTTTATTCGCGCTTCTCGCGATCTTGTAACTCTGATAGGATTTCATAACTTTGATCATTTTGGTAAAGTTTTTGCGATTCTTTCAAGCAGAATATTTTTTTCAATTACATATTTTCCAAACAAATTATTCGTAGAGTTCTCTAAGGTTCATCATTTTACCTCTCTACTTACTATTTTCTGATTCTGCTTTTCTGCTGCGTTTTGCTATTGTCTCTTTTTATGCGAGACGCTTTCCATCAGCTTTCACATCCTCTTTTCGTTCTATTGCATCAATCATTAACCTTTCACATTTCTGTCATTGCTTGATTTTGCACTTCCAATTGCTATTCTTTTCATCTCTTTCTTCGCAAGACTTCATATCGATTTCATAACATTTCTTGCTTTCTCCCCAGTCTCCTTTAATAACTCCAACACCTTTTGGATGAGGAAATTTGATACACTGGTGACAAGTAGATGCTACACCCAATATCCCGTGTAACCAAGGTCTTCCTATCAAAGCATTGTAAGGTGATTTGATATCTACCACACAGAATAAGATTTTTGAAGATATTCCTTTTAACGGTATTTTCATTTCAATTTACCCTTTTGTCTTGTTTAGTTGTACCGTTAAATCCATAGATTTTGTATGTTGATGGTATCAGATATTCATCCTTTCCACCCATGGTTTTAAAGGTATGATAGAATAAGATATCAACTGAACTCCCTGTATCTATTAAGACTCTGTTGATGGCCCATGAATCTTCAAATTTACTATCATTTTCTTCATCCTATTCTTGCATTTGTTTTGGGTTAATCTCCAATCTCACGACCAATGGGTTATCATGCTACTCGTCAATCTCAGGTGCATCTTGCGCAGTGAAAGAAAGAGTTTGTTTCTGCCATTCTTCCAATGGCGAAGCTCTCGCTATATTCACTATTTCTTTCCCATTCATGTCTCTTGCGAAGAATCTACTTAGGATATTATCATGGAAATCCTCCACAGTTCTATATGAGTGCACAATAGAATTACAGAATAGGTTTTTTGCTTTAGCCCCTACTTCAATCACAAATGTTTCTTCTCCTTTTACAGCATTCACTCTGCGAGTTTCTGGTGCTGGCGGTAGTTGCTGAGATTGTGGATGTCCTACTAGAAAATGATTTATCTTCCCCTGATCAATCATTCTCAAAATTATCCTCTTTACATTCCTACAATCATTTATTGAATGGACATGAAAATGATGGTAAGGACAGAATTCTTGACTTCGGCTATTTGGATGGGGTTCTTTCCCCATGTTCCATGGGGATGGAATATTTTCCATCAAAATGATAGCTTCCCAAAAATTTTCTATGCTAGTATTGAGAGGTGGCATCTTGATTTCTTCCCATACTATCCTCTGATTACCTTGCTCTCTAAAATTATTCTGCCTTTGTACACCATAAGTTTCTTGTGGGTGATTGAGTCTTTGAATCTTATTATTTCCACCGCGATTGTAATAATTCTTTTCCCTCTCATATTCTTCTTGATCTCGACTGCCCATCGCTACCAATTTTTGTTGGTTATCCATCACCACTTTCTCTTGTTGTGGCTGTGAGGTGCTCGCCACGTTATTTATCATTTTAGGGAGCAAACTTCCACTTGCCGCTAGCGAGCTGGTGTTCACGATTGGATAGGATTCCATCTCATTTTGTTTCTCCTCCAAAGCAATATATTCTTCCTGTAGCTCTCGCAATTCTGTCATGGTAATTGTATTTTTGATTCTGAAAATTTGAATGTACAGCAAATTAGTCGCAAACATTGCATTAATGAAGGATAGGATCAGGTATCTTTCATCCACTCTTCCAGCCATCTCACTGCACATTGATTTCCACCTTATGGTCAAGTGTTTCAAACTCTCTCCAACTCTCTCTTTTAACCCAAACACATCTTCAATACCTGGAAGCGATGAATTGTTGCTAATATACGCTCCTAAAAATGTAGCTTGTAAATGATCAAAAGAAGTTATGGTATTTTTTGGTAATCCATCAAACCATTTCAACGCTTCGCCAGTGAAGCTATATGCAAAATATTTGCATAGCACAGCATCATGATTCTCCCACTGTAGCATACATCTTACATAAGCTTTCACATGTTGAACAGCACAAGTAGTCCCATCAAAAATGCTGGTTAATGCTGGTAAATTGCATTTTGGAGGTATCCCTCTTAATTGTACTTCTTGAGTAAATGGAGTCCTCGCAGCTTCTTCAATAGCTTCGTCAAGTTGCCTTCTACCTCCTTCTCTTCTATTTTTTATCATACCTCTCATTTCTTCCAATTACCTCAGTATTTGTTCATTCTCAGTTGAGTTTTGCTCCATTGGTCTCTTTAATGCAGCTTCCCTTCTTCTGCGTTCTTGCCTTTCTTGTCTTGCGAGATTTTGTGTGTCTTCTTTTTCATTGTCATTCTGTCTTTATCTGCGATTCTATCTTTCACCCTCTTCTTGGAGTCGCAGTTTCCTATCTTCTTCTCTGCGAATTTCTTCATTTCTCATCATTTCTCTTCGCTGTCTCTCTACCTCCTTTGTATCCTATCATACTCCTCTTGAATATTATTATTGTAGCGGTTTTGTGTACGTCTTCTTTCTCGATTTTCATGGTTATTTTGTCGTACTGCTTCTCGAAATTCATGTTCTTCTATTTCTGCCCTTAATCTTTCTCTCTCGCGGGCTAAATTTGCTTGTTCAGCATAATGTCTCTCAATTTCTTCTTCAATCATTATTTGATTTCTTTGATTCTCTCCCCCATGTAATATCCTCCTTCCTTCTTCTGGATTTTCTTCTTCAATTTGGTTGTTTCTTCTCTCTCGACTTCTATTGTCACGCGGGTTATAGCGATCTCCGATTACCTCTTCTTCTCTATTTTGTATTTCTCTTCGAGTATTTTCTCCAACATTTCTTATAGGGGAAATTTTCCTTGGTTCTTCTATGAATGATCTTGAATTTGATCTAACAGTACTCCTTGATCTCCTTCTTTGTAACCTCAAATTTTCCATCCTTAACTCATGATTTTGCCTTGTTAAATTCGCACGCTCTTCTGCCTCTAATATTCTTTCTTCCTGTATCCTTTGTCTCAAATCTACTACTTCATGTCCTTCATGAATTAATCCTCCATCCACTTCTTGATTTCTTTCCTCTTCTTCTTCATTTCTCAATTGTCGATTTTCTGCTTATTCTATCGAATCCGACCTCCAAGTATGCACACTCATTCTATCGTAATCCACATTTATATCTTGTGTTTGTGTTTGTTGATTCGGCTGTTGAATTGAATTTTCTTCTTCATTTCTCATTCTATTTCTTCCTGATCTAATCCTTAAAGATTCTTCCAATTCACCCGCTCCCTCACCTGCAAGTCTTTTACTTCGTCTCACTGTTGTTGGTGGTTCTGATGTATTTCTTCTCCTTCTAGCCATTTCTCCAATTCTAACAATTTTTTCAAATCTTCAAGTTGCAACTTTAGATTTCTTAGATTGATTATCCTTGTTTCTGGCCGCCAAAATGTAGTTGCAGGATTTCCCATACTACACCCTTGTCAAGATTCTATGAAAATTAAGTCATAATCGAGAATGAACAACAACAATTTTATTAATTCACTTTCAGGAAGATTTACAAGAAATATCAAAACTCAGAAGTACAACTTTTCTTTCTGAAGTTTCTCTCTCCTTGAAAACTCTCTCAACTCTCAAAAGTACATCCTCCTTTTCTGGATCTATCGTGCTCTTTATATAGGGATTTACATAATGGATGACATCTAAGTTTTCCTCCTATCTCGGATTCACTTTGCGATCTTATCGCGATCGTCACAATATTTCTTTATCGCAAACATGATGACCATCGCAGGATCAATCATGTTCTTCTTTTATTTATTCCATCGTCAATTTCCTTCAGTTGTTCTGTAACGCTCGTGAAATATCGTTGAAGAGTTGTCAATGACACTCGCAGAAATGTTGTTAATATCGCGGGAATAGCGTTGTAACGATATTCTGGTACTACACTAATCTTAAATTACTAAGGAATGCTTTTGCAAACTGTGGCTTTATAGTTCATGAAATGATTCATGTGAATCACATCATTTTTGATTCAATTGTGTCTCTTGTAATACTTAGGATCTCATAGCAATTGAACAACTCTCTAACTAGTTCATTTGAGTCATTTGGACTAGTTATGGTGAAGAAGAATATGGTTGATATGGAAGTTATCATTTGGCTAACCATTTGGTTAACTAATATTGAACCAACCATTGTACACATTTGGGTACGGTTACACGAACTCAAAATGTCAAGTACATGTGTGTATGGCAAGCTAAGTTTTTGATCTAACGGTTGAGAGATATTAGCTTGTATCTAATCAGGTTTTCATCTAACGGTGAATATTGAATGCATTGTTACTAAGCTAACATTGATTGCAAATCCTGATTTGAAAGACTATATAAGAGAGAACTCTAGCAACTGGGAAACCTAATCCCCGCACATTATGTGTGATACTAGTTTGCTAAATCTAGAGTCGATTCTCCTTTAACCTTTGGCTTTCTTCTCTAAAACCAGGTTAACGACTTAAAGATTTCATTAGGATTGTGAAGCCAGACCGATACTACTTTTCTTGTAGTTGTGTGATCTGATCTTGCTGTTTCTATCGTATGAGTACAATTGTAATAATTGGCTTGAGATTTCTATCTCCGATAGGCAAGATAAAAGTAGTCACAAACATCTTTGTCTCATTGTTTGTGATTACTCAATAATCTTCTTCGTTGCGTCGATTAAGTTTATTGTGAGGTGATTGATGAAATTGAGCTATTTTTCGGGAATATAAGTCTGGTTTTATCGATTGGTTCATGTTCACCTTGATTTATCAAAACATGGAACAAAACTTGTAGGTTTATTCGTGGGAGACGAATTTATCTATTACCTATAGACTTTTCTGTGTGAGACAAATTTGTTTATTAAAGTCTTCGACTTTGGGTCGTAGAAACTCTTGGTTGTGGGTGAGATCATCTAAGGGAATCAAGTGTGCAGTATCATATTGGGATCAAAGGCGTAGGCGCATAACTGTACCTTGGATCAGTGTGAGATTGGTTGGGGTTCAACTACAGTCCATACCGAAGTTAATTTGGAGTAGGCTAGTGTATATAGCGTCTTAATACAGTGTATGTTTAATCTGGACTAGGTCCCGGGGTTTTTCTGCATTTGCGGTTTCCTCGTTAACAAAATTCTGGTGTCTGTGTTATTTCTATTCCGCATTATATTTTGTTATATAATTGAAATAATACAGGTTGTGCGTTGTTTAATCGATTAGAATATCTGACCTTATTGGTTGTTGATTTAAATCGATTGACACTTGGATATTGGTCTTTCATACCATCCAAGTTATCTCTCTTTGATTAGACTCGCGAATCATATTTGCTTGAGTAAATCAAATCAAGAGATTGAGATAATAACTCCTTGAGTATTTGCTATTGATTGAGTCTAACTGTCTAGTTGATTCTCTAGAAAACAACTCGGAGTTGTCCATACAGATTGCTAATCGAAATATTGGATGAGGTTGTTAGACCCCCGCTTTTTCACCTATTATAAGTCCGTCTGTTAGTTTAAGAGATGAACATTAATCCCTAATATAAGGGAGACATATATTTTTTGAATAAACATGGTCTAGTTGTAGTGAATAAAAAAACATTGTATATGAGCTTTCATGACAACAAAATTTTATTATTTTTGATATGTTAGCTTTCACAAAAATAGCATAAACTCTCGTTTTAAAGGTGGACCCTTGTCCAGAGGATTTTTTTTTAATTTACATGAGTTATTCAAGTCAACTTTTTTTTACGTAACCTGGTCACTTTTTTTTTAACGTGAGTTACTCACGTTTTATTTTGTAGAATCAAATTTTGATTTTTGAATCATGCATGCCGAAACTTTCACAATTTGATAATGGACCTCTGTCCAACGTTCTTTAAAAAAGTTAGTGGATGCTCACACAGTAGAGAATTACGTGAATCATTCACGGTTTTACATATAAATCAAGTTTTGATTTTTTGAATAATGAACTTTGTTCGTCTTTGCAGGTTTGAAGAAACGAGCAAATTCTCGAAGCTTTGGCGTTATAATCACTACTGTGAAATTTTAAATAGGTAAAGTTGGATTGTTACCATTTGGTAGACGCTGATATGAGTATCCGCATTATTTCATTATTGCGTAATTTCATTGCTTTGTTGAAATTTTCATCTTGTATGAATGATATATTGAAGTAGATGTGTTGTATGATGTCACAACTACGTTGCAAAGATATCAGTTGATGGCTATGATACCGCTTCAATTAATGAAGAAGAAGAATTAATGATTAAGAACACTCCGAACATGGATGATGATTTTTTTGTAATTCAGTATAGACCCAAAAACGTCTCCCAGGTTTTTCATTCCGCCTCCTTTTGAATCCTAGAGATATTACTCAGAGAAAATTGGTGTCTCCTCAGGCGATAATTCGATTTTGTCTGCAAGGAGGACATTGTTCTGCTTCACTCATAAAATTTAAGCTTTCCTGAAAACCTTTAGCAGAATTTTCTGGATGGGCAAGGCATGTGCAAGGTCATTATCACGTCAGAGCCATGTTGGATCGTGCACAGGTAACAGAGGTCATTCGAGCAGTCGGAGACCTGTTTGTTTATCATGACGTACGATGTATAATAGACTTTCTCGCTCGCTGGTGTATTTCTACTCATACTTTCGTATGTATATGGGGAGAATTCACCATCACTTTGGAGGACATGGCAGTCTTGATGCATCTCCCTATTACAGGTAACCTTCCTGGAGAGCTATCAGCAGAAAAATTGTGATGTCTGAAACTTTGACAGCCAAGATGCATGACCTTAATAAATCTTCTAGCACATTTTTTTATGCCCAATGGTTGAATACTGGTGGCCAAGAGATAAGGTTCCTGACAGGCCTGCTGACGGTACATTAACTATTTTTTTTTTTTTATCTTTGTGGTCGTCCAGAGATGTGCTTGAAGACAGTGGACATTTGTTGAAACTGTTTGTGATTCCTTTTGCCATTAAGATATCTAAAGGTGAGAGGCTTCCTATTGGTAGTCTATTCTTGGGTTCATTCTTCACCAATTTAGACTCCTTGGTTGTAGACTCTAGCATCTCTAACGGATTTATAAAACTTGAATCTTATGTTAATTCAATGTTTCTCCAAATATTATTGTGTGAGTGTTTCAAGAATTATGCACCTAATCCTCATAGTGTCTTGCAAGGACCAAATGTTGATGTGCGTCGTGCTTTCTCTAAGAGGGACAATGCCAGAATCATGCGTTGGTCTACAAAGCAACCACGATCCAAGGTGCGCCTCATCGATTTATTAGACAATGAGTCTGAGTTTAATTTTCGTCCATGGGTATTTGTTCCTCCTTTTGTTTCTCAGTTGATCACTTTTAATCCTGGAGAAAACATCATTTTGAAATATGGTACAAACATTAGTGATGGTGAAAGATGTTTTATGCTGAGTTGTACTCCTGGCCATTTAGTATCCATAATAGGAGGAAACTTTCTTATGGAAGAGTATAATATTGACAGAGCAGCACGACAGATGGGTTTTGACTAGTGTGTACCGAATTTTCGAAAGAATAAACCCTCGGTTGAGCAGCTTAGAGATTTTTTAGATTGCACACATGTGGATGGACATGAATATTCTTTTCCTTGTTCTGACCGAGTCACATATGCAACTCCAGGTTATGTAGACTTCTGGAATGAGCAACTTGAGCACTTATATAATTTTATTATGGATGATCAATCCATAGCACAAGAACATCATTGATAAGCACGTAACTGCTATATTTTATACCCATATTTATATTAGCTAGGACTCGATATTTTGGCTAACAACACTATTTTAATGCTTTTGTAGAAAGTACTGGCAAAAATTACCAAATTACCGCTAAAGACACTAAAGGAGTCAATTATGGTTTTCGTGCTATTTCTCCATTCGAGCACCACAAAAACCGACTCACGGAAAAAGAGGGTGGACTGAAGAATCACTTTGTTGACTCATGAACATGAGCATGATTTGGGGTTGAGAGACATAGTGGATGACGTGTCCATTTATACTCCTCACTTGTGCATCTAGTTACTGGAATTCCAAGCTGCTGCTGTGTACGTC
The DNA here is from genome assembly GCA_023529315.1 of Papaver bracteatum. NCBI lineage: Eukaryota > Viridiplantae > Streptophyta > Magnoliopsida > Ranunculales > Papaveraceae > Papaver > Papaver bracteatum. The sequence continues at coordinate 289,373 of JAJJWX010000613.1, forward strand.
TTGAGCTCTCTTTCCCATTTGTTATGACTATCAAATTCATGGCGTTGAAATCAGTTGGCAAGAGCTCCTGAGATGCAGATGGTGGAAGAATTCGATGGAAGTGGGTGTTGATTAATAGTGTTGAGATTATTAGTCCCACATTGTCTGGGCATCTAAGATCCTGCGGTTTATAATCCCTTATGGCCTCTCCACTCATTGTCAATTGGTTTTGAGTTGGATGCCCGTATTCTAACATGGTATCAGAGCAGGCTATTTGCGACGAGTCATTTGACCGCGCCTTTACTCCGCGTCACCCGATTTAATTGTCCACGTGTTAGACCCAACGAGGCTACACGTGAGGGGGCGTGTTGAGATTATTAGTCCCACATTGTCTGGGCATCTAAGATCCTGCGGTTTATAATCCCTTAGGGCCTCTCCACTCATTGCCAATTGGTTTTGAGTTGGATGCCCGTATTCTAACAAATAGTGCACTTAACAGAATCGGTGTTGGCTGGAGTAACTCGCTGCAGTGAACGGGTTTGGTCTAAAATGATGATTGATTATCGATAAAAGCTGGAGCAGCCATTGGACAATGAAGTTTGGGGTATTATGGTTGTTGTTCGAAATTATCTTGGTTAGGCAGTGACTGTACATAAATCTGCAAATGCATGTGGAGAAGGTTGAAGCTTCGTATCAACTGAATATTTGATGAGAGCTTTGTCAATGGACTGAACGGAGCAAAGATGGACTGGCAGAGATGGTTCAAGCCTGGTTGAGTTCTAGTGATGGTTGTAAAAGCTGGTGTGTACTGTGAACTGCCGATACTCGAATGGAGATGGTAGCAAAATCTTGGATCGGAACTGAGGTTTTGTTCGAACTAAATGACGTTGTATATGAAGTTGTGTACACATGGAAGAAGAAGAGTTTGTATGGGTTCTTTGATTTATCGATTTCCGGACAGTAAAGGATCTGTTTTTCGAGTTATTACAGCTGGTAAAGATTGAAGACTGCATGCGTTTCTTCCATGGATTTGGAGACGAGATTTTGATGGACCAGTTAAATAGTGGTTGAGTTGTTGCCATCGACGTTGTTGCTGTGAAGAAAATGAAGATGGAATGAAGCTCTGAATCAGCCGAGACATGAATACAGGGAATGATAAAGATTGATGAGAGTTTATATTCTTAAGATGGTGTTGATAGACGGTGGACTATTTACAGCAGAAACGGTGAATATTGGATGAGATGATTTTGATTCGAATTTCGGATGCAGGTGCTGGTTGTTGTGATGTTCTTGAAAGTAGACAGAGTAAAGCTTCGATTCAACTAAGTAATGGTTGGTGTTACCATGGCCATAGTTGTGAACATAGGGAGTTATTAAAGGAGATACATTTATGTCCATCAATCTCTTTTCTAGTACTTTGCCGATGGAACAATGAAGTACAACTTTGGTTCGAACTGGCAAGGCTATGCAGGGGTATACATCGGTTTAGTGCCTGCACTAGGAGAACTCAGAAATGGACTGAATGTTGTTAACTTATTTGAGCTCTTCTGAGAGATGTTGGGGTTCGCTGTGGTTGGATGTAAACTGGAACAGAAGGTGTTGTGGTTGGTGGTTAAGATGAACAGGTTGGCAGGTGGCCAGATTTTGCAAAGAATTTGGACATGGGCTAAATTCAAGCCAGTATTGGACTGGGCCTTGCAATGTGCTAGGTCTTATTTTATAGTTCAGGCTCGTCGAGGATATAAGACGAACATAAACAAAGTATTGAGAGAGGCCAGTTTTGGGAGGCGGCTGCAGAGGCAGGGAGGAGGCGGCTACCTACGAGAGGCTACAGACGCAGAAGGGTTTGCATTTGAGTTTGTGTTCTTTCGTTTTCCTATTCCATTTCGATTAGCTAGTGAATCTCTAATATATTTATTTATGGCTTTTGAGAAATCCATCTTTGGTTAAGCTTTTGTAACTAGGGTTTTTATGATAGAAACCACTTGGAGTATTGGCTATTTTGAATTGATAAATTGAGCAAAGACTATTATGATTTGAATAGATTAATGTTTGATTATTATTTATCGATTAAACGGGAAATGAGTTGTTGCTTCTCCGGTTTTAAAAACCTATGAGCGTAACTGATAGTTTTGCAAATATTTTTGGTCTCATTATTTGATACTCCATGCTTGTGTTAAGTTCTTTGATGGGTTATACTTAGAATAGTCAAATAATATTTGCGAACTCATATTTAGTTTCGTATAATTTTCTCGCTGATGCAATTTGATGGTGTATGCTTGGATTTATTATTTTGATGCATTATGCGTAGGGTATACCAGTGACATTTGCAACTCTAATACATATAATAGATGATGCGGATAGAACGGACAATAAACATATATTCATAATTATGTTTCATTTCAAGAATTAAACACAAATAGTGGTAAATATCATAAAACCCTGGTTACCGATTCTCACATTTTTGGTTACATCTTTTATTGTTTCATTTGTCTAGTTTCATAGTCTTATTTATCAATTCTTAAACTTTTAAAATATTGAATTTGTTTAGTTAGATTTTGGTATTAGTTAGTAGTAGTATTTTCACACTCCTCATGGGAATGACCTGTACTTTCCATTGTCTACTAGTTAGGCGTCGTGCGATTGCGGTTTATTATATAGGCATTCCCCAAAGCATATCAATTTTTTGCGCCGTCGGGGAGTGGTTGCAAAATACTTCCTTGTTGATATCAATTTTTCTTGTACATAGTTATTTCTTTTTCTTTTTGTACATAGTTTTTTTTTTTTCCTCTTTTAGATTTTCTTTAGTTCCTTTTTACGCAGTTTGTTTGACTCTTTTCAGGTACCTTAGTCTGAAGTGCGGCGATTGGAGTCGATAACGGCTAAAAAGTAAGTACTTGATATTCTCACAAAGCTTTTCCAAGGTGAGTTACCGGGTAAATTTTACTTTGTATTATGGTTTCTAGTGAGTTGGCTTCTTTTATAGCCTTTTGGAATCTTACCAACAGAGCCGAAAAAGTGGAGCCATCTAATAGTTCACATGAGGAGTATGCATATGCACCTTCTTATTGTCAGGAACCTGTTAGAGACGAGTATGAAAATAATGATTGGAACTATTCTCATAGATATGATCATTCCAGACCTTGTGAAGGTAATGATCATTACCAACCTTACCTAGGTTATGAGTCACATTATACTGATTCCAATTATTATTCACACACACATGAGTCACCGTATGAAAGAGATAATCGATTGTACGGTGAACTATCTCCGTCTCTCGTATCTAGCCTGGAACAATTGACTAACAAACTGAATTATTTGTGATTGCAACTACTAAGAGTTGTGTTCAAACTGATAGAATGATTGCTGAACTTATGAAACCAGTAGACGATCGTCGTCAATACGATAATTCAAGTTCTGATTTTTCTCATATTGATGACACTAATAATGAAACCGTTGTAGATGATGAATCAGTATACTTTAAAGATGATCATGGACTTAACACTGGTAGTGATTTTAGGAATAATGACACCGGTAAAACATCTGAATCTAGTGTATCTTATCCAACTCATGGTCATATTATTATTTGCATATTCAAAAGGACGAGAGTTGTATTAGAAACACTATTTATTCAGATAATGATGATTTAGAAGAACCTGTTTATACAGAAGATACTATTGTTGAGACTAATGATGAGATAATAGACGTTCATAATGAGATACCTTCTAGTCATTTGAATAACGAGATTCATATAAGTCACTTAGTTGCAGATAATAATGAGGCGATTATTCATGATATTGTTGTTCCATTGAGCTCCTATTTTGCTGACCCATCTTGTGATTTTCGGATTGCTGATGTGGATGTAGAGGCAATTGGTACTAGTCAGGTAACTACTGATTTAGATCCAATCTCAGTTTGTTTAGCCCACTTTGTAGATTTCGATGATCCTATGCTTATTGACATTGTCAATACATTGCGATCTCCAATGGATAATAAAGGTAACTCAACAACGGAATTTATTTCCGCGAACTTAGAACCAGACTTAAGAGTTACTAATTTTGACAAACTTGAATCACTAGATATATGTTTAAACCATTATGTCGATGATTTTGTGCCTTTTTACGTTGTCAATGCATTGATTCCTATGATTTCTAGTGAAGATAATATGTCGACTGAACGTATTTCAGCTGATTTAGAACCTGATTTAGGGCGTGTTTCCGAAATAAGAACTAATATGTTTGTTTTCCATGAGAGTGATATGATTATCTTGACTAAGGATTTCTTTCTATTGAGAATGGATTTACACGTTTGTTTTGAGGTTTATAGTGTTTGCAGGTTCATATTCGCAGCTGACCTGATTTGTTGGATTGATCCACAACTTTTCAGACTTTATATATATGATTTGCTGCTTACTTTGGTGCAACCTCACATTGTTTGGGGTTCTTTATGTGTGTAAACATGGATATGAAGATTATGCTTTATGCCTGAAAACACAGTATTGAGGAAGTATGTCTGGAAACACAATAGTGGTGTTTAGGAATTTGCACGTCTCAACACCAAGAGGAAAACTTGTTGAAGCAGTATGCCTGACAACACAATGTTGAGGTAGTATGCCTGGAAACAAAATAGTGGTGTTGAGGAATTTTCACGTTTCAACACCAAGAGGAAAACATGTTGAGGCAGTATGCCTGACAACACAGTAGTGGTGTTGATGAATTTGCATGTCTCAATACCAAGAGGAAAATTTGTTGAGGCAGTATGCCTGACAACACAGTGTTGAGGCAGTATGCCTGGAAACACAATAGTGGTGTTGAGGAATTTTAACGTCTCAACACCAAGAGAAACACTTTTTGAGGCAGTATGCCTTGCAACAAAATAGTGGTGTTGAGGAATTTTCACGTCTCAACACCAAGAGGAAAATGTGTTGAGGCAGTATGCTTGACAACTCAGTATTAAGGCAGTATGCCTGACAACACAGTGTTGAGGTAGTATGCATGGCAACACAATAGTGGTGTTGAGGAATTTTCACGTCTCAACACCAAGAGGAAAATGTGTTGAGGCAGTATGCCTGACAACACAGTGTTGAGGCAGTATGCCTGACAACACAGTAGTGGTGTTGATGCAGTATGCCATGCAACACAATAGGGGTGTTGAGGAGTTTTCACGTCTCAACACCAAGTGGAAAACGTGTTGAGGCAGTATGCCTGTCAACACAGTGTTGAGGAAGTATGCCAGGGAAACACAATAGTGGTGTTGAGGAATTTTCACGTCTCAGCACCACGAGGAAAACGCGTTGAGGCAATATGCCTGACAAGACAGTGTTGAGGAAGTATTCCTGGCAACACAATGGTGGTGTTGAGGAATTTTGAAATCTCAACACCAAGAGGAAAACGTGTTGAGGCAGTATGCCTGACAACTAGTGTTGAGGCAGTATGCCTGGAAACACAATAGTGGTGTTGAGGAATTTTCACGTCTCAACACCAAGAGGAAAACGTGTTGAGGAAGTATGCCTGACAACATAATAGTGGTGTTGATGCAGTATGCCATGCAACACAATAGTGGTGTTGAGAAATTTTCACGTCTCAACACCAAGAGAAAAGCGTGTTGAGGCAGTATTCCTGGCAACACAGTGTTGAGGCAGTATGCCTGGCAACACAGTGTTGAGGCAGTATGCCTGGCAACACAGTGTTGAGGCAGTATGCCTGGCAACACATTGTTGAGGCAGTATGCCTGGCAACACAGTGTTGAGGCAAAGATGCTATGTTGAGGCAACAACACAGATGTTGAGGCAAAGATATTCCTGGCAACACAGTGTTGAGGCAGTATGCCTGGCAACACAGTGTTGAGGCATTATTCCTGGCAACACAGTGTTGAGGCAGTATGCCTGGCAACACAGTGTTGAGGCAGTATGCCTGGCAACACAATAGTGGTGTTGAAGAATTTTCATGTCTTAACACCAAGAGGAAAATGTGTTGAGGCAGTATTCCTGGCAACACAATAGTGGTGTTGAGGAATTTTCACGTCTCAACACCAAGCTGAAAACGTGTTGTGGAAGTATGCCTGGCAACACAATAATGGTGTTGAGGAATTTGTACGTCTCAACACCAAGAGGAAAAAGTGTTGAGGCAGTATGCCTGACAACATGGTGTTGAGGTATTATGCCTGGTAACACAATAGTGGTGTTGAGGAATTTGCACGTCTCAACACCAAGAGGAAAACTTGTTGAGGCAGTATGCCTGGAAACACAATAGTGGTGTTGAGGAATTTTCACGTCTCAACACCAAGAGGAAAACGTGTTGGGGCAGTATGCCTGGCAACACAATAGTGATGTTGAGGAATATGCACATCTCAACACCAAAAGGAAAACGTGTTGAGGTAGTATGCCTAACAACACAATAGTAGTGTTGAAAAATTTGCACGTCTCAACATCAAGAGGAAAACGTGTTGAGGCAGTATACCGGATAACACAGTGCTGAGGAAGTATGCCTGGCAACACAATAGTGGTGTTGAAGAATTTGCACATCTCAACATCAAGAGAAGAAAATGTGTTGAGGCAGTTTGCCTGGAAACACAATAGTGGTGTTGAGGAATTTGTGTCATGGACATAATTGTGTGCTTTACCCCAAGTATTTTATTAGAATGGTGCCCTTAGGATTGTTGGGTGTGTTTATCAAATTCTTGTGCCATGCGTAACCAATGACTATTTAGATGTTGTTAGATAGTCATTGGATACCATGAATATTGTATTAACCAATTACTCTTCTTTTCTGAATTATCTTTCCTTTATCTCTCTGTTCTTCCTCTCTTCCCTTGAATCTTCCTTTAATTCATCCTTAACCTTTCTAATTCACTTCCTGTAGTAGAAATCCCTACAAATTGGTATCAGGAACATCTATTACCCGGACCTGCTATGTCTAACAAAGCAGCAGTAAAAGAACTTACAAGGAAAATCGACGAGCTTACTAGAGATCATGCCGATTCTAATAAGAAGATGGACTAACTTACCAAATCTCAGAGTGATTCTTCAGTCAAATATGATGCAGTATTGAAATATGTCGCTGAAATTAAAGATGTTAAGGTTAAATCGACGGCTGAGTTCACTAATGTCATTAATGTTGTTTTTGAATCTCAAATGAACCGTTACATCGAGGCTTCAGGTGGGAGGAGAACAAATCGAGAAAATCAATTGGGAAGTAATAATGGAATTTGGGTCCTGTACCAAACGGAAACAATTCAGGTGAAAATATCATACAACCTCATTATTCTGTTATAAATCATAAGCAAAATCAAATCCAGCAACCTTGACCTAAGGTAGAATTTCCTAATTTCGATGGTACAAATCCCAAATCATGGATCCAGAATTGTAGAATTTTTTTTATTATGCATAATATGCCAGATTCTCAAATGGTTAATCTAGCTTCCATGTACTTAGACGGAAAGGATGATACCTGGTTTCAAGATTATTAGGTTGGAAAACAGGTTGTAGTATGGGAAGATTTCCTTAGAGATCTATGCTTGCGTTTTCAAGAACTTGTTCATGATGATGTTGTAGGAGAGTTTAACAAACTCTTCCAAATTGGTTCTGTCCTTGATTACCAAGAAATTTTTGAAGAATTGAAGGCTCTTATGTTAGCCAAAAACCCTCAACTCACTGAGGAATACTTCACTTCTAGTTTCATTAGTGGCCTTAAGGATGATCTCAGACTCCATGTTCAAATGTTTTCACCAAAGACACTTACTAATGCTGCCTATTTAGATAGAATGCAAGAGGCACTCATTGACTATGCAGCCAAGAAAAACAGAAATCTATACAAACCTACTCCACTTTATGTTCTAAACAATTACTCTCCAAGAAATACTTCTTCTCATGTCACAAGTCCAAAAACCTTCACAAAAAATTCTTCACCCTCTACTGCAAGTTCACCACCACCCATCAAAAGACTATCCTATGCAGAAATGAGGAAGCGCAGGGAGAAGGGTCTGTGTTATAACTGTGATGAAGTATTTTAGGCAGGACACAAGTGTATCAAACAACAGATTTACATGCTAGCGGTTGATGATGAAGAATCAACACAATCTGGAGAAGATTCTCCTCTTGACACTCCATTATCTCCCACTCATGATGAAGAAGTTAAAATTTCAGTCCATGCTTTAGCTGGCAATGTCTCCTACAACACCATTCAGATAGATGGTGCATCTAAGAAGCAGACCTTAACTATCCTCATTAACAGTGACAGCACTCACATCTTCTTAGACCCAGCAGCAGCAACAAGATGTGGTGGAACTGTAGTGTCTACGGCCTCATTATTAGTAGCAGTATCTAATGGGAACAAAATGGTCAGTGATGCTAAGTGCCCATACTTTAATTGGAAAATGCAAGGGCACAACTTCCAGTTTGTTATGCGACTATTAACCTTAGGAGGTTGTGACATGGTTCTAGGAGTGGACTGTATGAGAAGAATGAGTCCAATGGTTTTCAACTTTAACAAGCTTACTGTGGGGTTCAACAAAGAAGGACAGTACATCAATCTTCAAGGTAATACACCTACATCTCAACTTTCTATGATGACAAGCAAAGTTTTACATAAATGGCTAAAGAAAAATAAACATGGATTGGTAGGTAGACTTTATGCTATTACTGCTTGTGAAGAACAAACCATAACTCCAACACCTATTTTACTCTTACTACAAAGATATGATATTGTTTTTCAAGAACCAAAAACACTACCCCCATCTAGAGTACATGATCATCACATTCCCTTGAAACCTCTCACTACACTACCAAATCAAAGACCCTATCGAATTCCATATATACATAAGGAGGTAGTTGAGAAGCTAGTGCAAGAGATGCTAATACAACCCAGTAGAAGCCTCTTTTATTCTCCAATTCTGCTTGTTAAGAATAAATATGGGAGTTTGCAGTTCTGCATAGATTACAGAAAGTTGAATGAAGCTACTATCAATGATAAATACCCAATACCCATTATAAAAGAACTGTTCGATGAGTTGTTTGGTTCAAAAGTGTTCTCTAAGATAGATTTACAAGCTGGATATCACCTCTAGTTTCTCCTTCTGATACATACAAGACTGCCTTTAAGACACATCAATGGCATTATGAGTTCATGGTAATGCCATTTGGGTTAACCAATGCCCCATCCTCTTTCCAAGCTTTGATGAATGATGTCTTTCAGCCACATTTGAGGAAATTCATATTGGTGTTCTTCGAAGACATATTGGTGTACAGTCCTGACATGGATTCACATTTAAGGCATCTGAAAATTACTCTCAAGAACCTCCAACAGCACTCAATATTTTCCAAGATTAGTAAATATACCTTTTGATAGTCTAAAGTGGAGTATCTTGGACATATCATCACTGGAGAAAGGGTCACGGCATACCCAACCAAGGTTGCATGTATGCTAAAGTGGCCAGTACCATCTACCTTGAAGGAACTCAGGGGGTTTCTATGCCTTACTGAATACTATAGAAAATTTGTACAAGGGTATGGAATTATAAGTAAGCCATTGACATAACTGCTTAAAAAAAGATAACTTCCATTGGAATGCTGATGCTCAAAAGGCATTTGAAACTCTCAAGAAAGTTGTCACCACAACCCCAGTACTTGTATTTCCAAACTTCACTCTACCATTTGAAATAGAGACTAATGCTTGTGATACAGGAGTGGGAGCAGTCTTAATGCAGAACAAGAGGCCAAATGCTTACTTCAGTAAGGGAATGGGTACAATATTTCTCTCAATGTCCACCTATGAGTAAGAGTTACTTGCAATAGTGATGGACATTACAAATGGAGGCCTTACTTAATAGAAAACCATTTTACTATCTACACAGACCATCAAAGTCTGAAATACTTCATGGAGCAGAGGATTCACACCATGGTGCAGAAAAAATGGCTTTCCAAGCTACTAGGCTATGATTACTCTATTGTTTAAAAGAGAGGAGTTGAGAATAAAGTTGCTGATACACTCTCCATAGTTCCTCCAACTTCCTCACCTCAATGTCAGATCATCTCTCAACTGCAACCTATATGGTTTGGTGAAGTCCAATCTAGTTACAACTCAGATGAGTTAGCTTCTGAGCTGATTCCATAGCTGACAATTTCTCCTACCAGCAGAAGCCCTTACACCTTACTACAAGGTATCCTGAGATACAAGAGTAGAGTGTACATTGGTTCAAATGAGACAATGAGGCAACAAGTGATGGCTGCAGTCCATTCATCATATGTGGGTGGGCACTCAGGCACTCAAGCAAGTTATCAAAGGGCAAAAGAATATTTCCATTGGGTAGGGATGAAGAGAGGCTTATTGCAGTATATCAAGGAATGTGACATCTGCCAACAACACAAAGTTGCACATACTTCTCCAGGAGGATTTTTGCAGCCATTACCAATACCTAAACAAGAATGGAAGCACGTCTCCATGGATTTTATCACTGGGATTCCCAAGTCAGAAGGAAAAGAGGTCATAATGGTTGTGGTGGATAGATTCACCAAGTACAGCCATTTTCTTCCACTTAGCCATCCATTCATATCTGCCTCTGTATCCAAGGTATTTCTTAACAACATCTTCAAGTTACTTACCTGCTACAATAGTGTCAGATAGGGATAACATCTTCCTCAGCAATTTTTGGCAGGAGTTATTTACTAGAATGGGTATAGCAGTGCACATGAGTTCTGCTTAACATCCACAAACAAATGGGAAGACTGGGAGATTCAATACCTGTCTAGAATCCTATTTAAGATGCATTACTAGCTATAGACCCACCAAATAGGTTAGCTGGATATCCTTAGTTGAATGGTGGTTCAATTCCACATACCACACAAGCCTTAAAACCACCCCATTTCAAGCCTTTTATGGTTACAGTCCTCCACAGTTTGGTCTCTTCTCACACCAAGTAAGCTCAAATACATCTGTGGAAGATTATTTACAAAGAAGACATGCTATGGGAGTTATCCTTAAGTCCACTATTGAGGAGGCACAACACAGAATAAAGCAACAGGCTGATAAGAAGAGAACTGAGAGGGAGTTTCAGGTTTGTGATTGGGTTTATTTAAGGTTACAACCTTACATGCAAACATTTGTGCAACTCAGAAGGAGCTTAAATCTATCTGCTAAATTTTTTGGTCCCTATCAAGTTACTGCCAGAATGGGTAAGGTTGCCTATAAGCTCTGTCTCCCTGCTAGTTCAAGAATTCACCCAGTATTCCATATATCACAATTGAAGCCTAAACTAGGAACATGGTTACTTCCTCAAACATCATTACCATTATTAGACTCCCATGGCTGCATGAAAGTTACTCCACTTCAGATTCTATCTACCAGGACAGTTAAAAAATATCAACAACTAGTGGAACAGGTTCTGGTGCACTGGACACATTAAACAACTGCTGATGCAACTTGGGAAGACAAGGCATTTATCAAGACTCAGTTTTCAAAGATGATCCTTGAGGACAAGAATCATAATGAGTAGGGGGTATTTGTCATAGACCTAATTGTGTGCTTTACCCAAGTATCTTGTTAGCAAGGTGCCCTTAGTGTTGTTGGGTGTGTTTATCAAATTCTTGTGCCAGGCGTAACCAATGACTATTTAGATGTTGTTAGACAGACATTACATACCATGAATATTGTATTAACCAATCACTCTTATTTTCCGAATTATCTTTCCTTTATCTCTCTGTTCTTCCTCTCTTCCCTTGAATCTTCCTTTAATTCATCCTTAACCTTTCTAATTCACTTCTTGTAGTAGAAATCACTATAATTTGCACATCTCAACACCAAAAGGTTTAAATTTACTTGATATTCCTAATAGATATAAAACATTTAGTTAAAGGATAGTTACTTAGCTCTGTCTCTGCTAGGCATGATTGGGATTTGAGTGTATCAGGCTCTCCCGTGAGTAAGCAGCGTGACAAAAGTCCCCATGTGTAATTATCCTGAGTTTATTTTCTCCTGGGAGATGTGCTCCCATTGCATTCTCTAGTAAAGAAGTGACTCCGTTTAAGATTTTACACCTGAAGGAGGCTTCAGTCTCCAAGTGTAGCTTACTTTGGTTGTACTACCTTGAATCCACACCTCTGTGATTTGATACAAGCTTATTGTACTCTCCTGGATGCGATGCTGGGATGCTTGGAACATCACATGGACAAAATATTCTTTCTATTAGTCGTTGCTATGGTAAAGCTCTGGCTAGTATCAACCAAACGAGCAACATCGGTTCTTGGCAGCAACTTGGCTGGCTGCGATCACGATCCTCGACAGGAAAGAGTGTGGCGGTAGCGGATATGACTTTGGTGATCGAAGGTGTAACACCTGAGGGAATGCTTCCTACACTGTTTATGTTGATCATGCTGACATGTGGTACATCGATGTTACTGGAAGGAGAGTTGACATCAAGGACGTTTTCAGCGCCAGGGTTTGTTGCTGACCCGAACCTGAGCTCTACCACCCATACGTGTTGGTTTGGTTTCCTTCAAAGTCTGTCATCATGGTAGGATATCGCACGATCTTGCTTGGGCGAACCTTGGTCATCTTGAGTGTCTTGAGAGTAATCACATTTTAAGACGCTCCTGTGTCGATGAGGGCCCTCTTGAACTTTGAATCCTTGATGCGTGCAGTAATGTGTAGGTCCCAGTTGTGATCTTCTTCCATTATCATGTCTTCTTATGTAAATGTAACATTATTTACAGACATCTCTGGTGTTTTTGAGGCTTCTAGATGCAAATGAGTTAAATGCACGTTCATGGCAATCTGGTTGATTATAAAAAATGTCTTTGCTTGCTGATTCTTCGAGAGGTGTAAAAGTTCACATAAACTTTCTACTAGAGAAGCCGCAACCTGATCCACAGGCCTCTGGTTCATAGTAAAACTATCGACTTTAGGAGGATCGTTGCGAGGATCAGTCCCCAGTGTAGAAATATCTGTGATAGGAGAACCACTCACATCTGATGTCATCTTGATGAGGACATCGAGTAGCCATTTATTGTTTCTTTGATCAAGTCAATGTTCTTCGTGTGAATATCCTACACCCGTGCTAATTCGATCAATGTTGGGATTCTTCCGGTTACCATCAAATACACCGTTGGGAAGAGGGGTATCTTCATTAGAGGAACTTCGACCGGGATTTGAAATTGTTGGGGAAGTCTTAAGACTAACCATTTTGAAATCAACCAAATGAGATTGGGTATTGAAGAAATTGACTTCACAACCGAGAGATTAATCTCCCACTGTGGTCGCCAATTGTTTATGGGTGTATTTATGGGTGAAAATCGCCTCTGCCGGATTTGGTAAATTCGATGGTGGAGAGACTGGTTTAAACCCTTAAACAAATGTGCTGCACGTGAGCACTTTTGATTCGAGATATCAATCTATACAACTCTGGCCTAAACCAAGAAGATGGACGTTCCAGATTTGCTTCGGTCACAAAGTGGAGGAGAAGGGTTGATTTGTGGAGGATAGCGAAGAAGGGTGATGAGACCAGAGAGTTCTGGATAGGTAGTATCTCGACTTGTATCATAAGTGTAGAAGCTTGCGGAAGCTTGCTAGTGATGGAAGCTTTTGAGAGAGCTTGCAAAGTTGCTATATGATAATGTTATATTTTTCCTGACCAAGACTTGTGTATTTTGGAAGAATAGGTGAAACCTATTTATACAAGTGAGATTAAACGTACCCTGGCCTCATTAAGGAATTAAGTAAATGTGTCAATTAAAACAGAGAAGGTGGAAACCGTTGGCTTTATGGTGAAAAACGTTTTCACCATAAATTTCCTTATTTAATTGACCGTATTCATTCCTTTCACGTCTTGCTTTATTGCGAGCGTAGTGTACGCTGCACGCTATGACTTCCAAACCAAAACCCCAAGAAAGCATCCCCCAGTTTGTGTTGATGTTTCGAGAGTTGGGCGCTGTCTTGACCTCGAGTTGTACTTTGAGTGCGGATGGCAATGCCAAAGTCGCTTAGTGGAGCATTTGGCATGTGCCAATGGCATGTGCGAAATGCCTTGGCCGCGAGTTGTACCTTGAGTGCGGATGGCAATGCCAAAGTCGCTTAGTGGAGCATTTGGCATGTGCCAATGTCATGTGCGGAATTCCTTGGCCACAAGTTGCACTTTGAGTGCGGATGGCAATGCCAAAGTCGCTTAGTGGAGCATTTGTCATGTGCCAATGGCATGTGCGGAATGCCTTGGCCGCAAGTTGCACTTTGAGTGCGGATGGAAATGCCAAAGTCGCTTAGTGGAGCATGTGGCATGTGCAAATGGCATGCGCGGAATGCGTTGGAATAGAAAGTGGCTAGTGGTAACGTGTTTGGCATGTGTCAATGGCACGTACGGCCACTTTGGCCAAGTTACGGGCGCTACTTTGGCATGTTCCAATGGCATAGCGACTTGGAATGGGGATTGGCTAGTGGTTGCGTGTTGGCATGTACCAATGGCATGCACGGCCACTTTGGCCAAGCTGCGGGCGCTACTTTGGCATGTGCCAATGGCATAGCGACTTGGAATGGGGATTGGCTAGTGGTTGCGTGTTCGCATGTGCCAATGGCACGCACTGCCACTTTGGCCAAGTTGCGGGCGCTAATTTGGCATGTACCAATGGAATAGCGGTTTGGAATAGAAAGTGGATAGTGGTTTGTGTGTTGGCATGTGCCAATGGCGCACACGGCCATTTGGGCCTTGAGTTTTTGGATTGGTAGCGGTTTTGAAAATGGCTAGTGGTGCGTGTTTGGCATGTGCCAATGGCACGCACGGCCATGTTGACCTAGTTGCACGGTTTGCAAGCCTATGGCGCTATTTGTGGCATGTGCCAAACGGCATAGCGACTTGGGAAATTGGCTAGTGGTGTGTGTTGGCATGTGCCAATGGCACGCACGGCCAAGTTGACCTAGTTGCACGGTTTGCAAGCCTAGGGCGCTATTTTTGGCATGTGCCAAACGGCATAGCAGCTTAGAAATTGTCTAGTAGTGCGTGTTGGCATGTGCCAATGGCACGCACGGCCAAGTTGACCTAGTTGCACGGTTTGCAAGCCTAGGGCGCTATTTGTGGCATGTGCCAAATGGCATAGAGACTTTGGAAATTGGCTAGTGGTGCGTGTTGGCATGTGCCAATGGCACACATGGCCAAGTTGACCTAGTTGCACGGTTTTCAAGCCTAGGGCGCTATTTTTGGCACGTGCCAAACGGCATAGTGGCTTAGAAATTGGCTAGTGTTGCGTGTTGGCATGTGCCAATGGAACGCACGGCCAAGTTAACCTAGTTGCACGGTTTGCAATCCTAGGGCGCTATTTTTGGCATGTGCCAAACGGCATAGTGACTTGGAAATTGGCTAGTGGTGTGTGTTGGCATGTGCCAATGGCACGCACGGCCAAGTTGGCCTAGTTGCACGGTTTGCAAGCCTAGGGCGCTATTTTTGGCATGTGCCAAACGGCATAACGGCTTAGTTTGGCATGGTTGCCTGTGGGTGAAGTATGTGGTTTGGTTTTGGCGTCGTTTCCATGATGCGCAGTATGCAGCTTGGTTTTGGCGTCGTTGCCATGGTGCGCAGTAATGCGGCTTGGTTTTGGCGTCGTTGCCATGGTGCGCAGTATGCGGCTTGGTTTTGGCGTCATTGCCATGGTGCGCAGTATGCGGCTTGGTTTTGGCGTCGTTGCCATGGTGGGCAGTAATGCGGCTTGGTTTTGGCGTCCTTGCCATGGCGCGCTGTATGCGGCTTGGTTTTGGCATCGTTGTCATGGTGCGCAGTATGCGGCTTGGTTTGGAATTAGGGTTCTGTGTCGAAAACCCTAATTCGGTATTTTGAAAAATACCCATATTAATTATTTACACCTGAATTAAATGCTCTCAGTTAATGTATTGCGGGTAACATTAGGTCATGGGGTTTTACGATTTTACCCCTTGTCTAAAATCCACCATCAACATTAAGTCCCGTGCGTAGCTCGGAACAGGAGCTTTGTTGCGAGGGAAGCATAAGATGGTGCCAAGACAAAATCTGAGAGAGAAGCGGAAGATTTATCTGACCTTTTTTCTGAGATGCGAACTGGATTTGGAATCCTTGTCCTTGGCAGTTTTTGCATGAATCGGGAAGTTGGCACAAATTGGCGGAAATGGACGGCTGGGAAGCATTGAGCTGCTGGCGCGAGTTGAGAAACTGAGCGTTATGGCTGGTGGGGCCGGTGGGATATGGACGTGATAGCTAGTGCAACTTGGGCGGCATTGACAGATCGACGCGATTAGTTAGACCGGCATAAATTATGGAAAGTTGGCGCGAGTTGGAAAATTAAGCATGCTAGCCGGTGGGTCCGGTTCAAGCGAGGGAAGAATAATCGCTTGATGAAAAATTTCCTTATGAGTTGAATTGTCTTCTTTGTGCACGGCTATGATTGGGGATCCGTTATTGATGTGTTATTTCCTAGGTCCGTTACAGCCATGAAGCATGCCCTTCCTTCTCACACAAATATTGCTGGCAAGATTTCGTTGTCTTCTCCCTCTCTACTGGTCGTATAGTGAGGCGACTACACCGTTTTCATACTTTTGCGATGGGAGTCCATGGTGACAATGGTGATGGTATTGTTGGTTTCTCCGAGAAGCATCATAGGATTAATGGAGCTCGATCTTCTTACAAAGAGTCGTTGGGTAGGATCGGCTCATTACTTTGCGAGATTAGAGCCATCATCCAAGATATCCTTTCTATTCCTCTGGGTGATGTACGCAAAAAAACACAGGTTCCCATGGATTCTGACATGAGCGAGTCAAGTGATTTTCTTGTAGGAGTTGCTCAGGAGAATCTTGGTGAAAACTTTGTTGATGTCGTTGGTGCTGCTAGAGGAATCATGATTGCGCACGTTGAATCCACGTCGGAGATGAAGGGGAAATAAGTGTTGGTTGGGGCTGTTGGAAAGGCATCTGAATGGAAAATGGAGGTCGTTGCTGCTGTTGACGTGTCTTCTTGGTGGAACCTTTGCTTCCCGGAGGATTGCTGGGGAAAGTGTAGGAATAAGTCTTAACGAGGCGAATCTTCTTTCTTTTGTTTCTCTTGTGGCCTAGTCTCCTTTTAATGTCTTGCAATTTTCCTTTCATTGTATATTGTGTTGAGCCTCCGTGGCTTGGTCTTGTAATAATTTGTGAGTTTGAAAGTTCCGCCGAAAAGATAACCATTTTGTCTTCTGTGTGTTGTTTTTTTTTTGGGTAACGGGTTTTGAATTTTGGGTTGATCTTGAGAAGTTTTCAAGGAAAAAAGGGGTTATTTTATTTCACTAGAGAGGATATATTAGATTGCTCAACAGGAGCGACAATTGAAATTTTCTTGGATGAATGTAAGTGATGCATCCATCCTGATGCAATACATAGTAGTAGTGAAAATGAAAATTGCTAAAGAGGTATTGTGGAGCAAGTGTCAGGAAATTGAATATCTTGACCTTTCAGATGCTGGCAGCCTCCAACCAGCGTGAATGAATCACTATGCCTTCCAGTTTATCCGTGTTGATAAGTTTGCAATATCCACCCAAGAGGATGTCGGCTACTAGGTATGGTTCATCTTCCTCTTCTTCGGGAGAACTTTTCCGAATCGGCATCTTCATAGTCATCTTTCCGACTTGAAATTAGGCGGCTCTGATTACTATATCCCCTATCTGGAAAGGATTGGGTTGTGGTACGATCGCCTGGTGGTTGTTCCATGATCTTCGGGGTGACTTTCAGATCCCTGGTGAAACGCTTAAAAGGTTCGGCGTTCCATTCACATCTCTTGACAGTGTTGTGCTCAACAACTGTGTCGAGTCCCCAGGGCGGGTTGCAGTGAGAAATGGTTGGTGATAAAGAGAGCATCTTAGTCAGGCTTACTTGAGTTTGGAGTTTGGCAGGTAGCTTTGGAAAATCCTTTCCCAGTAGTAAAGTATTGCTGGTAAGCTGTTGACAGGGTAGCAAGTTAGCCGGCTTGTTGGATACCCTCTCTGACGTTGACATGGGCAAGGGTGACGCTCCTAATTCCGTTTTGTTATCGAGTACCCACGGTGACCCAAAACCATGTCGTAATTTAGATTCTTGACAATGTAGAAAGTCCTGCGCATTGCGATATTTCCTATGTTGATCCCAAGACTAGTGTAGCCAAGCGCATGCAGGTGATTCCTCTCGTGGTCTTTGATAGCCAATGGGGAGTGAGTGGCCTCTTGTTTTGTTACTCATGCCGCTTTCAGGGTCTTGAACGTAACAATGTTGAACTCTGAGGCTGCGTCGATGAGTGTGTTATCGAACTCGACATCCTTTAAGCGGGACATGGTGAGAAGTCCCCAGTTGTGCTTCTCGGCAGGGACGCCTGGCGAGATCTGTTCCTCAGGTGTGTGTTTTGTGGCAGAGTGGAGTCGCTTCCCA
Source organism: Papaver bracteatum (assembly GCA_023529315.1). Taxonomy (NCBI): domain Eukaryota; kingdom Viridiplantae; phylum Streptophyta; class Magnoliopsida; order Ranunculales; family Papaveraceae; genus Papaver; species Papaver bracteatum. The sequence continues at coordinate 307,723 of JAJJWX010000613.1, forward strand.
GATACTATGTGGTTGAGGGCTGCGAAAGCTTCTCGACGTTGCTCCTTGTAAAAGTAGAGGATTTCACATATGTGTTTCATCATGGACTGTGCTGTTTCATGTATGGAGTCCCCAGAGATTTCACCGTTTCTTATGGGAAGCGGATCTCTATGTACTCCTTCATTCCTTAGTCATAACTCCCCTGCCTCTATCCTTTCTTTGAAAATATTTTTCAATCTGTTGCAGTCGCTGGTTGGATGACTGACGAATCTGTGGTAGTGACAAAATTTGGGATTTGCTATCTCCTCTTCAGTAGGTGTGTGTCGAGTAGCCAGTAGCCTGATGACATCATCCTGTACCCATGTTTCCATAAGTTCAATTACTTCCTCGATCGGAAAGGGGGAAGTCTGAGTCGTCTCCTTTGGCTTCAGGGCAATGTTCAGAGGGCTTGGTTGGGGTATTTCGGGGGGCTTCCCTTCATGTTGGGGCCGTGCGCCCAGGGTATTGATCCGTTGGAGGTGTTTTCCTCTTTCTCATTTCGTCTACCATGCTCATGTGGGAGGGGCCGGTGTTGTATGGCTTGTTAAGAAAACGCTGGATTCTTCGAACTTCTCGTGTATCTTCATTTCTGGGAGGCCTAGTTCTTTCCAACAGGGCTGGCGTTGTCGTGGCTGATCGTTTAGCAGCTTCGTGGAGTTCGGAGAAGGTCTGGAATCGTAAGTTTTCCAGTAAAGCACGATACATGATAGTCATGCCATTGATGCATGAATTCACTAGTTGCTGCTCAGTCGCGCCCGGTTCGTGGCAGTCCAGTGCTTGAATTCTGAATCTCTTGACAAAATTGTTTGGATGTTCGTCATTATGTTGGAACATTCTTCCCAGATCCGAGAGAGTGACTTTCTCGGACACAAAGAAATACTTCTTATAAAAGGACGTAACCATTTCACCCCAATCGCGGATGCTGCCTTGGGGGATGCAGTTGTACCACGTGTACGCTCTTCCAGTGAGTGACTTTGAAAATTCTCGTAGGCGAAGAACATGGTTGCATTTGTGCTCACCTAGAGCCTCTAGAAATCGTGAGACATGTTCCCTTGCGTTGCCGGTTTCGTCGTATAAGTCAAACTGAGGGGATGAGTATCCTCTTGGGAGGGGAATTCTCTGGATTTCAATTGAATAAGGAGGTTGGTGTTGATGCACATCCGTGTCGTTCTTGATTCGGTTTTGTAGGAGTCGTTCCAGGTCTTTACGTGTTACGAAATCCAGTGGGCAATTTCCTGCCACTGGGTTCCTAATGCGGATTTCCTAGTTTGCGTTGGTGTGCTCAGTTGCGGTGCTAATTCCAATATCATTGGGAGCACTTGACCTTGGCGCTGTCTGGCGTATCCTTCCTGGGGGTGTGAAATTAGCATCAAGGTTGTCGGGAGCATCTTCTCTTGATTCAGCCTGTCGTGGCTCCCGTGGAAGACGATCACCTCCTTCTAGGTTGAAACCATATCTGTTTGAGCCCTGGATAGAGCCTCCTTCCTTTCCATCAAATCCGTGATTGTGAAATAAGGTTTGCCTCCTCTGTTATCTCGCCCCTGCGATTGAGTGGATGTTGTGGCTCGAGTGGTGATTAGAGGCGTCATGCCTGCTGAAACATTATTGGTGGAAGCAGCGGCACGAGCCCTGGTGACTAGCGGCGTGATACCTGAAGGGCTTCCCTCAGTGCCATTTGAGTTGGCAGATGGTGCAGAGACATTTAGAACGGAAGTATCCCTGGCCCTGGTAACAGGAGGTATAACACTTGGAGGGTTACTTTCCATGTTGCCAAGATCGGCAGGTAACGCAGAGGCATTGGTATAAGGAGCATTTGTGCTAGGGGCGGCTTCTATGTTGGTGCCTTTAGAGTTTGTTGCGGATCCAGATCTTAGTTCTACTATGTTGAGCGAATGGTAAAGCATATTTTGAACTAAAGATAAGTTTTTGTAACCGAGAGATTGAAACTCCCGCTATGGTCGCCAATTGTTTATGGGAGAAAATCGCCTCTGCCGTATTTGGTAAATTCGATGGTGCAGAGACTGGTTTAAACCCTTAAACAAATATGTTGCACGTGAGCACTTTTGATTCGAGATATCAATCTGTACAACTCTGTCCTAAACCAAGAAGATGGCCGTTCCAGATTTGCTTCGGTCACAAAGTGGAGGAGAAGGGTTGATTTGGGGAGGATAGCGAAGAAGGGTGATGAGACCAGAGAGTTCTGGCTAGGTAGTATCTCGACTTGTATCAGAAGTGTAGAAGCTTGCGGAAGCTTGCTAGTGATGGAAGCTTTTGAGAGAGCTTGCAAAGTTTCTATATGATAGTGTTATATTTTGCCTGACCAAGACTTGTGTATTTTGGCAGAATAGGTGAAACCTATTTATACAAGTGAGATTGAACGTACCCTGGCCTCATTAAGGAATTGAGTAAATGTGTCAATTAAAACAGAGGAGGTGGAAACCGTTGGCTTTATGGTGAAAAACGTTTTCACCATAAATTTCCTTATTTAATTGACCGTATTCATTCCTTGCACGCCTTTCTTTATTGCGAGCGTAGTGTACGCTGCACGCTGTAACCGCCAAACCAAAACCCCAAGAAAGCATCCCCCAGTTTGTGTTGATGTCTCGAGAGTTGGACGCAAGTGGCAATGCCAAAGTTGCTAGTGAAGCGTTACGGCATGTGCGGGATGTCTTGACCTCGAGTTGTACTTTGAGTGCGGATGGCAATGCCAAAGTCGCTTAGTGGAGCATTTGCCATGTTCCAATGGCATGTGCGGAATGCCTTGGCCGCGAGTTGTACCTTGAGTGCGGATGGCAATGCCAAAGTCGCTTAGTGGAGCATTTGGCATGTTCCAATGGCATGTGCGGAATGCCTTGTCCACAAGTTGCACTTTGAGTGCGGATGGCAATGCCAAAATCGCTTAGTGGAGCATTTGGCATGTGCGGAATGCCTTGGCCGCAAGTTGCACTTTGAGTGCGTATGAAAATACCAAAGTCGCTTAGTGGAGCATGTGGCATGTGCCAATGGCATGCGCAGAATGCGTTGGAATAGAAAGTGGCTAGTGGTAACGTGTTTGGCATGTGCCAATGGCATGTACGACCACTTTGGCCAAGTTGCGGGCGCTACTTTGGAATGTGCCAATGGCATAGAGACTTGGAATGGGGATTGGCTAGTGGTTGCGTGTTGGCATGTGCCAATGGCATGCACGGCCACTTTGGCCAAGTTGCGGGCGCTACTTTGGCATGTTCCAATGGCATAGCGACTTGAAATGGGGATTGGCTAGTGGTTGCGTGTTGGCATGTGCCAATGGCACGCACGGCCACTTTTGCTAAGTTGCGGGCGCTACTTTGGCATGTACCAATGGCATAGCGGCTTGGAATAGAAAGTGGCTAGTGGTTTGTGTGTTGGCATGTGCCAATGGCGCACACAGCTATTTGGGCCTTGAGTTTTGGGCTTGGTAGCGGTTTGGAAAATGGCTAATGGTGCGTGTTTGGCATGTGCCAATGGCACGCACTACCATGTTGACCTAGTTGCACGATTTGCAAGCCTAAGGCGCTATTTGTGGCATGTGCCAAACGGCATAGCGACTTGGGAAATTGGCTAGTGGTGTGTGTTGGCATGTGCAAATGGCACGCACTGCCAAGTTGACCTAGTTGCACGTTTGCAAGCCTAGGGCGCTATTTTTGGCATGTGCCAAACAGCATAGCGGCTTAGAAATTGGCTAGTGGTGCGTGTTGGCATGTTCCAATGGAACGCACGGCCAAGTTGACCTAGTTGCACGGTTTGCAAGCCTAGGGCGCTATTTGTGGCATGTGCCAAACGGCATAGCGACTTGAGAAATTGTCTAGTGGTGCGTGTTGGCATGTTCCAACGGCACGCACGTCCAAGTTGACCTAGTTGCACGGTTTGCAAGCCTAGGGCGCTATTTTTTGCATGTGCCAAATGGCATATCGGCTTAGAAATTGGCTAGTGCTGCGTGTTGGCATGTGCCAATAGCACGCACGGCCAAGTTGACCTAGTTGCACGGTTTGCAAGCCTAGGGCGCTATTTTTGGCATGTGTAGCGACTTGGAAATTGGCTAGTGGTGCGTGTTGGCATGTGCCAATGGCACGCACAACCAAGTTGACCTAGTTGCACGGTTTGCAAGCCTAGGGCGCTATTTTTGGCATGTACCAAACGGCTTAGCGGCTTAGTTTGGCATGGTTGCCTGTGGGTGTAGTATGTGGTTTGGTTTTGGCGTCGTTGCCATGGTGCGCAGTATGCGGCTTGGTTTTGGCGTCTTTGCCATGGTGCGCAGTAATGCGGCTTGGTTTTGGCGCCGTTGCCATGGTGCGCAGTATGCGGCTTGGTTTTGGAGTCGTTGTCATGGTGCGCAGTATGCGACTTGGTTTGGAATTAGGGTTCTGTGTCGAAAACCCTAATCCGGTATTTTGAAAAAATACCCCTATTAATTATTTACACCTGAATTAAATGATCTCAGTTAATGTGTTGCAGGTAACATTAGGTCATGGGGTTTTACGATTTTACCCCTTATCTAAAATCCACCATCAACAGGGTGAAAACTATTTCTGCGGTTTTTGGTAAATTTGGGTGTGTGGATGAGAAACGAATCTAAACCCTAAACAAATGCACTGCACGGGAGTGCTTTTGATTCGAGAGATCAATCTGTACAGTTCTGGCCTAAACCAAGAAATGGTCGTTCCAGACTTGCTTCGGTCACAAAGTGAATGAGATGGGGTTGATCTTAGGGAGGGAAGCGAAGAAGGTATTGAGATTGTAAAGGTGTTGGTTGTTTATGACTTGTATCAGAATAGTGATTTCTGGATACTGATGACAACACTTGGTTTTTTCTGTGTTTGTCTCGTGTTGTTTGGAAATAGGCAAAGGCCCTATTTATACAAGTCATTGAGCGCAAACCCTCATCTCGTAGGAAGTTGAGGAAGTTGAGTGATGGAGTAGTGGGGTCTTGTGGGTAATTGCATGATCACGTCTTAGCCCACCTCCCTCATCATCTTCACCATCCATGCCTCTTGACACGTTCTTATAATGGCGCGTTGCACGCTGTAAACCGCCAGACCAATACCCCAGTAAGTATTCCCCCTGTTTGTGACATGTTTGATATCTCGAGTGTCGATCGTGGGACCCACAGGAAGTAGCATACGGTGATAGGTTAAATAACTGAGTTATTTAGGAAATCGATATTCAAGAAATATCGTGTATATTCTATGCATGTAATGCATCGAATATAATCAATGTGCATAAAGCATCGCTATTTTAATGCTTAACAGAGTAAGTAACGGATTAAGCGTCTTAAAACAGATGCATGTCTATCCATCTTCGAATGATCGTTTGGAGGATGCACATGCAAGCCCTCCCTTGGCTGATCACTCCATGTGGTAGAGTGACAGATGGTAATCACGACGACACCTTATTGGCCATTTAACTCCTAGCTTGGGCTGCCCAACCAAGATGGTAGAGTTGGACGGACGAGATGATCTATGACGCTCATCAGCGACCGTTGATGGAATTTTAGGGTTTTGAAGAGGTGCGCAAGCATCACACTTCAACTCGACCAAAACCAAGCATGGGAGACATTTTTTGGGGGACCGACCGGGCATGCGTGTAGACGGCTTGACGATGTATATGTATGTACCTCTTTGCCTCATGAAGGTGCGACCTAGACCACTCAATTTGACCGGCAAAGAGGAGTGGCCGGGATCGATTTTCGACAGGAATCCTATGCCGCAAAGGAATCTTAAAGGGGCCACGGCATGCCACCTTCAAGGCGTGCGATTCGAGGCATCCAACCATGTTTTGTCTTGGTCGGTCGGTCACAGGTATAGTTGGGCCCATGGTGATCACGTTGATACTCTCCGGACTTCCTGAGTCTATACCTGCATCCTTCATCCAAGCTAGCGAAGATGGACACTCGTGATCGATTAACGACACATGGAACATGCCGCAAACCCTAATTAGGGTTTCATACTGGTTACGTACATGCCACTTCGGCCGGCCGTTTTGACAAGTTGTGCTCCTCTATTGGGGAAGTGAACCACGTGGGACCCATATGGGGCCGGCGGTGAGCATGCTGGTACCTATCCCATGTTGATTTGCTTGATCTATGCCATCCAAACATGCCGGAGAAGTTGGATGGTTGCGATCAATTTAAGACACTTCGTGGAATTTTTCGCGACTCGTTGCATCACGCCGGCCATATTTCGAGCGAGCGTATGCTGCTCCATAGCTAGGCTTTGAAAGAGTCGTCCAGGTAGGTAGAGAGTGGGCCCCCCAGAGTATATAACAACACTTGACCGACCGGACATGGGATAATCCACGCCGTCCAATCATGCCAGCGAAGTTGGATGGTTGTGGCTGGTTTTGAGACTGCCGTTGGCGGTCTTGCTCGTACGAACTTCCTCCAAAATGCTTCATACTGGTTCGGCCATCCTTTTCCAGGCTGGCGTTTGGTGGATATTTTGGAGACATGACATGCATTCGACCATCTAGGGCAAAAACGGGCACGTTGGTGTTCGTTGCGGTGATTGCATGATCCTGCTAGGGTTCGTCTAGGCTGGTTGAATCATGCGGCCAACTTGCGTGGTCGTGATCGTTTCTGAGACTGACATGGACAATCCAGATTTCCCTTAGGAACTAAATATGCTCGACCGGGCTAATATAAGCATGCCGGTACGAGATTCTCTTTATTAGAGAATGGTGGGCCTGTACGGGTATTTCGTGCATACCTCACTATTGACACTTGGATATTCATGCTACTCTGTTGAGAGTAACACAGTCATCATGCCGCACCAATAATGAGAGTCCTGCTGAGAACAGCACAGGAAATACAAGGAAATTCATGCATTAATTAATAATGCTAAAACTCACAGAATTTTTGGGATTGTTGCTACATGCACCATTCTGGGTGAATTTTGTGTATTTATTGAATTTCTTCGAATAAATAAAAGCGAAGAAGTATTCATCACTCATAAATGGCTTTACCCTTTGCAGGATGTTAACACATTAAAATTGGTTTTACAATTTTAGCCTGAACTAAAATCCAGCATCAACATAAGGACAATGAGAAAACAGAAGAAGTTGATGCACATAAGTTTATTCAGTGTATTCAAAAAATTCACGAAAAGGTTCATGACATTCTTGAGAAAGCACAAGCACGATACAAGGAACGTCACGATGCGCATCGTACTCAGCGCACCTTCAATATTGGTGACCTTGTTTGGTTGTCTATTGGGAAATGCCGTTTACAAGGGTCGAACAAGAAATTGAAGCATATACGTTACGGTCCATTCCGAATTCTGGAACAATGTGGCACTGATGTTTTCAAGTTAGATCTACCAAGCTGCATGCAGATATACTCTACAACAAACGCTAAGAACCTTAAGATTTTTGAACCTTCATTACTTGATGAGAAAAATGAGTCGCCAATATTACCAGTTGTGCAAGACCTAGTTCCTATTGAAGTAGCAATAGAAGACATTGTTCTTAGCAAGAAGACATGGATATCCAGAGTTGGAGAACAAGAATTGTTCCAAGTATGTATTAAGAGAAAAAAAAATTAAGCATGCAAGGTGGTACTCAAGAGAGCGGTTGCAAGAAAAATATCCCCACCTTCTGGTTTAATGCTTTTGAGGGACCAAAAGCCTCCTAATGGGGGAGGTTTGATCCGTTCTTAGGTATATGCTCATTAAAATACATTATTCCTAGTTTATAAATACCATTGACTACTCTCCAAGTAATTCTAGAAATAGAGTTATATACATAGAAGGAACTGTAGACTTTTATTTCTAGAAGATTTCAAAAATAAGGGAGTTTTTACTAAACTGTGAATTACTAGTTTTAGCGTAGTTCTAAACCTATAAATAGGCATTGATAGGTGTTGTAAACACCTTAATTTTATATCTAGTATTTATGTTTTCTTTGCTATTATCCTTGTGAATTGTATCTCTTATGTTTAGTTTTGAGTTACTAGGTGTTTTGGAGTCATTTGGAGCAAAAGAAGAAGAAATCGTCCATTTGGAGCATAAAGGGTAGAAGCCTCGTTTCACTGGCAAACACTACTTGGAGCTTAGCCAAGGATATGGAGCAATAAGTTGAAGTCTGTTGAATCACTAATGGTAGCCCATATCCGAGAAACAGGTGCCGTTAGTAATTCTCAAGCCTTATTACCAAAACCCCGGGATTGAGAGAAATCAAATATCTAAATCATTATGATTTCACCTATTCAACACCCACGTTTTTCCTATTTACCACTCACCTCACAATTTCTAAAGTAAAAATTGTTTTAATTATATTTTTTCCTAAATACCACCTACAAAGTCAAATGAAATTTGACCTATAACGATTTACAATCTTTTTGCCGTCTTCTTCTTCTACAATAATCTTGGTTTAGTCCCTATTTTTATTGAAACGCCATTTAAATCAAAAATTATTAACTCTAAATTAAGATTCTACTTAATTGTAGTACAGTGAAATATTGCCAGATTAGTGCCTAAACAATAAGAATCAAATGAGAAGCTTAGATATATCTCAAAACAATAACGAAACAGACAATTTAATACAGACAAATCAATTTTGGGACGGAGGACTATTCAGTTTTTGAAAATGTTCAATATTCAATCAACTATTTTGGGTTAATCAATCATGATCAAAGATCATGTAATATGAAATATGGACACCAAACAAGTGTAACATTGTTTCTAATTTCTTTGATTTAGTTCCCTGTACTTAACGCCATCCTAAATTGACGACCAGTTCACATGATAACACAAAAAGCGTATCCCAATAAATCAATGTAAAATGACCCAATGTCGATTACTAGTTCTTCAACACAATAAAAATACTCAAACCGAATTCAAACACAGAAATCACACATGCATAAATTCACAAATACCAGGTTCAGTTTTAATCCCCTTTTTGGATTTGATTTTTCTTGAAAAATTCCATTCTTGAGTATATACATTGGATTAACCATCATTTGGGCAGTTCTCAACACCTTTGCATTTTTTTTTTAAAGGGAACACCTTTGCATTGGAAGTTATTGCATACATAGATATCATTTCTATCTAGGGGCAGGTAATAGCAGCAACTTTCTTTTGCACACAAATGAAGATGCGTGCTGCCATATATCATCTCATTGTAATCTTTTGCAAACGACTCATTATTGTTTGGCTGATAACAGGTTGTTGGCGGTACGGTAATAGTAATCATGCTTCCTTTGGTATCATTAAAAAAACAATCTGCTTCCTACGTATTTACTCATTTCGAGAAAGCTCCAAAAATAACTGGGATAACAAGCAGTGCATATGAAGTTGTTCCGTCTCTGCTTGTGAGTTAGTACTCTCTTTATGGGTATGATGTCGTTGCTCATCTTACAGAAGAAACAAGAGGCGCCGACAAAAATGGTCCTATTGCTATCCTAAGTATAGGGATTATTTCAGTTTTCGGATGGGCTTACATCTTAGCCCTCACATTTAGCATTCAGTTATATGCTTAGATTCATTTTCTGGCAATACATTTATAGTAATGTCGCACACAGGATCCAAGTTACTTATATGATTGTTTTTTTTTTGGGCATCTCAAACAAGATTAAGAAATAGAAAAGATGAGAAGAAAAAAGAGATATCGAAGGTGGTGGCGGGTTGGTGAAGAAGGAGTAGTGCAGGTGCTGGTCGGTGTGTGTGGAAGTGAAGAAGAATTAAAATTTTGATTATGTATGCGGGTGTAAATAAAAAGTCAATGAAAGCCAATGAGTAGTATTTAGGAGATATGCGAAATTTTATAGGTGGTAAATAGGATATTTAGTGGTGGGAATTTAGGTAGGTGGTAAATAGGGAAATTGTGGGTGGTAAATAGGTAAAACCATCATTATCACCTGAAACAAAGGGAAATGGAGGCTGGTATCCTAACAGAGGCGGCTGGCAGAGTAAATGGAGATCGAGAGTTTGAGAGGGGCTTATGAGAAATCACAGAGATGGGTTTGCTGCTATTGTCATGGGGATTCTTATGGACTGTTGAATCTGGAAGAACAAAGAGCAGGTGGTAAGAAGTGGTTCGAAATGATGATAGATTTGGGTGAACTAGTGGCTCGTGTTTGTGCTGGTTTGGATGAAGTCAGTAAGAAAGAATTGATGAAAAACTGAACTGTTTACGTTGAATTATGATGTGGGTGTGTGTTGAATTTGCAACTACTTGCAGGGGAGAAGAAATAGTGGTTCTAGAAATCACCAGCAATCTCATATCTAAATCGCTTATAGCATGTACTCAAGGTGTTTATAAAATTTCCTGAGTTAAGAAGAGCAAGAAATTATGAAGATATGCCATGGTTTTTTGATGGGAAAGGGGCTCGAGTGTATGAAGTTTGTGCTCAAAGTTGCAAGGGTACTGAGCTCGGCAAATCAGGGACAAGAGAAGATAATAGTGTTGTTGTTGTTGACTGGGATTTTGAAGTCCAGTTTCTGCTGTGGATGTGAATGGTTTCTGGATATGGATATTTACACAAGGGGCAGCTAGGGTTTAATGCTGAGTATAGAGTATTTTATTGCATTTAGGACTCGATATTATACTGGGAAGAACACGGCTATAATCGAGATGGAATGGAGATTGAAGTCGATATTATACTGGGAAGAACACGGCTATAGTCGAGATAGAATGGAGATTGAAGTAGGAAGTGATGTTTAATATATTGCAGCTACAGATGGTACTAAAGTTAAGGCACTGGAGCTGCTGTCATATGCAATTGCAGTCGACAAATTGGTGGTGCAGCGCAATGAAATGCAGTGATGTTGTCGAAGATCTGCTGCTGCAGGAATTGGTTGTGTGACTACTGGTAATCGCGGAAACAAAATGGATGATAGCCAAGGTCGGATGTAAGCTCATTGTAGAGATGACGCTGGTGGTTTCCAGCGGAGTGATGCAGCGGTGAGCTGTAGATAATGGTAATGTTGTCCTGGTGATCAAAGGCAGTGAATGACTTAGATGTTGCCGCTACAGGGAAGCTGGCTGGGTTATGTGCGGGATGGTCCTAGGTGAAGCTGGTATTGCAGGGGGAATTGGATGTTGGTTGAGAAGTTGCAGGTGAAGATGCAGACGAGTGAATTAGCTCAGAGAGATGGTAATGAAGCTTTGCATTACAGGTTTGAAGCAGGCAGAGATGCAGCTGAAATTATGAGTTTGAAACAGGCAGAGAATGGATGCGAAGATACAATGGGTCAAGATGATTGCAGTTGCAGGGAACTTGAGTACTGATGTTGCAGAGGATGAATTGATTCTGGTGTGATTGCACTGGATAGGGAAATGGTGCAGTAAAGCAACACAGCGCCTGAGTTTTAATGGGTTCACAGGATTGGTACGGCAGCGGCTAAGTGGTTTCTCAACACCAACAGGAAAAGCAAGAGCAGATGCTATTAATTGATATGGAATAGGAATCTGCAGGTGGGAGTTTTGGACATGGTTTTGTCACAGTTTTGGTGGTAATTGGAGTGGAAGTTGCGGCTATTGCAGGTTGTTGCAGTTATGCTTATGTTGCTGTGATGAGTGGATATGGAGTTGAATGGGTTGTGCATGCATGAATCGAAATGGGTATCTGATGGTTCGAAGGAAATGGCAGATGATGCAGTTGTTGTCTGGCAAGAGCTCTTGAAGACATTGGTGATTGAAATGAAATTTGGTGGATTGTGTGCTGCCTGTAGGTACTGAAGTTGAGTTTACAAAGTCAGTGAAGCAGAAATTGTGGCGATGAGTCTGGTGGTGTTAGTTGAGTCAGGTGTAAGTGCAGTCGAGTTGGTGGAATTGGTTAAGAAGAGGAGCTGCAACTGATGGTTTAAAATTGGGAGACTGAATTGCTTTATAGGGGATGGCAGAGAGTCAAGAAGAAGTAGTTGTTGCAGCCGAATTGAAGACTTGTTGGAGAGTTCGTGTTGCTGCAGTGTAAAGAAGGAATGCGCTGAATTGTGTTGTGGCTTTATGGGTCTATTTTGAATGAATGAATGTGATTGAAATCAATGCAGGGAAGCTGTAGAAATGGCCTGGAATCGGCTGGGGAATGTCAGAGAACATCCAGAACTCGGCCAGAATTCCTTTCTGGCGAGTTGACTCACCGATCCAGGTCTGACTCAGATGGTTTTGGACTGTGTTTGACCGGGCTTGGCTAATGGGCTGAGAGACTTGATTTGGAATGGTGGGCAGAGTTGAGAGGTTATAAAAAAGGGTTTGAGAACACTTCAAAAAGATATCTAATCTTTATCTTCTACTTCTGCCTAGGGTTTACAACATGATAGAACTTCTTTTTCTCCTTGTTATGAACTCCATGAGCATGAGCTAATCTTATTATTAGTAATGGATTAATTTGATTTCACATAACATGTTTCTTATTCAATAAATTAGTTTTGTCTCATATTATCGTTTATGATTCACCATTAATATTGTTGCATGATTGAATGTTAGTTTTGTCAAGTTGCAAATTGGTAGAACTCACATGCATATCTTTTGCTAGATTAGGGTTATTATATGCAAAAGTGATAAATCTTGATTGCAAGTAGCATAAATATGATTATAGTTTGTAGTGATATTGATAGGCTCGGAAAGATACCTACAACTATAAATACTGCAAGTGCACAGTGTCGACAAGCAACACAGGTCGAACCACAGAGACTTGGAGAGTGTAGAAGTTGATTCTAAATCCTTACTTAGAACTGATTCAGAGAGTAACCAAAAGGGGTTTGATTTTTTCGATATGACGAGATATTGGCAAAGACTTAAACAGAAAATAATATTGAATTAAAATACGCAATTAAATCAAGGTGTAAATACTGAGAATATGGATACTAGGGTATTCAAATCCACCACTAACTTATGATATGCATTCAACTTGTAATATTATTCTTGTCCTTACAGCAGATTCAAGTCTACCGTATATCTAAGGTGTTTCTCCAATGGATAATTTAATGACAACTAAAGTATTTCTCCAAAGCATTAACTGTCTAATTAAAGCACAACTAATCTGAGGATCAATATTTGGTTAAGCATGAGTTGCAGCATAATCAACATAGAGATATTCTAACTACAATGGATACATGGCATACATTGTGAGAGCAAGATGTTGACAAACTTGGATTAAATTATATCTTTAAACAATTCTAAACTTTCAAGAACAATATACAAGATATGAATACATAACAATAAGTTACGGCTTCATTTAAACCCTAGCAAATGAATTTAGAACATGATGAAAATGGAAAATGGAAATTCACTGATAGGAAATATGGTGTGTAGAGAACCCCTCAGCCGGGTCTGCCTCATGAGAGAAGAATTCGAACTTATTTATAGGATGAAATATCCGACACAGCGTGCACCTCCCATCAGACACATTCGTTGGATGCTTTACTTTCGGCGCATGTGAAATATTCTTTTTTCTTTGCATGACCCATACTTTATTGTTTTCCACTACCTTCCCCTTCATTTCCGAGCCATGTGCATCAACAGCTCGTGCTCTCTTCCTATTTTTCTTTATTTTCTATTCCGACAGTCCATGTTGTCTCCACCTCGAGCTCTCAAAACAAACATATACCCCTTCACGTGCTCACCATCATTGCTCGAGACTGCAACATCCCATGCTCCCATGAACATCATCATTTCTTCACGCTTTGTTGGCAGCTCCTCACTCCCCCACGTTGTCGATTTCTTCTCGTTTTCTTCACGTTCCCTGATGTAACAAAGCCACGTCCACCACTCATTTGACCCAACAGAACCTCGTTCACCGATCCTTTTTATATTGTTAACATATTGCCCATAGTGGAATTGACGTGCTAGTTTGAAGTAAAATTGTCATTTGTGATCATTTGTCATTTGTCCAATTGACGTGCTAGCTTGAAGTACCAAATTAATTCTTTCTCATTAATGATGTGATTAGCCTTTTGGGTTTTGGGTGGATTAGTTACAAATGCTCTTTTAGCTCTGCAATTCATCTAAGCTTTATTTAGTACCTAAAAACACAAAATTAATTAGTATATGAATTTATTCTTGAAAACAAAGAAAACATAGAATCTGAGATAATATATGATTTTAAAGCGCAAAAGATGAGTTAAATGACAATAAAAAGGTGTAGAAATATGCACTATTTGGCACTCATCAGATATATTCTTATGATCATATGTGAACCATAACCTTTGTTAAATCGGATTAGTGCTTTTACACGTTCGATTGCTTTGATTAGCCTGATTTCATAGAACTTAATGCATCTAGGGAATTAAACTTAATTGGTGCTTTTACACGTTAGGTTGTTCTCTTAAATAGACTTCATATTCGCATCTTTTAATGTGTTTTTTGATGACAAGAGGAAATTAGCGGGATATTCTTGCGATCAAGGTATCCTAGGGCTTTTGATAAAAGTTGAGATTAAATATCAATTCTACTTATTGTTTTGAAAGCATGTTTGTGAATGAAGATGAATCCTTAACCAATATCTCTTCTATTTGATTTGCTTGTTTATTTATATATTTTCTTTTATTTAGTTTTCTTTATAAAAATCAGAAAACCCCCCACTGTTATTTATAGGAAAGCAATCACATATTGACAACCTTAGTCCTCTCTGTGGGAACGATCCTTTCTTGCCCTTGCTTCATTATATATTTGGAGTAGTAATAAAGTGTAATTTATTTTTGACGCCTACGACAGCGATCAGGCATCTAGAATGCTTGTAGAGGACACGACTGAAAACTAGAGAAATTACGGGCAGAAATCAAATCAGGAAGAAGGAACAACACCTAGGGCAGAATTTCCTCAAAGGTAAACGTTGTAATATTCTTTCAAAGATTTTTGTTAGAAGGAGAGCAAAAATGGATCCGAGAAGAGCGTAAATCGTAGGCAACTCACAAATCCTTACATGTCCCATATATTTTCAAAACTCTACCCTCACCTCCACCCCCGAGCCATTAACAACAGGAACATCATAAAGAAAACCTCTAATGTTTATGATCCTTAAAAACTTAAATCATTAAAGAACACAAGTTACTAACCTAACAATACTCTTTTTTAGTTCAAAGTCTAAGCTACTTTTAAACAAGTAAATAACCAGTATATTGTGTTGTAGAGATCTAATTCAAAATCGAATGATTTAGGTCTTCGTAATTCAACCTTCAAAAATATATATTTTTCTAACTTTTGCTGATTAGCCACTCCTGGGTTGACTGTTATTTTGCATGTTATAATTTCTCTATGGTCAATCACTGTTCTTTTTTGTCGACGTCTTCTAACGGGATTTAAATATTGACAGGAGGGGTTAAGATACATGGTCGTCAAAAGCTATATTATAATTCCCTGATGGTAGAATCGCTAGGTTTCAAAAGATACATGGATTTTTTTTTTTGATTTGTCTGCCTGAAATGGGTTTCTAAACTAGCAGTAATTGTTTCTCTTCTCTTGTGTCTGAGTCGTTTGATAAAATTCCGAGGTGGAGTCGACGGCAATCTACTGGTGGTGGAATTGTATTGAGTTATGGGTGGAAATATTTTGTGGTCGTTGGGCGTATTAAATTGGGTATATTTTGGTCCGAGTTAGGGTAATGTATTGAATTATGGGTGGAAATATTTTGTGGCCTTTGGGTGTATTAAGTTGGGTAGTTTGGTCTGAGTTAGGGTAATGTACTGGATAGGTCCCGATTCGTGAGTCAACTACGATTTTTGTTTTCCTTGGATCCATTTTTGCTCTCCCTCTAACAAAAATCCTTTCAAAACAAGCAATAAGGATTAAAGATTTTTGCTGCATACCTTTTGTGCAACAAATCAGGGTCTACAAACCGATCAATTTGCTTTGTCAATAAAAAGAAGAGAGAACGTGGTATTTCACGGGTATGAATATTTTTGCCAAAAAATAACATAATGGCCGCCAACGTCTGCAGCAATTCTCTGCCATTCTGGAGTTAAAACTCTGGCAGATCAGGTTTATAACCACAACATGTCTCCGGTCAGTTCAACCAGAAAGCAAATTAGCCGGAACTTTGAAGTGTCACTCACTTTAAAATAAAGAGTTAAGGAAGACCTGAATTTCAGTTTATGGAAGCATTATCTTTTCAACTTACAAGAATTTAATGATGTTCAACAAAGAAAAAAAATGCTGGGACAAATGTGATTAAGTAGAAGACGGGGCTTTCTAATTTACACTATAAACTGACTGCATTTATCACAAATCAGCATTTTTCTATTTTTTCTTTCCACCATTGCCCGACTCTGGACCTGCCTTCACAATACTAAGCTGACCACCTTCCTTGTTAGCAGCTGTTGCTGCTTTCATCTCATTGCAGTTATTAATGAATTTGCTCAGTTCCTGATTCCGTTTAAGCAGTAATTGTTAGTACGCAAATCATCACTAATTCAAATCAAAGATTATAGTATAAAGACAAGAGACCAGAGAAGAAACACAACACACATGTAAATATAACGGATCATTGTCATATGCTAGTAATGGAAAGAACACGAAGAACATTTATATGTTTTTGCTAAGCACTAGTTATTTTTTGTCTCCTTAACCGAAATGGGTTCCGACGGTGATTTTGTTCTAATTCAGGGTTTCCAACTTTCCAAGCTAAATCAGCCTATCATTCCCTTTCCCTACAAATGGGCTTATCCACATGCCGAAAAAACCAAGTGGAAAATGAACAGCCAAATTTATGTGGCACCATAAGAATCATCTTTTGAAAAACAAACACTCACTTGACATCGTGAGCACTCAATGAATTCAGAATCGTGATCCAGGGCAAAGAAACCGTACTTTTGAGAAGATAGACCTAAAGTTATCTTTATGTAGGCCAGTGTAAGGTTTTAAAAAAATGCTGTATTCTGAAATAAGTAGCTAGACATGATGAATATTTAAGACAAGGTGTGGGACAAGAATTAGATCATGATACAACAAGTTAAACCATGAATTAGCTTGCTTCAGGTGATTCAAGCGGTCAGATAAAACATGAGTTTCCTACTACCTATATATACTTTGTCACACATCCATAATGATAAGTTGAAGTTACAGACTCATTTATGCAGAAAATGTGCTGAAAACTATTTCAAAGGTGGATCATTTTCTCAAAAAAAAATCGTTGTTCTAGATTAAAGATCGAATCAATGAAGTTTGCTCAATAACCATATAGATCTTAAGTAAACAGCAAACAACACAACTAATATTTTGTCAAGGAAAAGAAACAACAAAATCCACAATTCTCTTGAGTACTATCTCCTCCATAATAAGTAAGCTATGCAACGGGATAACAGGCACAATTTAGTACAACAAAAAATTCTATTTTGCATAGAGAGATTACGGCTAATTTTTCCTCTGAAGCAGAAGCCTGTTGCACTAAATTTCTACATATAACCAACAGATCCTTTTTTTTTCTTTTGTTGTGCTAAACTATTGATACTTGATGACTGTGTTTCCAGAAAAGTTAAACTTGATGACTTTGTTTTGTTTTGCATTCATCTTTTTTATTGAGCCAGAGGTTTTAGTTTCGTTATCCTTTACTCATCGATTTTAAGAGACCAAACTTAAACATAAGAACTTACACGATCAGTATCCATATCCTGGGTGACCTTGTTAGGCTTCAAGTTTTTCTTTCCTGCAAAAATAAAACAGATACGAAATTTAGATCGGAGGCGAAAAAATAGGGTTTACACAGACGGCTAGGAGAAAACAGTACCTTTGCGAATAATAAGTTGTTTTCCATGACGGCTTGGAGGAATCGATTTCTTCTTCTTCTGCCCTTTGAATTGATTTACTTTCTGTGTCATTCTTCTTCTTACTTTCAGAGGTTTAGGGTTTTTGATATTTCCAATCGAAAAATAAGTGCTCTCTAGGGTGTTTTTAGGGTTTGAAATTCAAAGCTGCCCCAGCACTGTAGATAAATATAAAGCGTGAATATTATTTCATTTTATTTCTATCTCCTGGTAGATACCAGTTAGCTAAACGATAAGGGGTTATATGACCTATAAGAGCTAGCACTATGGAGAGGGATATCCCCTCCCTATCCCTCAAAACACCAAATCCTCATGTGCTATGGTCTTCCATATCCTTATATGAGTAGGGATATACACCTCCTTCCCTACTTGGCTGATCAGATCTGATCACTCATATAGGGAAAGGAAATCACACGGGTACTTTACGCGTACTCAATACGCATAAAGCCGTTGATACGGTTACTCAGTACGCGTAGCTTTCTGCACGGGTACTGAGTACCCGTTTCGTAAATTATATTTGTTTGACCTTTTTTTTGTTTACACCTCTCTCACACCCGATCCCAACCATCCATCATTAATAACGGCTCTATGTTGTACACCGTCGGATCCCAACGACCATTTTTTCAAAATCCTCTATAAATACCACTCTAATTCCCTACTCAAACCACACCAAATCAATTGATTTCTTCACTAAAATATTTCCAATTTTATTCTTGTTTAAATAATATTTTTAAATTTTGTTTTGCTCATCAATGGATGAGACTCGAAGCCAAAAAAAGAAACACAGAACGAGATTTACTGTTTTGGAAGATCATCACCTTATTACTCAGTACCTTGCTGTTGTTTATAGCAGTTATGTAGATAAGGAAGAGTTTCGGGTGGTTCTTTTTAATAAATTTGTCGAAGCTTGTGGTGGAAATCGAAACGACCGTACTTCAAAAAGCGTTCGTAATCGGTTTAGCAAAATCAAGAGAGAAGTTGATAACTTTTCCGGTTGTGTGGCAAGAGCCATAGTAAGTAATTCGGTTATTGACTCAATTAACCGGGTATGTTATTTAAATATGTTTATTATAGTTTTTGTATATGTTATTTTTAAATAGATTAATATACGCGTATCTTATTAACGGTTTGTTTACATTGATGTAGATGTTAATTGCGAAAAGTTTATATTGTGACATATACAAAAAATATTTTAAACGAGATGTTGAATATGACATGCTTAAAGATGTTCCTATTGTATCAGTCGGTATAACTGAAGATATGGAACAAGACTTTAATCCTTCGTCATCTCAAATGAATGCAAATTTCTCTAATATGTTTAGTTCTCCACCCTCAAGTTCCCAAAATCCACCTTCAAGCCAATTCGTCGAGAATCCATTTGCAAATCAATTTCAAAATAATATCCCTAGCGGTATCCCTTTTGCATCAGAATCTAGCCCTAGTACGAGCCCAATCACTATACCTGGAATATCGTCTGGTGGATTTACAAGAGATAAACGCATTTCCAGAGCAGCGAAAAAAACACAAATGAATAAAAAGTTGGTTGGGAAAAATAAACCCGGCATACCATCCTCGCAAGACTCTCAGATGAGTGACGCAGGCAGTAAACTTGTTGATTATCTAAAAGAATCCCGATCGATTGTCCCACCTCGTCAGCTACAACAAAACCAAATTATGGAAAGGTTGTTAGAGACAACTCAACAACAAATTCAGGCTGCTCAAATGAAAGAAGAAATGGAAATAATGCAATTGGATCTCGAAAAGATGACTCCAAAGGAAAGAAAGTACTTTGAATATCAACAGAATGCCATATTGTCCAGGTAGATGCATAGCCAACAAGATAAACTGTTCAATTTTTAATAGCTTAGCTTAATTGTTTTTTCCTTTTAAGTAAGGTCGTGTTTAATTTCCGGTAATCCGTTCAATCTAACTCCTTTAAAAGCCTAAGTCATATGATCCCCAACGTCGCATGGTGGGAGTACCTTCCCCATCCTTCGACAGTGACCCTCACCCACTCTTAGAATTGTTTTATTCCACTTTTCCTGAAAGGAAAGAAAAAATGATTTCTACTCACAAAATTAACAAATTTATTCGAGAAAAATAAAAACAAAAAAATCGAGAGAAAAAAAAAACAAAAACAAAAAAACGTAGAACAATACATTAAAACCACTCTTCTCTGCCGCCCTCCATCTCTCGCCTCTTTCCTTCTCTGTTCTCCTTAGATTTATTTTATCTTGATTTATCATTGTGTTATTGATTAACATGATCGAAGAAGTAAGGCACATATACGTAACAACAGGGTTTTGATGATGTCTTGAGATATCAATATATTAATTAGGGTTCATATATTTAGAAAAAATATTATTTCATCTCAAAATCGTGCGTCTTTGATCTGATTCATATTTTGAATGCCTTCTTTTGATTGGTTTTTTGATCTCATAATACCTGCTCTAATCTCTATGTTCTTCATGTCCATTATTATGTCTCTGTAGGGTTTTTCATTCTACAGGAAAGGCTGCAGTTGCAGTGAAGTTGGGTTTTAGGAAGAAAAGCCTGAAACAAATATGTAATCCAGATCAGGTACGATTTTTTTATCACATGTTCTTATTTTTACTGAACACACTCAGTTTTTTATTTTGTAAGTTAGGGTTTACTTCTCCAGATAACCGTCACCAACGACAACCATTTATCGGCTTCTCCATCTCTAACACAAAATCCAATTCAATAATCCATTTCACTTTTCCAAAGGAGAGAAAAAGGCATTTTTTTCTCACACAATACGGAAAAAAAAAATCCGAGAAATAAAAGGAAAAGAAAAACTGCGAGAGAACAAAATCAAAGGAAACATAGAAACAAACCATCCTTTTCCATCTCTCTTCCAATTAATGTATTATTAGGGTTTTCTTTTTCTCACAAACTGATTATGATTTTTTGCTTATTAGGGCTTTCTTACTTATGAAGTCTGAAGGTATTATTAGGGTTTGCTTTTTCTTCGTCCTAAACTGATGATCACGTAAAACAGGATCATCATGTGTGGAGAATGGAATCATGGATCATCTCTCTTATATCATGTTCTTACTTGCTTATCTTAATTTTTCATCTCTGTTTCCTAACCAAACAGGTATGGTCAGGTAAAAAATATCTATATGTTCAATTACAACTATGGATCATGGGTTCTCATCAATCTGTAGATTGTTTAGTTAACTGATCAACATATTCAGCCTAAGTTTTATTTGTTATTGATTTATGTTTCTTATTGTTATTATATATTTCAGGTGCTTATACATGGATAGCCAAAATTTGCGATTAATTTTTAGATGTACGTGCTTTTTCATTCAGTTACGGTTTAATCTCATATGGTAATGTTCTTCACTTCTTTGTCTATTTATATCTTTCTTTACTTTGATTTCTACGAGATGCTTTGGTGGATTTGATTTTTTAATGGACGAGTTTGTTGTAATTGTGCTTTTAGTGATAATTAGAAGGATTTTTTAATTGATTTGGCGATTCTATAATGTGTTTGTTGGTAAGAAAAAAAGTAATCGGTTAGTGGTAGTTTTCTTTTACTGATAATAGCAAAAATGAGATGTTGTGATCATAGGGAATTCGAATTGTTACTGTAACTAACTTATGTTCTTAATTACGTCGTTGATGGTTTTGCACAAGGATGCAGCTCCAGCAAGTTCAACTTACAATTATCAAGGATGCAAATGATCATTCCATCATTAGAGTGGGCAAAAATTACACGATTGGAACAATATGTATACTAAGTTATCTATTAAATTGACGGGGACTTTTAGACTTATATATTTACTCATATATGTTAGATTGTTGAGCCGAAAAGCTAACAACGAGGGTTATACAAGTTCTTGATATCCATGTAGTTGTTAGTAAAAATGGGAAGAAGCAGTTGTAGTTGAAACATCTTGATTGAAAACAAATGACAGTCAGTTGAAATATTATGCTATATCTAGAATGATCTAAAGTTTAATATAATTTACATGCAATGCATTTTTGTTAATTTCAGTTGTATCATCTTCCAAACCTCTGCACATTGTTTTTCATTTATATGAAAGGATGTATACACCGATAAGTTTAGACAAAGAGTAATATGATGCAAGTGAAAAAAATAGAACCTGAGCACCAGTTAAGGAATTTAAGTACAGATGATTACAATATTTATTTATGACAAAGATGATTCGCATCTCTAACTATTGATTCAAACAATTACTTACTAGATATCTAAATGACAAAATGGTTATTACTAAACTTAACTGGAGAAAATCGTCTGTTTGCGGAATTTAAGTACAGATGATTACAATCTTTATTTATGACAAAGATGATTCGCATATCTAATTATTGATTCAAACATTTACGTACTAGATATCTAAATAACAAAATGGTTATTGCTAAACTTAACTGGAGAAAATCGTTTGTTTACGCTGCAGAGAGAGTCGGGTATGAATTATGGACGAATCAGATGTTAATGCTCCCATAAACAATAAACAATGCTGAGGCTGACATCTAAGCTTATTTCAGTGTTTGGATCCTTAAGTAAGCCATTTTTAATATTGTTGCTTCTCATTTTTTTGTTAATTTACCTGAAATATCAATCCCCTTCACTGCAGATGGATCAGTGTTCGACCTTATCTATTTCTTTAGTACTTTTGTAGTATAAACTATTATGAGAGTTCGCTAGAATCTCATTTAAAGTTATGCTTCTTCCATTTTGTAAATTTATTTAGTCTGGGGTTTTCCCGCTTTTAGTTTGTTTATAAAGCATATCAGGTTGTCCATACTAATAGATGGAAACTATTTGTAGAAATGTAACAAAATATTCATTTTTCTCATTTATTATGAGGATATATATTAATTTTACTTGTACAAGTCCCTCCACATCCTCCATTTTCATTTTCAAGTTTCTTGGTATAGTACTGTAGTAGGCAAGTTGGATGTGAAGTAAATAATATTGTGGATATTGCTGGCAATGGGTGGTGATGGATGCCTCAAGATAATAGTGTATCTGGGTAACATTGTTAGTGATTCTGGGTGGGAGTAATTTTGGTGGTGGTCTTAACAAATTCAAACTTCATTTTTATTCTCCTTGGTTAATATAAAAAATTATGCCTTGCAGGTTTGTGATGTATGCAACAGTGAGGTCTATGAATGTCTTCCCTGACACTTTATTCAATTTCCCTGAATACCAAGGTCATTGTGAAAATGTAAAAGAAATGTATGTGGAGTTATGGCTTAGCTGCCAGTTTGGAATCTTGGATGTCACTTAGGCTGATTATAAGTAACTAATAATTTCTACATATACATAGGTTTATACACTTTTTCAGGATCATTTCACATATACTTAGATTATAAGTAACTAATAATTTCTACATATACTTAGGTTTATGTATTTTTTTAGCAGTTATCATTTCACAATAACCTTTAAGGTGGTACAAGTGAATTGTCGACATGGAACCTTATATGGGTGAAATATATTACCAATAACCTTTAACTTTCAAATGGCACGGCAGTCCCTGCAAGTATTTTTATAAGAAAATGGGTAAATCATGAAAAAGCAGCCAAGCAGGTGAACATTCATGTGTGCCTAAATCAATTATCAATAACCTTAAACTTTCAAATGGCATGGCACCTTCTTGAACTCTTAGTTGCATCATCGTTTTAATAAGGCTAAACATAACTTTTTTATATTGTATTTGAAAGTATTTGAAGCTTTCTGGGTTTCATCTTTCCAGCATATATTAGTAGCTTAGAGTCTGTTCGAAGTATTTTTCATAGCTTAAAGAGTCTATTGTGTTATGATTGATATGTAATTTTAAGCTATCTAGGTGATAGTTCAACTTTTGAGTTATTCTTTTACTGCAGGGCTACTCTTTACTAAATAACATACATATTTTTAGTATATCATACCAGGTGTACACCGATTATGAAGTGTATGTAATGGATCTTGGAATTATGAATAAGGAAATGTGCTAGAGCGAGCCCTTATAATTTCTCAATGCAAATAGAGTTCGTGATCAATATTTTTTTAGTTAATTGTATGTAACTCAAGTTTTTTTCTCTACTGTTCCCACATGTGGTGCTAGGTGCCATCGCAGTGAGGTTCGTTTTATTTTTTTCCATTTGTTTTTTATTTGATTTTCATTATTATAATCTCATAGTCTTATCGTTTTTCTTAATTTACGGCGAGGGTGACCATGAATTACACTATAGAGAAAAAGGGGCTTGTCGACTATTGTCACTCAGAAGAATATGTAAGCATGGAAATTGATTCAAATAATGAAGAAGAAAAAGAAGATGAAGATGATGAAGAAGAAGAGAATCAAGTAGAAGTATCACTAATTCAACTGTAATCAAAGAGAACAAAGAAATATATTTGATATGAATATAACAAGCAATTGAGGTGCTCACTGCTAATATATGAAACTTTTCAGGCACAAACTTTATGAATTCTAAACTTTGCAGGCACAAACTTTATCCATTCTAAAGTTTATTGTGTTGATTACTTTATCCATTCTAAAATACGCGGACGTAAATATTGATCACTACTAACTGCAAAACAGCATTCAAGTTGATATAAGCTTGCAACTAGAAGTAATCTTTTACCCTGAAGATTCCAGCATTGCAAGTATACCAACTATAAGTAATCTTTTACTACATGTTTCTTGATTTCCTGATTTCCAAGTATTATAAAGGAAAGTGATATGCGCTATCTTTTTCAGTGGGTTTTTAGTTTCCACGAATGATTTTTTAGGGTAAATCTTCGCCGAGCCACACCAAATCAAAAATCTCAAGTAATGGCGCGGGCCGAAGACGCGCCACACAAAATCAAAAATGCATCGCAACGCGAAGCCGCGCGATACAAAATAAAAAATGCTTTCGGACAGGGGCGAGTCAAATCCGAGTCATACCAAATAAAAAAATACATCAGGACCAAGGCGAGGCGAAGCCGAGCCACACCTAATCAAAAATGTATCACGACGGGTCGAGGCCTTCCCCCACAACACCTAATAAAAAATTCACAACGGGGCGGGGCAAATCCGTGCAACACCAAATCAAAAATGCATCGGGACGGGGCGAAGCCAAAGCCGAGCCACACCTAATCGAAAAGGCATCGCGATGGGTGGGGAGAAGCCGTGCAACACCAAAACAAAAATGCATCATGACGGGTCGAAGCTAAGATGATGACGAGCCACACCTAATCAAAAATATATGGTGATGGGGCGGGGCGGAACCCCTATATAAAATGCACGACGGGGCGAGGCGAAGACACGTCACACCAAATCAAAAATATGACTAAAAAAGAAAAAAATGCCCGAGCGTAGCACGGATACAAAATCTAGTTTGTAATAGATTAGTTTAATTGTATTTTTTTTAAGTAAGGCCGTATTTCAGTTCCGATAGTGTAGTTTAGTTTTTCTCGGTATCAATTATTTATGTATTTCTAATTACGATAATTTGAATAAAATTTTGTTATTCCAATGGATCTTTGGTAACGGGTAACTTCCAACGGCTAAATTCCAACGACTACTTTCAATGCATATTATAAATTGTCATAATCTTCCTCAACAAAAACAATCCAAAATTGTACGCGTATCCTCAGTGTCTAATTGTTTTTTGGTTTTTTTAAGCTAAAATGATAATGGTTGGGTATACTATAGAAGAATATGTTGCAATCACCATAGCGTTTGTAAATGCTTGTAATCTGCCTATTGAAGATACTCAACACCTCTCCACGTATGAGCAATGGACGTTGGTGTTCGAAGGCTTTGTACAAGCGTTTGGAAACGTTAATAACCGAACAAGACGACAAGTTCAACAACGGATTTCTCGAATTGATATAATGGTTCGCAAGTATGTTGCAATTCAAAAAAGGATTCATGGTTACGCCCCACAGCACATGACGGTTGCGATTACTGTACGTCATCATAAATGGTTATGATATTTGAAATGTTGTTTTCTTATACACACTAACCTATTTTCTTGTGTTTGTTTTGCGTAGGAGGAAATGGCCAAATTTTTGTACCAACTAGATACTCGTATAGAGTTTACATGTTTTGAGTGCAACTTAATCTTTAAAGCTAACCTGGGTAACATGGATTATTACAATCCGGAAATGAATGTCGGCGGTCCTCCGGAGGTTTAAAGGCTTGATGCACGTGTTAAGTGCAACCAGGATTAGTAAAACTAGTAACTTACGCTTTTATTTAATAATTGTAATGTACTGTTATAACGACTATTTTCAAACGATTATATCCCAGCGGCTAGTTTTTAACCGCTACTTTATAACGGCTATTTTTGACGGATATTATAAATTGTGTTAACTATCTTCAAACAACAAACACCTATTTTTAATACACTTTGCAAAACTTCTCACATATTCCAATACCATCTCATAACTCTTTATACGAACAAAACAATGGGATCATTTGATTCAATTGAAGATTTGGCAATTACCAAAACATGATACAAAGAATCTCGAGTAGCATATATGTCTCCTGAAATGGCAGAGCCCGAAATCTTTTGGGCGAAGATATATAACCAATATAAACGAGATTATGGGAATCCAAAGAGAAGAAGTCTTCAACAAATTCATGATAACCAATTAAACTTATGTTAATTTAAAACTAGAACATCGTATCTTATATGGATTAAAAGTAGACTTAAAGATAAAAGATAACATAAATATAGGATAGATCATTCAAATACAATCATTCTTAAGGATTGTTATTCTGAAGACTTGATTAACATCTTATGCTGAAACACACACACAAAAACTGAAAATTACATAAATATAAGATAAAACATTCAAATATAATCATTCTTCAGGATTTTTGTTCTGAATACTTGATTAACATCTGATGCTGAAACACACACTCAAAAACTGAAAATTACATAAATATAAGATAAAACATTCAAATACAATCATTCTTCAGGATTGTTGTTCCGAAGACTTGATTAACATTTGATGCTGAAACACACACACACAAAAATAAAATTACATAATTATAAGATAAAACATTCAAATACAATCATTCTTCAGGATTGTTGTTCCGAAGACTTGATTAACATATGATGCTGAAACCTGTAGGCGATATAGCTACATTTTGTCTGGATTGTAGGTATCGTAAACTGGTTTCAATAGATGATTACATTCATCATGCGGAAAATTGTCGTCAGTCTGGTTAAGATAGCCTAAACGAGCAACACTTTTCTGAAATTTATAAATAAAAATTAGCTTAAGAATATTTATTTACTTAAAAATAAAGAAATCTATAAAACTAATTTACCCTTTGTTCATATGACATTCCTGGATTGCGTATGTCAACATCGTCCTGAATAGTGACAAAAGTGATGATCTCATTGTTCATCTTGCTCCACCTAACTCTAAGACCTCCTTTGTCTCTGGCGTTTGGATTTACGGATATGTTATCAAAAAATTCAAAAACATTCTTCCATAATTGGTTGCCTGATGCCTGAACTACGTTAAAAATATTGTTTTTTATTCAATCCATGCTTGCGTAAGAGCAACATCTTATTCTTTATTGAATCTTACCATTTTTATAAAACTGAGGTATGATAGACACTTAGGATAGCTTCACTTTGGAAAGTGATTTGATATATATAGAGATATGATGAGAGGAATTACAATTCAGAAGAAGAAAAAAAAGTTTTTATACAATAAAAATTACCCGTGAAAAAAAAATGTCGTTAAGAAAGTCTAAAGTAGCCGTTATACAGTGAAATAAAACATATCCGTTAAATTTTTTAAATACTAGCCCTTTACATATCAAACCATGGAAAATTTCCACTGCCCTGATGTTGGTACGTGGTTGTACTTTGATTTAATGGTTCAGACAGATTATCAGCTGCGTAAGTTCTTCTTGACTATTTGGAACAAAAGAACTCGTCGACGGTCCCGAATCATGAGACTGACCTTGTATAGATGACTCACATGTATATGGGGCTTCATACGGTTTCACAAATCTCACATGGGGTGGTTCACCGTATTTGATTTGGTGTTGAAGCTCCGTTGTGTAGTCGTAAAACCATTGTTGTGTAGCCATGTATTTTTGTTGCATAACCTGATATGCATCGCACCACATCTCCTGTAAACAACAAGGAATGATGTGAGTATAATTCTTTTTCACAAGTATAATATATTAAAATTAAAGGTTATATTATACTCACAGGTGTACCCAGGCTGACATTATAGTTGGCTTTATGAAACATTCCTAAATACTCCATTCCAACAGGTGCCTGAGTCGCCTGAAAGTCTCTCCAACATATTTTAGCCGTCGTTTCGCTTGGTGGATATGGGAAGCGATGACATTCAATGGGCACCATCTGCTATGTGTATGTGCTTTGTCATTGCGGTGCTGGTCGGCGTACATACGCATCGTTATCTTGGGTGCCATACAAATACCCATTTCCTTCATGTACAATTATACCCCTATACTTCCCCACTGACCTTTCCTTCCACCACAACTTATACTGTTGATCCGATACTTCATCATAATGCAGGCGATTAAGATTTCGGTTGTCGTACAAATATGTATTGTTGATGTCTACTATTGAATCAGGGGGGTTGCACGGAATTACAGTCAATCCAAGAACTTGTTTGAGACATTATTCGCCCAGGTACAAGACGATGTGACCAAATGAATCGTAAAAAACCCTACGTGTTAAAGAGATTCGTTTAGCCTCTTCCACCTCGGGTTTATTTCTCCATTCACTCTCCTCTCGTGGCGACCAGTATACGGAATTTAATGCAAAGTTATCAATCTGATTATGCACAGTAGTCACATAATGGGCACCTGAATCTCTTGGATCGCCTCTTTTGGTTTCTCTTTGGGATCCATCATATAACCTTCCAGCTGGCCACGGATCGATATTTTCATTTTTAGCCTTTGTATAGGGAAATAGACATCGAAAATAATCCCAAAACCAAAGCTGCAACATTATACATTATTATTAACAACTATAAACAATATAATGTTAACAACAAAAAAACATGGAAAGTAAGATTACAAGTGGGTATGGATTTTTACCATCAAAGGAAACGAGAAGAACTGCAATTCAGGAATATTTCCCGTGACTCCGGTACTCAGGACCCTTAACATATAGGCATACACGGCTGAACCCCGATCATAATGCCTCAGAAAACTTAAATCCCTCATTATACGAAGCCATTTAACCTCAACAACACTGTTTTTGTTTGGGAAAAGGACATTCCCAATAAACCAAATCAAAAACCATCTTGCAATTTGGTCCTGCATTAATACATCATTTTCTAGGCCGAGTCTATGTTCAAGAAACGCTTTAATTAAACTTTTCTTGATCCCCTTGCATCTATCCACAACTTGCAGTCTCGAGGCGACTATGTCTTCTTGTCTAACTTCTTTTACTCCAATAACAACAACTTTTTCTTGGTATTTATTTCTTCTAGTAGTAGATTTTGCCTCAATATATGGGAGCAAACAGTCTATGGTATCGGGAGCAATGTCATGTATTTGCTCAATACTAATTGATTCCAATGATATGGGATTTCTTCGGCCAATCAGAATTCTGGTAATTTGAGTGAAGTCTAATGTGGTAAACCCTATTTCAAAACTAGGGAAGCGAAATGTATTGGTGGTATGCCACCACCTTTCAAATATACCGGTAGTAAGGCGGTTGTCTTGTAGTTTTGGATAATGTACTTTGAAAAGTGAACCGAACCCACAGTTGTCTACAATCTGTTTGGCAGTGGGAAACTTAGAAATTGAGGTATACATTTCATGAATTTGACTTATACTACTTCGATGTCTCAATGAATTCAGCCTAGCCTCTGGCGTATCAAGGATTTTCAATTTATGATCACTATGTTCTATTGAAGAAACCGACAATCTATCTTCCATAATTTGTTGAAATTCTACCGGGTACATCTACGAAACACATGTACAAAAAAATCATCACAAAACAATCTATTTTATTCAAAATATCTACAATTGATGTTTTTTACAAGACCAACAACAAAAAATAGCCACATTGTCTACTAAACTACAACAATCCTAATTCATCAATAACAATACCATATCCATATTCATTTAATCATTCATCAATCCTAAATCATTCTCTCTGCCAACAATCTATCCTACACATAATACATATTCATTTAATCATTCATCAATCCTAAATCATCAATAATACTACCATATCCATATCAAAAATCATTCATACACAACACCCTATTTTATTCAATTCATAAAAGATCATAAAATCAATCAACAATGTCCAAAACTATGAAACAACATTCAATGACGCATTGAAATCAAACCAACATCTCAAATTTGATCATAATCAAACTCAAATTAAATTTAAACCCTAAATTTTTAATCACTCACCTTGGGGGTTTTTGTTGATGAACCACGAAATTTAAGAAGGGATATGCTTCATTAGATGCTAATGAACAAACCCATTGAATTTGAGCTCCAAAATCGTATGGGATGGCCTTCAAATCGAAAGTGTTTAGAGGTGGAGAGAAATAGAGAAGAAGGAAGAATGGTCGACTGGAACTGGCTTCTGTGTCTTTAAACCTGTAAAACGCGTACTGAGTAGCCATTTTTGGTCAGGTCAACAAGTTGACTAATACGCGTACTGAGTACCTGTTTGGCACTATTCATACGCATACTGAGTACCCTTTTCGTGTAGGGAAGGAACGGGAGGGAACCATAGCAAGCTTTCCTTCCATGTGCCATCCCTTCCCTAAATTTGAGGGATAAGGAAGGGATAAGGAAGGGATAGCTAGCACCATAGTGCTAGCTCTAAGTTCTTGCATTGGTGTACAAATCGGAACCATGGTTAGCCATATTGGGTACGATAAGGATGGACATATCGAGATATTTATCCGGAATATATCACCCAGTGAGACAGAGAAGTGGAAATATTATAAATACCCTTACTTCTGATGGTCCTTTATAAATATCCCTAACAGGATTCACAAAATCCCTGGTGGTACAATTGAAATTTTAGCTGAGATCATAATTTTCATAATTCCTATTTTAACCCTTGTGTGTTATATACTTGAACTTCTTCATTTCTGATAAAAACAAGAAAAAGAATCAATCGAACCGCCATAACATCTCCATCGCTGCCGCCACCACCATATCTCCATCGCCACCACAAGTACCATAACCATAACCACCACCACCAACATCTTCTTAGTCACCATCACCATCTCCGTCTTCACAGTCGATATCATAGGTTTACCATCTCTTCCGCCACCTCTACCACTACCATTACTACCATCTCCGTCGTTGTTAATGGATTTAGGAATCAATCAAAAACCTTAGAAGTCATATTTGACAGAGAATAGATTTGAGATTCAGAGCGAGAGATCTGTGATTGAAAATCAAACCAAACCAATCCCACCACCACCATCTTCATCGTCACCAGCTCTACCACCTTCGCCGCCGCTAACTGGTACGGGATTAGTCGACAAGTATCGACGAGACTGAGATCTGATTTTAAGATTCGATATCTGGTAATATTGAAGATCCACGAATATATATTAGATTTGATCTTTGATCAAAGTAATGAAAGATTAGGCTAATATTAAAAATATTTATTCTAGGTTTTCATGGATTCTGTAATTTTTTCACAGTGAGAAAACATTTGTGCCATTCCGATCTAGTTATTGTTTTTGAAATTATGGTTGGGTAAATAAAAGTAAAGTGATAAAATGAAGAAATGTTGAGATAAACAACATTATCAATCATCAATTAAGGTCAGAAACTATTTTGATCCATCAGCTGACGTGTTTACACTCAAAGACCTTCTACTACAGGTGAGAATATTTTTTAAGGACTTCTTATTTTAACTTAATTTCTCTCTAATGTGTATGTTGAATTTTAGGTTTATTTTATTATTTGTGTTAAACTAAGATTGGTAAAGAAATTTGGTTTTGATAGTGGTGTAATTATGATTGTGTTTAACTTGGTTGTAATGATGATTTACTATGTTGATTTTGTGATTTTCCATGATGTTTGTTTGGTTCATTTTCTTATGAAGCTGTTCAAATTCATTAAATTTATCACATTTTGAACCCAACTTCTAGTTATAATGATTAACTCTACCTTTCTGCTGCACACAAAAAGTGATTCATTGAGGACTAACTTTGTTGCTTTGAATTGTCTTGTAACAATAGAATTGTGTATTTGGAATTCTCATAGCTCTAACTCGTGGCAGTTTCGTGCAATTTTTAGAGAGGAATTCAAAATAAGGTTGACAGAGTGTGTTACATTGGTAAATTCAGAAGCTGGCATTTTACCGATGATGGAATTTTCTTTCCAGGAAATGTTTATTTGGTGTTTCCGTTTGGATACAAAATTTTATGCACAAACAATACATAGACGAGGCAGAAAGACATGCAAACTCTTATGACCTTAGCTCAGTATACTACTATAAGTAAGTTTTTAGTGTTCATTTGGCAAATTTATGCTGGTTCGTTACATGACTACTCTCATGGTTCAGTAATTCATTATTGTTTGTACTTATTTTATTTATTACTGAAATCTGGGAAGAACTAACTCAATTTATGTGCACAGGAACTATACCATGAGTTATCTATATTGGACAAATTTGAACAGGATTACCAACGATTTAAATGTAGATTATTATTTTTCAGCATGTTTCCTTTGTTACTGGACTCGTAAGTTTGAGTTCACTTTCCAAATCTCCCCTAACTACCTTTGTCTTTTCACTTGATTTCGGTGTATATTTGATCAGTTTACTTTGTGATACTATGCATGTGTCTTAAGAGAATTCTTACTCGCAGTTTTACCATCTTAATATTAGCTTGAAGGAAAATGTCAGCAACATATCTACATAGGGACTAGCGAACATGACTGGTGCAACAAGTAAAAATGGAGAGAGTTCAAGGACTGGTGCAACAAGAATAAGTGGAGCGAGTTCTCCTCCGCATAATGTATTCATTTGTACCATGGAGTCACGATGCAAGGTAACATTTTTTTTTCTTATTGATTTTAAGAATATCTGTAGCTATAAAGTTGTCTATTTACACTTGAACCACGAAAACATTGAAGTAGCATATTAACTTGACTTATGAATGGAGTCCATTTACTAGACAACATATTTCATTTTGATTGAAGTATCTATATTAGGAAATAATAGTGTTAACCTTATATTTATTGGTTCAACAATTTTATTTGCTTGAATGTTGTGATATTAAACTGCAAAAACATGGAAGTAGCTTTATTAGAACCTTTGGTGTAATGGTATCACTACTGACTCTAGTCAGAAGATGCGTGTTCGATTCACGTCGGATTCACTAATTTTAGTATATCAATTTTAGGATCAACTTTGGTTGTTGACTCCATTCAAGGGGATCAACTTCCATTGTTGAAGCAAAAAAGTTGGAGTTTTTTTTTCAGTTATTGTGTCAACAAAGGAAGTTGATCAACTTTGGTTGTTGATGCCATATTTTGGGATCAACTTTGGTTGTTGATACCATAAATAATCTGAACATTTTTTGAATTTTTAGTCTTGGGGATCAACTTCGGTTGTTGACAACATATTATTTATTTATTTTATTATCTAATTCTTTTTTTGGGGATCAACTTCGGTTGTTGACACCATGTTTTTTTTTTTTTTGATTTTTTGTTTTGGGATCAACTTCGGTTGTTTACATTATTATTTGGGGATCAACTTCGATTGTTGATACCATTTTTTGTTTCCTATTTTCAGATTTTTGTTTCGGGGATCAACTTTGATTGTTGACACAATCGGTGGTGGCGAAGGTAGTGGCGGCGGACTAGTTTTTGGACTGACGGTGGTGGTGTTCTAGTAGTGGTGGAGTGGTGGTGACGGATAGTAGGTGGTGTTCGTTGAGCGGTGGTGGTGGAATGGTAGTTGGATATGTGGTGGTGGTGGCGGTCGTGAAGTGGTAGAGAAAGAAATTTGTTGTATTTTTAAATAAAAAAAATATTATGAGTGAGGGTATTAAGGTAATATATTTTTGAATGGATAAAGTTTTTAAATGATAGGGATATCTTTATTGTTGTATAAGGGTATAACTATTGGGTGTCAAAACTAAGAGTATTTAATTAATATATCACGATAGAGAAAGGGACCTACATCAACCTGTTGAGAGGGCTGGGCTCTTCTGTCGATTTCCCTCTCGGGAAATTTCACGGTGTCAAATTCGGTGAGTGTAGAATCATTCTATTGTGTATCTATATATTATCGTATCAACTTCAAAATATTGATGAGAGACACTAGTTAATTAGTAATATTATCGCCCTCCTCATGTAGATTTGTAAATATTAGATGTCTAAATACACTTTATGTACAACCGATTAGTAGAATAAAGCTCTGTAAAATAAAGCAATTATAATAAACTATTATATTAAAACTGAGCATGTTTCATTGTCTCCGCTGGTTATAACAATAATGTAAAAAGATAAGTGCTATTAAACGTCTGGCACCCTAGCACATTGCTTTGGTACCTAGATCAGTCATTGACTGTGAAGTCATGACGTTGTCCTAATAGTCTATTAAGTAGTAAATATTAATTGTGGAATGTTATACATACCCCTCATGCGAGTGGGCCTTGCACAAATACCCTTTAGGGGTATTTCTTTTTTAGGCTTCTCTCTAGAAAGAATATCCATTAGTGGAGAATTTCGTTGTTAACCTCCAATAAATGTACTAATTTTAAACATTACAGATAGTTTTTTCAGTTTTGATGCGAGAGAAACTTTGTCATAGAGAGAAATCGCAAAGAGGGAAAATTCTTTTGAATCAGAAACCTGAGATTTGAAATTCATATCCGATTTCGCAACTTCATCGAAGATTGTTTGTTGTTAATCATTAAAATCAAATGTGCATCCCTAATTCTTCCATAAAATTTGTTTTCGATCGGTTATTCTTCATCAAATTTAGAATCTGAATTTGATTTTTGTTTTTCATCGAAATCAGAAACGATTGTTCAGAGTAATTAATCTTCAACTAAAATCGGAAGTTACAGAGATCTTACGAAGATTGATTTGTTTTCATCATTTGATTCATTCAATCACTTCAACGGGTATGATTTATTTTTTTCTTTAATTTTTGTCTGTTTTTACATGTTCAACAATAACAATTTAATATACAAATTGTTATTGTTGTTCATCTCGTCGTGAATAACCATGACTTTGACATGTTTGTACATATTATTATTGTTTTTCAATTATGATTATGATTTTTAAATACACTGAATCAAGTATTTTTTTTTTTATGAAGTGATTAACCATGGTTTGCAATAGCCAGGGTATTAGTCGTTGGTTTTTGATTCAGACACTGATTGTAGGTTCTACTTTTATGTATGCACTTCTACTTTAGTTTTGCGTTCTGTTAGTGGTTTTGTGGATACAAGTAATGTATAAGTTGAACCTTTAACATATGGTGAATATTTTTTTGAAAGAAACCAGTGTTTTGGTGTAGCTTAGAGCAACTGCAATCATGCGACTAAACCCAAAGACCAAAAACTAAAAAAAAAACCAAAAAAATTTGGTTTACTCCGTGCTGCGACGCTACGGGCAGCGACTAAAAACTAAATTTTTTTTATGAGGCGCAACACTATGGCTACGCCCCATCAGGCGCAAGGTTTGAACTACGCCCCATTTCATTTTTATTTTTTTTAATTGGGGCGTAACTCAAAGTTACGCCCCACCATCAAGCGGAACATTTTTTTCTACACCCCATCATCAGGCGCAACTTCGAACTACGCCTCACCAGGCGTAACCTTTATTCTTCGCCCGATCAAAGACTAAACCAAAGACTAAATTTACTCTGGTTTTTAGTTTTAGTCTGAGATTTGGTCTTAACTCCGCCCCGTAGCGATTGGTTTTGCGACTAAATTTTTAGTTTTACTCCAACGTTGTGGTTGCTCTTATGAAAGGACAATGGTACCCAAATGTACCTCAATCTAAAACTTTTACACCTATAAGTCCTTTCTCCGAAAGTGATTGTCTATGGACTGAGTCGAGACAATACAACAAATCGTTTCACACTTCGTGTGATCAACTATGGATACGAGATCGAGAAAATACAACAACGAAGTATGTTTACTTGATAAATGGTTCAGACTTAACCAAACACAATAGGATTACTATCAAGTAAATAGGAATTAACATTTGTGTGTTTTACTTCTAATTATAATAAAAATAATTATAATTGCGGAAACAGAAAAGTAAAAGACATAACAA
Organism: Papaver bracteatum; assembly: GCA_023529315.1. Classification (NCBI taxonomy): domain Eukaryota; kingdom Viridiplantae; phylum Streptophyta; class Magnoliopsida; order Ranunculales; family Papaveraceae; genus Papaver; species Papaver bracteatum. The sequence continues at coordinate 343,715 of JAJJWX010000613.1, forward strand.
GATTTTGTTAATGAGGAAACCGCAAATGCAGAAAAAACCCAGGACCTTTTCCAGAATTGAATACTCTCAGGATTAAGGCGCTATACAAAATCAAACCAACTTCGTATAGTTGAGACCAAGCAAATAAACCTATAGTTCACCTAGTTCCGTCTGTATCCCTGCGCCTCCAACTTGTAAATAAGTCACGCACTTGGAACGATTCCTTTGGTTCGTATTACAAACAGTAAAGAAACAACAAATTTGTTCGGTAACAACTTTTTTCAACCAAGTGATATAAGTTCGACAAAAGGCTCTTCCGTTTATCCCAATAAACTCCTTTGTCAGGTCCTTAGATCTATCCAATAAAAACTACCAAATTAATTGTCAAGATTTTTCAATCAATACTTTTAATCACAAAGAATTATATTGATTCCTATCTACTCAACTAATCAATCCAATCTACTACAAGGATAAACCTCTTATAGTTGGTTCCTCTTTACCCGAAACAAGTATTGTGCACACCAAAGATTATGAACCCAAATCAAAAATCTTCAAAGTCTTCTTTATCTTCAAATCTTCTTAGATCTTCAATAAACACCGGCACACAATCAACTTGAATCTCTTGTGATCAATCACACACATGACGGAGTCTGTTAATAATGGATTATCACAAGATGTCTTTAGATCTACAAACAGTCTAAAGATCTCCGTCGAAACTTCGATATAGTTTGAGTAAATCGTATATCAGAAGAGATGATTCTCAAGCATAAACAAACTAAGTGCAATCAAAGTTTAACAACCGTTAGTCAATCAAATCAATCGAAAACTAATAATAAACTGCAATTATCCAATTTCCCACCAACGGTACTAATTGAGCTTCTCAATCCCAAAGAAGTCTTTAAACTGAGCGGTCGTAAGAGATTTCGCCTAGTTAGGTTACTTCCCTCTACGAATAGGCGGCTCCACCAGTAATAACAAAACTAGGTAGTTTTGCTGGCTCTGAGGATTAGTTTGCTCGAAATCCAAACTTTGATATTTATAGACCAAGGAAGTTTGGACAACAAGGAATTTCCAAAACCTAAAATATTCTCAAGATATGCAATATATTCCGAATTCGGTTTCCATAATTCCTAGAAATGTTTTGTCCAAATGATGACCGAAATCTCACTAGAAAATCTCCAATTAGTAAATGCACATTACTAATTTTTATTTTCCAAATATAAAATTAAAAACCTTAAGTAAAAGATTCTCAATTTATTTTTCGATCTGGGATTTTTCCTATAGATATTAAGGAATATCTTTGAACAATAAAAGATATGCTTTACTGCACATGTTCAAAGAATGTCGACATCTTTACTTTGTAAGTCCTCTTTCATACTTATGCTCTTAGAATCGATTTTCCACACTTCCAAGCAAGTTTAGAATTGGTTCGACTGCCTTCCAAGAACTATGTGATTGATTATCCTTTCAAATCACCAAACATGGGTTTCACGGTTCTACCAAAACAAGTTTCGGTTTCTACCTCCATGTGAGTACTGTGCATAGTCATGTTAGTTACCAAAACTTGGTTGACTAGGTACTAGGATCGGTTCCCCATATACTTATGGTAACTAATTGTATTCGGCTGCACATGTTCATAGGAGCGGTTCCCCAATGTCTAAAAACTTGTTGCACATGTTCATAGGATCGGTTCCCCCAATATCCAAAAACTTGTTGTACCTCATACAAGGATCGATGCCCCTTTGTGATCGGTTGCACCTCTTACTAGGATCGGTTCCTCTTTGCCTAGAGTTAGTCATACCAATAACACTAAATCAATCATACCGTCTCAGGTGATTACTTAAGATCAGCTTCACTAATAAAAGTTATACCAATACAAAAGTCATGCCTTATGAATAGTTTTACCAAGAACATAAACAAGTCATGAGCGGTTATATTAATCACACATATTGGTAGTAAAAAATATATGTAATGAATAACAATACCAATAAGCCTAGCGATTTCCCTTTCGATTCACAAAACAAGTTCATGAATTTACTTCCTTTAAGCGAATGTAAAACATTGTTTCCTATGATGAAATCTTCACCTCATACCCATACATAATCACAATAGCATTCAAACGATTATGTCAATGTCTTATATACGAAGTTCAAAAGATAAGGGTTATACTTCGTATTGTATTCCTTAATACTACGTCTAAATAGAGTATAATCATTCATAGCTTCGAAATTATGTTTTCAATATGCATGACTTGAAAGATACGCTAGGGAATGAAGTAGTTCAAGTCAAATATTACTAACCTCAAGTGGAAGCATTATGTTGTCGTTGTAGCTCCGTACTTCTTCATATTCTTCAAGTCTTCACGTAATACTTGTAATGTCTCATATACTAATACTTTCAAGCTAATCTATACGAATTTGACTCTATTACATAATCAAGCGACTCTTTAAATGAGTTTTGATTCACTAAAATATGACAGCCAAACTTGACATACCAACGCTTAGTAGGTTCAACCGAGCTATGCTCTAACAATCTTCCCCTTTGTCAATTTAAGTGACAAAACTCTTACATCAATGGATAAACAAATTACAAGAATTCATTATAATAACAAGGAAACAATTTCCCGAAGCAATTTTCCCTAATAGTTTAGCAAACCAAAAAATCAACTAAGCACCTTAGTTCCTTTGCTAAACATATTGTACAAATACAATCGCTTGTTCGATAAGACCAAAATAAAGATAACTCTATTTTTCTCATCAGTTTCTAATTATCCATATAACTTAGACCTTTCACTTTTAAACAAGACAAGTACTAGGTTAGTTAACTAGCATTTCTTGTTAAGGCATTCAATTAAACATGAATAACCGAAACCTCCACTTTGATAAGTCTAACTAAGATCAGAATTAACTTAGTTTCTCTTATCCGGAATCGAATTGGACTAAACAATTTGTGAGAGCATTTCTCGGTCGAACTCACATGCGTTGCTATCTCAAGCATGTTTGTCAATGTTAGTGATCAAAACTATAAGTCTTGATTTCTAGTCTACTATATCTAAGGTCTCGGACTAGGATAGAAAGTGTAGTTGAGATCAAGAACTCCATGTCAATCATCATACAAGACGAAGGACTACTCAAGGAACTGGTGGATCTTCATCGACTAAAAGGTATGTGTAGACTTGAACTTATCTATCACTCAAAAGTCTATTTATATCCTATCTTGAGACAAAAGTCATTTTTCTATATAGACTTAGATTATACGCATTTGGTATTTCGAGCCGAGTATATCTCGCCTATCTATTTCTCGAAATATGTGTTGGTAAAGATTTCGCTTTAGCCATGTTCATCTTTACCTAGTGACGAAACTCATGTTAAGTTTCAATCACTTTGAAAATTTCTCTGACAAAAAATAGTTTATGAATAAGAACTACATAATATCCTCTGAGAATATTTCAATGATTGAAATGAGAGTTTAGACTATATAACCATTGGAGGATATAAGCATTGTTGTGGAAACACATATATGTATAAGTCCTTATTACTTGAACCAAAGTTTGCGAACTTTGTTGATCAAGTGAAACCGGAGAAGTGCGTGAGCTAAGTCCGCGAACTAGCGAAGTTCTCAAACCCGAGAATTTCTACTGGAGTTTGTCAACTCCATCCGGGAACTTAAGTCCACGAAATTGAGTAGGTTATGTCTAAAAACGATGTTTGTGAACTTATCTTTATAAACTAAGGAATGCAATTGCAAACCGTGGCTATATATTTCATGAACCGATTCGAGTGAATTAAATCATTTTTGCTTAAATTGTGTCTTGTGTAGTACATGAGATTTCCTTGAAATTGAACAACTCTCTAACTAGTTCATTTGAGTCATTTGAACTAGTTATGGTGAAGAAGAATATGGTTGATATGAAAGTTATCATATGGCTAACCATTTGGTTAACTATTGTTGAACCAACTAATGTACAAGTTTGGGTACGGTTATACAAGCCTACAAACATGCATTTCATGTGTATAACAAGCTATGTTTTCTATCTAACGGTTGATAAATATTACCTTGAATCTAATCAGGTTTTCATCTAACGGTGAATATTGAATGCTTTGTTACCAAGCTAACATTGATTGCAAATCCTGATTTGAAAGACTATATAAGGGAGAACTCTAGCAACTAGGAAACATAATCCCCACACATTATGTGTGATACTAGTTATGCTAAGCTATAATCGATTCTCCTTTAACCTTTGGTTTCTTCTTCTAAACCAGGTTAACGACTTAAAGACTTCATTGGGATTGTGAAGCCAGTCCGATACTACTTTTCTTGTAGTTGTGTGATCTGATTTTGCTGTTTCTATCATACGAGTACAATTGTAATGATTGGCTTGATATTTTTATCTCCGATAGGCAAGATAAAAAGTAGTCATCACTAACATCTTCGTCTCATCGTTTATGATTCCACAATATCTTTTTTCGCTGCGTCGATTAAGACTATTGTGAGGTGATTGATAATACTGAGCCGTTCTTCGGGAATATAAGTCTGGTTTATCAACTGGTTCATGTTCACCTTGATTTATCAAAATACGGAACAAAACTTATAGGTATATTCATGGGATATGGATTTATCTATTATCATGGACTTTTCTGTGTGATACAGATTTGTTTATTAAAGTCTTCGACTTTGGGTCGTAGTAACTCTTAGTCGTGGGTGAGATCATCTAAGGAAATCAAGTACGTAGTATCCTGCTGGGATCAGAGATGTAAGAGCATAACTGTACCTTGGATTAGTGTGATATTGGTTGGGGTTCAACTACAGTCCAGGCCGAAGTTAGTTTGGAGTAGGCTAGTGTCTATAGCGGCTTAATACAGTGTATGTTTAATCTGGACTAGGTCCCGGGGTTTTTATGCATTTTCGGTTTCCTCGTTAACAAAATTCTGGTGTCTGTGTTATTTCTTTTCCGCATTATATTTGTTATATAATTGAAATAATACAGGTTGTGCGTTGTTCAATCAATTAGAATATCCGACCTTTTGGTTGTTGATTTCAATTGATTGACACTTGGATATTGGTCTTTGGTACCATCCAAGTTTATCTCTCTTGTATTTAAATTGAGACTCGCAGTTTGCTTGAGTAAGATTTAAATCGATAGATAGAGATAAAAACTCTTTGATATACTTTTCTATTGATTAAGTCTAACTGTCTAGTTGATTCTCATAAAAGTATATTGGAGTTTGTCCATATAGATTGCTAATCGAAATATTGGGTGTGGTTGTTAGACCCCCTCTTTATCACAATTCATTCCATAAACTTTTTCTTTTGTTAATCCATAAACAATTCATACAAACCAAATAAATCAACTTGCAGAATTATTTACCTCAACCGGAAGCAATTGAAACAACATAGACATTAAATCAACTTGTATTGATGCCGATCTTCTCAACTATTCTATAAAAATACCCTAAGGATAAATCGATTATAGTTGGATCCTCTGTTACCCAAACAAGTATTGTGCACACCAAAGATTATAAAACCAAGTCAAAAATCTTTTATCTCTTCTTTGTCTTCAAATCTTCTTAGATTTTCAATAAACACCTGCACACAATCAACTTGAATTTCTTGTGATCAATCACACACAGAGCAGAGTCTGTTAACAATGGATTATCACAAGATCGTCTTTAGATCTAAAAATAGTATAAAGATCCCTATCGAAACCTTGAACTAGTTTGAGTGAATCTTATATCAGAAGAGAAGATTCTCAAGCATAAACAAACTAGGTGCAATCAAAGTTCAACCACCGTTAGTCAATCATATCAGTACGAAAACTAAAGATAAACCGCAATATATAGTTTCCCACCAACCGGTCGCGCTAGAGCTTCTCAATCCCAAAGAAGACTTTAAATTGAGCGGCCGTAAGAGATTTCACCTAATTAGATTACTCTCCTCTCTGACAGGCGGCTTCACCAGTAACAGTACAACAAAGGAAGTTTACTGTCACGAAGGATTAGTTTTCTAGAAATGCAAACTCAAAGTATTTATAGACAAGGAAGTTTGGACACCAAGGAATTTCTAAAACCGAAAATATTCTCAAGATATTTTCCATATTAACCCAAGTTCGGTTTTCATAATTCCTGTGAATGCACTGTCCAAAAATAATGATCGAAATCTCCTTGGAAAATCTTTAACTAGCCAATGCACATTACTAATTCTTATTTTCCATATATAATTAAAAACCTTAATTAAAAGATTCTTAACTTATTTAAATTCGATCTTGGGATTTACTTCCTTCTTAACTGTTAAGGAATATATTTGAACAATAAAAGAATACACATTAATGCGCGCGTTCAAAGTGTGTTGACATCTTACTCTTACAAGTCCTTTTTCATACTTGATCACTTGAAACCGATTTACCACACTTCCAAACAAGTTTATAATTGGTCCATCTGACTTTCAAGAACTATGTGATTGATCAAGTACCACTCAATCACAAAACATGGGTGTACGGTTCTACCAAAACAAGTTTTGGTTCTACCTCCATGTGAGTATTGTGCATAGTCACACTAGCTTACCAAAGATACGGCTGACTAAGGACTAGGATCGGTTCCCCACATATATTAGGTACCTAACTTGTATGCACTACACATGTCCATAGGATCGGTTCCCCCTTACCTAAAAACGTGTTGCACATGTTCATAGGATCGGTTCCCCTTTCTTCTATAAACCTTGCTACACCTCATACAAGGATCGGTTCCCTCTTGTGATGTACTGCACCTCTTTATAGGATCGGTGTCCCTTTCCTAAATTTGGTCAGACACTCACAAACCCGATCATACCCCATGTGATTACTTAAGATCGGTTTTACTAATAAAAGTCATACCAATACATAAGTCAGGCCTCATGTGAAGAGTTTTACCAAGAACACAACCAAGTCATGAGCGGTTATACTAACAACACATATTGATCATTCATAAGATTTGCAATGAAGAATAGTCCCAATAATGCCTGGAAATTTCCTTTTCGGTTCACAACACTTATCATGAACTTACTTCCTTAGAACACATGTAAACATTGTTCCATATGATGAAATCCTCACCTCATACCCATACATAATCACAATAGTATTCATACAATTATGTTGATGTCTCATATACAAAGTTTAATGGTTAAGCAAGAAACTTCATATTGTATTCCTTAATACTATGTCTATCTAGAGTGTTCATGCTTCGCATTTTGTGTTTTCAATATGCACGACTTGAAAGATATGTTAGGGAATGAAACAGTTCAAGTCAAATATCACTAACCTCAAGTGGAAAAATGATGTTGTGGTTGTAGCTCTGTACTTCTTCACTTCTTCAAGTCTTCACAATACTTGTAATATATCACCCTAATACTTTCAAGCTAACCTATACGAAGTTGACTCTAGTACATTTAAATCAAGCGACTTTTAAATGAGTTTTGGCTCACTAAAATATGAAAACCAAACTTGACCTACCAACGTTTGGTGGGTTCGACCGAGCTATGCTCTAACATGTTTTAACTATTGCAAGCAAAAGATGAAACCCCGAAACACATATGCTTTTATGGTAAACCAATCGATTCAACATATTGTGATTTTTTCACATATTGTTTCAATCAGAACCCCTTATGATCCTTTGATAAAGCCTACCAACGTGGGCTAGAACTTAATCATGCTAAACCAAAAATTCACCCAAACCATAAAGGTTCACAACATATGAGATCGAATATCAAGGTTATGAAAACCGAAATCAAACATCCCATAATCATATATAGCAATAATATAAAACATTCAAGCACAGGCTATGTAAACCAAAAACTATCACAAGAAAAATTATAAGCCAAATAATTTTATTCATAATAAGATAGTTTTATTCATAATAGACTTAACACAATTATTTAAATAAATCAAAAGCTGATGTCTATTATCTTTGATTAAGTATTACAACAAATAACGTAATCTTTAGTGGTGCTCTTGTTGTTCACTGAGGTTTCTTCAGTGTTCAAACATTTGAAGCATGTCTCAAGAGACTTGTCTGCAACCACTTCCAGTTTTTTGAGACCAATAATTTGAAGCTTCAAGTCTCCAAGTTCACTTTTCATCTCTTTTATTTTAACATTTAGTTCATCACGATCTTGAACCAAAGTAAAGAGATTTCCTACTAGTTCTTAAAACCCATGCATAACTTCACGCATACCATCTATGGGAAACCACTTGGTAATATCTGAATCATTAAGAGAAAAAAGACATGACTCTTCTTGAGATTGATCATAGTTAGGATCAGAACCGATTCTTGAGATAATCTTCCTGATTCTTTGTTTTGAGACAAAACCTTGACAGTTTGTCACCTTTTGTGCTTCCCTTTTATTACTCCTTGTAACACTGTGAGTTATAGGAGACATACTGTAGTGTATTTACTACAAATGCATTCAGGGAAGGAGAATAAGAGATCTAGAATGAGAAGAATGAAGAAGAAGAGAGAGCTCAAAGAGAGGATAAGATTGATAACCAATAATATATATCCGTACAAATGAGGAAGGCTAGCTTAAGTATCTCACGTAAAGCATGTGAGTAATTACTAAGGGCACTGGACTAAAGATAAGGGCTAATAACAATGTAGTTGTAGGAAATCCTACACTACACCCTTGATAATATCTTATAGTGATTAACACATACTTGATGATTAAAACAACACTTTATTATTTGATTCTCAGAAATGTTTACAAGTAATGGAAGAAGATCAAGAACACAACCGCTCTCTTGAATTTTCTCTCTCCTCAAGACTTTCTCAACACTCAAAAATACATCATCCTTTTCTGAATCAACTGGGTCTCTTTATATAGGGTAATTACATAGTGGATGACAGCTAAGTTTTCCTTTTATTTCGGATTTGTTCTGCGATCTTATCGCAACAGTTATACTATGAAGTCTTGCAAGCATTGTAACCATCGCAGATCAATCACGCTCTTCTCATGTTTCTTCAATCATCAGCTATTATGCCATTCTTTGGATCACCCTTTAAGTTATTTTATGACGCTCGCAAAGTTTTATTGAAGAACTCGCGGTGACGCCCGCAGAAGTGTTGGTAATCTCGTAAGAATAATGCCATGGCGATATTCTGGTCCTACATCTTGCCTCTTCTCATGTCTTCTTCGCGAAGTGGAGGGGATATGAGAATCCCCAACTCTTCATAATTCTCGCAGCCTCTTATCTTTCCATATTTTCTTCTCGACAAAACTCCGTGAATTTAGATTAACCGCCTATACGTGTTGTAAATTCCTCTTTTCACCGGCACGTCATTCCTCAACAGGTCATCTCCTTTTGCTTATAAAAGGTAGAATTTGGTTACAGAACTAATTTTCTTCTTTTACTCTTCTATCTTCTTCGTTTCTTCATCCTCTGCAAATTTTTCCGATCTGCAATTTTTCTTCTTCTTCATATCTACCTGCTACTGCTTTAATGGAATCTTCAAGGTATGTGTTTTTTCTGATGTTACTAAATTCCGTTTCGCTTACTTGAATCATGTTTACTCATATTTTATTAATCTTTTCTATTTGATTCTACATATTTCCCCTACTATATCTTCTCTTCAGTGGAACTACCCCTAACACCCAGTCTGCAACCCAAAACCCTAATCTTCTCAAAAAATTAGCTCACAAGAGAAGGAATCCTGCGAGTCATAAGGTAGTAAGAAACATTTACTTTTTCTTAATAACAATATTATTGCCTCTGTTTTTTATCTAAGTTATTATTCGCAGTATGACGAAAGTATTGCTGATCCTCGCAAAAGATCTCGCCAAGTTAAAACTCTTGAGGCTAACATTACTATTCCCAAGCTGACATCTGCGAGAGTTATTCCCATAACCTTGCAAATGGAATCTCCTTATTCTTTTTGCGAGACTATCGCTACTAATATCCCCAAATTTGCTGTCAATGAAACTCCTTCCAACCCTTTATTACCTTTAACTGTTACCTTTCCAAACACTCCTCCTTCTGACGATGCAATCATTGCGAACAATCAAAACCTCCAGCTTTTTGCTGTCATTATTTCACCATCTGCACCTTCTTCTTCATCTAAGGAAACTTCGATAGGAGTGGATGTTTCTTTTAAAGTCTTGTCTGATGTTTTGGATGAGGATAAGAGGTCTTCTACTGACCCTGTCAAGCAGGACGTCTGCGAGGTTTTATGTAAGTATCTTGGTTTTAACCAAATGGCTTCACAAGCAGCTTTATAAAGTGAAGTTGAATCGCTTAAAAGAAATCTCCAAGCTAAGACTTCAGAATGTGACATTCTCTATCAAAAGCTTCGCAATTCTTCACTTGATTGCGAGAATCTTCGCAGCAAGAATAATGAGTTAAAAGGTATAATTTTCCCGCCTCTATCTTTGGTTTTTTTGTTCTAACAAATTTTCATTTTCTCTGTACTCAAACCTCCTTCTTAAATCCTTGGTTCGTATATTTAGTTTTAAATCAGAATCGATTCATGGAGAGACTTAAATTTGAGTCTATCGCTGAAGAAGCTCGTGCTGAAAAAGATTCTTGGATGGACCAGTATAATAGATTAGATAATCTCTACACATATTCGATAGATCAAATAGATAATCTTACTAATGAGAATAATCAATTATCGCAAAGCCAAAATTTATTAAGTAGCGAGGTTACTCGCCTCTCATATTAGTTAATTAAGGCTAATTTGGCGACAGAATCTTTATCAGATGAAAATAGAACTTTATCTCAAGAAAAACATAGTTTTTCAAGCTTGGTGGCGATTTCCTCGCAACAATTGAGTAATCTTCAAAGAATATGTGATAATCAAGAGCAATCTCTTCGTTCTCTTAAGGATGAGCTCAAGGAAGTAACTGAATCATCTGCCGCTGAGAAGGATAAACTTATCAAGGGTAGGTTAACTCTTAGTTTAAAGGCCAGCAATCTTCAAGATCAATACTCCCAATTAGAGGAATCTTATTCTTTACTAGCAAAAGAAAACTCATATCTCCTCTCCAAAGAAAAAAATATAAAATCTCGCCTGAAGGGTATAGTTGGAGATAATTTTGACGATGCCATGAATCAATGGGAGAATTGTTGCTTAACATTAATTCAAAATTTAACTTCACAAAAAGAAGGTAGTCATTTGACTGCCTCACTTGTTGGTCTTTCTGTTAAATTTCTATGTTATATTTCTTACGAGATTTTTATCTGAATAATCTTTTGTCTTTCTTGCAGAATCCGAGAAGAGCCTTCATTCTACCATTTCTGATCTAACTGACAAATTGGCTAAAGTTCACAAAGAAAATGGATCTGTCATTTCTCATTATGTTAAATCTCGCGATCGAGCAGAAATAAGATATGACTATCTTGAGTATTTTAAGAACTTGGAGATTAGAAATGACGATAAAGGTTTCCTTCGCAAAGTTCATCTCAGTGTTGAAGTCCTTGTGAATGACATTCTAATATCTCAGTCTCTTCCCCCTGTATCTGTTCTTACTCTAGAAGTATATGATGATGAAGTTCCTCTTCCTATGGATAAGGATCTAGAATATTCAAGTGACGAAGAAAATATTTCTCAAGAAGACCAAACAGAAGAAGAAAAAAGTACTCCTAGAGAAGTAACCACTGGTGGTGAAGCAATTGCTGGCGAAGAAGAAGAATCTCGAATCAATCGCAATGAGAAGAATGTTGGTGAAGTTAATAACACTAACAAAGATGATGAATCTGGCGAGATCAATACTGAAGCCCGAGTTTTATTTTTGTTTTCTCTTTCTTGCGAGCAATGTAACTTAATGCAACTTTGGAATTCAACTTTGTCTCCGTTATTTTGAATATTTTCAAGGAAGATAATGATATTCTGTTTATTAATTCCCCTATTTTCCCTTCATTATCTTTCTTGGAATGATCCACTGTATTGCAATTCCTCTTGCGAAATTATGGATAATGCTGCGATAATATGACATGCCTGAATAATCCTGATGTGTGATTCTGAATAACATGTGTTTGAAATTCCAAAGGATTTTGAGAAATCTTTCCTGCATTCTTAATAGAAAATAGTTAATGTTTTTTTATTATTCTGTTGGAATTATTTTGCCTTCCTAGTTAAAGGTCTTATTGTGCCAATATTTGTGTCTGCGACAAAATCGCAGGATGTCTTTACATTTGCATGTATTGACCTATTGATCTTGCCTTATCTCTTTTCTTTCAATGTATTGCGATAATATGATAAATCTAAGTTCTCTTGTGAGAACAAAGCCTTATGAAATTACCGTCTTGCGATGAAATCGCAGGACGTCTCTACACTTTTGATGTAAAGACCCATTGATCTCATCTTAACTTTTTATTATGGCTTGTTGCCTCTGTATAATTTTTGTCACGCGAAAATATGACAGGCCTAAATGTTCTTGCGATCATAAAGCCCCATGACATTGATGTCTTTAGACACTTATCAGCTCCCTAATGGAGGGTGCCTCCCTTATCTTCCCCCTGGTTTCCCCTTCAAGGAGGGCACATCGTCCATACAAGACTAGCTCCTCCCATCCAGATTTACCAACAACCAGTTGTTTTCGCAGCCTCTTGTCCTTTATGCCTATGTGGCTTATAGTTACAAGACTACACCCTAAGTGGGGTTTTCTTCGGGCCGAGTGCATCATAGCCAAGACTTGCCAAGAATGTCCAGGGTAGTTTCGTACGTCCCGGGCACTCTTGGCTCAACCGTGTACCTAGGAGCATTGATCATACTCTGCACTCCTTAGGAGAGACCCTCGGTCGTCCAACCAGGGTATAACCTTATATAGTTGTAAATCCAAGGTACCTCTCCTGGATGGGTTTTTAATAACCCCAACTTAATGACATATGGTCCGTCTCATTTTCTCGCCAACTTTACACCACGTTCTCGCTGGTAGTCCGGTGTTTCTCGCAAAACTAAATCGCCTGGTTGAAACTCACGTTTCTTAACTCGTTTGTTATATTCGCGAGCCAACCTTCGCTGGTAATTTCCATATGTTGTAATGCTTTTTCTCTATTCTCTTCTAATTCATCAAGTTCTCTTAGAATCATACTAGCATTAAGATTCTTCTCCCAAACCTCTCTTTTTGTTGTATGAATAACAACTTATGTTGGTAGTACTGCTTCAATACCATATGTTAAACAAAAAGGTGACATTCCAGTTGCCTCTCTCCTGGTTGTGTTGTAAGCCCATACTGCATTATGTACCTGTTCACACCATGCTCTATGGTATCCTTCTAATTTATTTTTTAAGATGTCTGCGATTGTCTTATTAGTTGCTTCAGCCTTACCATTAGCTTGTGGGTATAAATGAGTAGATTTTCCACATCTTATCTTAAATACATTGAGTAGCAATTCTATATTTTTCTTTCAAATTGTTTTCCATTATCAGAAACCAACTGTGCTGGAATTCCAAATCTGCAGATGATATTTTCAAAGATGAATGTAAATATATCTTTATCGCGAATGTGTTGTACTGCTTTTACCTCTGCCCATTTTGTGAAGTAATCTGTCGCGATAATTAAGTATCTATTCTGCCCTGAACCTGGAACAAAGGGTCTCACAATATCTAAGCCCCATTTTCCAAAAGGCCACACACTTTTTGAAGATGATAATGGTGCCACTGGTGCATGTATCCTCTTTCCATATTGCTGGCAATCTTCACAACATTTTGATAATTGTTTTACATCTTCATGCATATATGGCCAATAATAGCCTTGCATTTTTGTTCTATAAGCCAAAGATCTTCCTCCGCTATGATTACCAGCATCACCGCTATGCAACATTTTTAATATTTTTTCTCATTCTTCCCGTGTCAAACATCTAAGTAATGGCCCATTAAAATATTTTCGATACAATACCCCATCCCTTAATTCATAATTTGTTGCACGGCTTTTTAATTTGTGCGCCTCCAATCTATTTCTTGGTGTTTCGCATGTCGCCAAATATGCATGAAGTTCTGCTCTCTAATCTGCGATAATGTCGCTGGCTGATTCTTTTGTGTCATTTTCTATTATCATTACATCCTCCTTTTTTTCTTCTTCTTTATTAATTGAAGATGATATAAGTGTCTGAATTCTTATGCATCTCGCAGCTGGGTTTGTCATCATACTTGATATGAACGCAAAAGCATCTGCGAGTCTATTATCTTTTCTTGATATATGTCTCCATTTTATTTTTGGAATTCACGCAGACAATTCTTCAACAAGTTTCTTATATTTCTTCAGAGATGGTTCATTCATTGTGTATTCTCCTTTTATCTGGCGAATAACCAATTGCGAGTCACTAGTAATCCTTGAATTCTCTAACTTCATATCTACGGCGAACTTTAGAGCATGCACCACAGCTTCATATTCTGTCTCATTATTAGTGGATGTGAAATCCAAACGAAATGAGAAATCCATTTTTTCTCCTTCTGGCGAGATAAAGACCACTCCAATTCCATTTCCTTCCCCATTTGATGATCCATCCACCAATATTTCCCACATGTTCAGTTCCTTTAATAGATCTTTTGGATCTCCATGTTCTTCTTCTATGTCCATCATTTCTTCCACAGCTTCATCATCTTCTAGAGGGAATTCTGCTAAAAATCTGCCACAACTTGTGATTTTGGTGAGGATAGGACTTCATATTTGATTTCAAAGTGCCCTACTTGTGCATTCCATCTCTCAACTCTGCCTTATCTTTTTGAGTTCTTCATTACTGATTCAATGGGCACCTTTGTTAACACCTTTATTTTATGTGCTTGAAAATATATGCGAAGTTTAAAGGTTGCATAAACCAATGCCAGAATTAGCTTCTTAATTTTTGAATAATTTTTCTCTGCAGAATTAAACGTTTTGTTGATGTAGTAAATTGGGTTTTCTACCCCTGCATCTATTCGCAATAACACTGCGCTTAAGGCGTGCGATGTTGTCGCAAGATAAATCAATAATTCTTCTCCCGGCTCCGCTTTCTGTAAAATAGATATGTTCATTAGATATTATTTAACTCCTTGAAAAGCCTTCTCACATTCATCTATCCACTTGAATTTTGTACCCTTCCTGAGTATATTGAAAAAATGCTTGCATTTATCTGAAGATCGGGAGATAAATCTTCCTAGCGATGCTAAGAGCCCATTCAACTTCTGTACATCTTTCACTGTTGCTGGCGTTGGCATATCGCGAATTGCCTGTACTTTCTATGGATAAACTTGAATTCCTTCTTTTTATACGATATAACCTAAAAAAATCCCTGATGCTACTCCAAAAATGCATTTCTCAGGATTCACATTAATGTTAAAGAGTCGCATTTGATCAAAAATCTCATTCAAATCTTGCACATGGTTCTTAGCTTCTTTACTCTTTATTAACATGTCATCTACGTACACCTCTAATGTTTTGTGTATCCACTTTGCGAACACCTTCTCCACCATTCTTTGATAGGTTGCACCAGCATTTCGTAACCCAAATGGAATTTTTGTATAACAATATAATCCTCTTGGAGAAAAAAATGCAGTATGCTCTTGATCTTCTTCAGCAAGAGGGATCTGATTATATCCTTTATACTCATCCAATGAAGATATTCTATCATTTCCTGCTGCTGATTCGACCATTTGAGGAATATCTGGTAATGGAAAGCTATCTTTAGGATAAGCTTTGTTTAAGTCAGTAAAATCTATGCAAATTCTTATCCCTTTATTCTTTTTTGGAACCACCACCATATTTGCTATCCATTTCGGGTATTTTGCTTGCCTTATAATTCCCGCATTGGGCATCTTCTGTAATTCTTCTTCTATTTTTGAGTGATAAGTTGTCGCGATTTTCCTTATCCTTTGCTAGAATGGTCTCACATATTTGTTAATCTCTAACTTATGACATGCAATTGATGGATCTATTCCAGGCATTTCATCCATATTCCACGCGAAAATATCCTTATATTCTCGCAAGAGATTTACGGTTTGTTCTTCTTCATCTGCACCCATCTTAGTTCCAATTTTCAGCATTTTAGGTTCTTCTTCACTTCTAACATTTACTTCCTTTGTTGGTTCTGCTGCGGTGTAGCAGGCCTCAGGTTCTCCCATTGGCATTAGTGTTTCCATGACTCTCGCGGGCTCATCATCTTCTTGCGAGATCTCGCTGGGTATTCCTTTTCATTCTCTTGCTCTTATCACGTAAACTTTAAATTCTTCCTTCTTTTCCTATTTTGCCAATTTCCTGCGAGATTTTCGCAATTTTGGACGCTCTTCATAGTTTCTCATTTCAATTCGATAACACAGTTTTGCGAGATTAGTATCTCCTCTAATTTCTCCAATTCCACTAGCATAGGAAATTTGATGCATTGATGTAATGTTGATGCTACAGCTTTGATTGCGTGTGTCCATGGTCTCCCCAATATCATGTTATATGGCGCCTCCATATCCACCACACATAATGTTACTTTTGTTTCAATCTCTCCTAGCGGAATGCGTACCATTATTTCGCCTTTAGGTTTTGTTATAGATTTTCCAAAACCATGAATGTGTTAATTTGAAAAAGACATCTCTTCATCCTTATATCCCATCTTCTTAAATGTATGATAGAATATAATATCTACAGAACTTCCTGTGTCCACCAAAGTTCTATTCATAGCCCATTCTTCTGCAGATCTTGTTGATTTCTTCTTCTTCACTCGCGCAGTAGATACCGTGATTAACAATTGAAATGTATGATCCAAATTTTCTTTTGGTATTTCTGCTGATGTGAATGTGATTTCTTGCTTTTCCCAATCTTTCAGAGGTGATATTTTCTCCACTGTCATAATTCTTTTTCCTTCAAAATCTCGTTCATGAATCTTTCCTCTAATATTTTCATGGAATTGGTTAATCATTGTTTTTGTTATCGTACTGCACTCCAACTTCCTGTAATCCTCCTTTGCTTCAATTTTTTCTTCAACTGCTTCACCAATTTATTCAATCATCTTCTTAACTCGAATATTGATCTTTTATCTTGCTTTTTCCTATAATTTTCAACTTTATTTCCCTGTTTCGGGCGCCAAAATATAGTTGCAGGAAATCCTACACTACACCCTTGATAAGATCTTATAGTGATTAACACATACTTGATGATTAAAACAACACTTTATTATTTGATTCTCAGAAATGTTTACAAGTAATGGAAGAAGATCAAGAACACAACCGCTCTCTTGAATTTTCTCTATCCTCAAGACTTTCTCAACACTCAAAAAATACATCATCCTTTTCTGAATCTACTGGGTCTCTTTATATAGGGTAATTACATAGAGGATGACAACTAAGTTTTCCTTTTATTTCGGATTTGTTCTGCGATCTTATCGCAACAGTTATAATATGAAATCTCGCGAGCATTTTAACCATCGCAGATCAATCACGCTCTTCTCGTGTTTCTTCAATCGTCAGCTATTATGCCATTCTTTGGATCACCCTTTAAGTTATTTTATGACGCTCGCAAAGTGTTATTGAAGAACTCGCGGTGACGCCCGCAGAAGTGTTGTTAATCTCGCAAGAATAATGTCATGGCGATATTCTGGTCCTACAAACAAGGTGACCCTTAACACGAAAACTAATCAAGACTAGATACAAGGCTAGGCCATAACAAATGCCGCCTCTTTTAGAGATTCTTGTCCTCAAGAATCATCTTAGGGAACTGCTGCTTCATGAATTGAGAGTCCTCCCATGGGGATTCATCTGGAGTGGAGTGTGCCTAATAGACCAAAACTTGATGCACAGTTTGCCTATTTTTTCTTGTTATGCGAGAGTCGAGCACCTCCAGTGGAGTGACCTTCAATGACCCAGCAGAGTCAATGGAAGAGAGAGTTGTTTGTGGCAGCAATCATGCACCGAGCTTCAACTTGAGTTGTGAAACATGGAAAACTGGATGAATCCTGGAGGTGGCTGGAAGGTCAAGATGATAATCTACCTTGCATATTTTGGCTAGCACCTTGTAAGGCCCAAAAAACTTTGCAGACAGTTTAAAGTTCCGGCGCAGCTGGACATAAGTTTGGCAATAAGGCTGGAGTCGAAGATAAACCCAATCTCCTTCCTTGAACTCTCTTTCGATTCTGCTCTTGTCAGCTTGTTGCTTCATGTGATGTTGTGCCTCTTCTAATGTAGATTTTAGGAGAACCCCCATTGCCTGTCTTTGTTGTAAATAGTTATTAACCGCAGCATTGGTAGTTGGTGTATAAGAGAGACCAAACTGTGGAGGGCAGTAGCCATAAAGTGCTTGAAATGGTGTCAGCTTAAGGCTGGTGTGGTAAGTGGAATTGAACCACCACTCAGCTATTGGTAGCCAACTGATCCATTTAGTTGGTTTAAAGTTTGTCATGCACCTGAGATAAGCTTCAAGGCAAGCATTCACTCTTTCTAGTTGGCCTTCAGACTGAGGATGATATGCTGTGCTCATATGTAATGCAGTGCCAAGCTTGGAGAACAACTCTTGCCAAAAGTTGCTCAAGAAGATGCTATCTCTGTCAGATATAATTGAAATAGGCAGTCCATGAAGTTTATAGATGGTTGACAAGAATACCTTAGCAATTGAAGAAGCAGTGAATGGGGGACTGATGGCAATGAAGTGGCTGTACTTAGTAAATCTATCTACAACCACAATAATAACTTCCCTTCATTTATACTTAGGAAACACAGTGATAAAATACATACTGATGTGTTTCCAAGCTTGGTCTGGAACTGGTAAAGGTTACAAGAGCCCTCCTGGAGAAGTGTTAGAGCTTTTATGTTACTGACATGTATCACATTCTTGAATATACCAGACTAAGTCCCTCTTAAGGCAAACCCAAAAGAAGAAACTCTTATCTCTCTGGTAGCTTGCATGTTGACTAGAATGGCCTCCAACTGAGGAAGAATGAACTGCAGTTAAGATCTGATGTCTCAAGGAACCTTGTGTGCCCACATAAATTCTATTCTTGAATCTAAGAATTCCTTGGGATTAAGAATAATGTAGTGTACCAGTTGGAGATATTATCAATTGAGGAATGATCTCCTGAGCTAAGTTATCACCCTCATAACTCTTAGCAACCTCAGCAAACCAGGCAGGTTGAAGTTGTGTGAGACTATGGCAGGTAGATGGCATCTTGGAAAAGGCATCAGCAACTCTATTTTCTGCTCCCTTCTTATAACATAACTCATAGTCAAAACCCAGCAATTTGGTCAGCCACTTTTGTTGTAGCATAGTGTGCATCCTTTGCTCCAAAAAAAATTTGATGCTCTGGTGGTCAGTGTAGATGGTGAAGTGGTTGCGAAGAAGGTAAGTCCTCCATTTGGTTACTACCATGACAATGGTCAGTAATTCTTTTTGATAAGTTGAATGAGCCAAAAACCTTTCACCCATTCCTTTGCTGAAGTAGGCAATAGGCCTATGCTCTTGCATAAGTACAGCTCCAACCCACGTATCACAAGCATCAGTTTCTAACTGAAAAGGTTTGGAAAATTCTGGTAGAGCCAAAACTGGGGTGCTGGTGACAACTGATTTGAGATCTTCAAAGGCAGCTTGAGCAGTGGAATTCCAAGAGAAACTATTTTTCTTGAGCAATTCATTCAATGGCTTACAAATAAGACCATAATTTTTAACAAACTTCCTGTAATATCCAGTAAGGCTTAAGAACCCTCTTAAGGCCTTGATGCAAGTTGGAACTGGCCATTGAAGCATGCATCTTATCTTCTCTGGGTTAGCAACAACTCCCTCTCCAGATATGATATGACCCAAATATTCTATGTGTGATTGCCCAATGGAGAATTTGCTCATCTTAGCATACAAAGAATGTTTATGTAACATGGCTAGAGTAAGCTATAAATGCTTCAGATGAGTGTCCATATCAGGACTATAGATGAGGACATCATCAAAAAAGACTAGAATGAATTTCCTCAAGTATGGATTAAACACCTCATTCATAAGGGCTTGAAAGGTGGCTGGGGCATTAGTAAGCCCAAATGGCATGACTAGGAACTCAAAATGCCCTTGATGAGTCTTAAAAGCTGTTTATGTACATCAGCAGGAAAGACTCTGATTTGAAAGTAACATGCCATTAGATCAATCTTAAAAAATATAGTTGCACCCTTGAGCTCATCCAATAACTCATCAATAATTGGAATAGGATATTTATTCTTGATGGTTAAATCATTGAGCCTCCTATAGTCCACACAAAACCTCCAGCTAACATCCTTATTTTTCACCAAAAGTATGGGTGAAGAAAAGGGACTGTGACTAGGTTGAATTACTCCAGCTGTGAGCATATCTTGCACCAATTTTTCTACAACCTCCTTTTGTACATAAGGAATTCTATAAGGTATTTGGTTGGGTGGAGTGGTTGATGGCTGCAATGGAATATGGTGGTCATGAGACCTTAAAGGTGGTAATGTAGTAGGATCTTGAAAAATAGTGGAAAAAGACTCAAGCACTTTGGAAATTGGTGCAGGAGTAAGGTGTTGGGGAACTGGAGAAGTAGCTGAGATGCTGTAAAGATGAGCAACAAGCCCATGGTCATTTTCCTTGAAATAATGATGTGGTTCCTTAGCAGAAATCATTGATATCTTGCCAGCCTCAGAATGGCCTTGTAACTCAATTTTCACACCATCCCTCATAAAGGAAACTAATAACCTGTTAAAGTCAAAGTTCACAGGACTAACCTCTCTCATCCAATCAACACCAAGAACCATGTCACAGCCTCCCAAAGACAACAACCTCATATTAAAAGAAAAGTCATGTCCTTGCATTTTCCACTAGAATCCAGGACATCTGGCCTCACTAATTAATTTATTGCCATCAGCTACAACTACCAACAAGGCAGAAGTTGGTTCTATGTAAGCTCCATGATGCGTGTCGTATGCGTAAAAAATAATTTCATTTCCTCACTTAACTAATATGAATATAGTATTCGATAAGAAAGAGTTCGTATCCACAGAGAGGCGATTGTTGTTATGCAATTATCAGATTCTTATGTAACCAAATAACCCAAGGTGTGTTTTTGTTTTTATCAAAGTAATAATACTAAATAAATCAAAGTAAATAGTTGGAATAATCAATAAGGAGAAGATATTGGTTAAGGGATAGTATCATTCATAAACATGTATTTTTCATCTATGATTAGAATTGGTATTTAATCTCTCAATTATCAAAAGCCCTAAGATATCTTGATCGCAAGACTATCCCGTTTATTTCCTGATTTTATCACAAACAACATTAAAAGATGCTACCGTGAAATCTTCTTAAAAAGCAACCTAAAGTGTAAAAGCACAATTAGATTTAACTCCCTAAGAGAAATAAGTTCTATGAAATAAGACTAATCGATGTAAACAAATGTGTAAAAGCACTAATTCGTTTTAACAAAGGTTATGATTCATATGCGATTAAAAAGATGTATCACTACAAGTATTAACCACAAGATGCTACTAAAAATCAGGGACAAACAACTTTTACGTATTGAAAACCCTAATATAGCTTTAGAGATGAAAACAAATCCAATTGATTCCAGACTCAACCAAACTAGCATTCAAATCGTATGATAATAAAAACAATGAATCATAAACAATAAAATTGAGACAAAACTAATTCATAGAATCAAATAATCATGCTTGAAGAAATCAACTTTTATCCCATAACCAATTATTGTATTTAGCTACTCATATTCATGGAGTTCATCATCAAAATATTCAAGGGAATAAGATGAAACATAAAAGAAAGCAAACCCTAGAAGTAGTTCTCTGCAAAAGCTCCAAGAATCGAATAAAAACCCTTCTTTGTTGTAGAAACTCTCTTTTTATAGCCCTTTGCTTTCCAAAAATAGGTCAAAATCTTCAAGTCCACGTCCATCTACCAGTACACCAAGCCCATGTGTGAAAAATATATCTCTGGAATTTTCGGGTCCAAAACGAATTAGGAGTCTTTGATGTCATCATAGGAATCCGGTCGCCGACGCCGGAATCCGGTCGCTGGAAAACTTTCTCCGATCACCTTTGCCATCTGAAACTATCACCAAGTAATTCTGCACTTCCAGTAGCTCAACTTTGCTTTCCTGTATTTCAAACATTTGCAAAACCCATCTAAATCCAATTTTTATTCTTGCGAAAACGTACCCAAAAGCGTGACACGTAGCTCATACTTCCAGCCATCAATTCTTGCATCCGACTCATACCCCCCTCGCGATTCATTAAAATATTACGATTCATGCTTGAAGTTCTGAAATCCGGCTCTCGGAACTATGCTCACCGGCGCGCCATTTTCACCCGTTTTCAGACTGTTTTGTGACTCCAAAACTGTCTCAGGCATTCAATCTTGCATAGCAACAAGCCAACATCCATTCAACCCTTTAGCTTTATTGCTTGATAACACCTGCTCATATAACAGCATCTCACTGCCATTCTTGAGTCTTGAGACTCCAGTTGATATAACCCAGAGCTCGACCCAAACCTCAACTGTCGAACCCATTTCCTTAGTACTCCTCTCTGCCAAATTCCGCAAGCAAGTTCAGCTCTTGTTCGAGCCAACAACAACACGAGTGCCTCGATCACCTCCATTTGTTGTAGCTCTGCACCTGCAATCTGTAGCTCCAGAAGCAATTCCACCTTCACACCATTTCTCAACTGCGCAACTGCAACACAGCATCATATTCCATAATCACTGCCACTGCATCGACCCATCTGACCAACTTCGCATGTCCTGCACCAGCAACAGAACCTCACAGCCTTGATGGCTGTTCAGCCAAGCCAATTCAATACTAATGCACCACCAGTGCATCACCCAGCAACATATGTTCTCTGAACTCCAGCATCTCCATAATCAAGCCATGCTCCAACTGCCGCTCCTGCAACAATAACAAGCCTGGCCTCTCCATCACAGTTGCACAAATCAACAACACGCCATTATCCCCAGCAGACTCAACTCCCTGAGTCCAGTCCATAATGGCAGCAACATATCCTCCTTCATGTACTCCTGCAAACCCTTCTCCTGCAGTTCCGTCACAACCATTTCAAACATCGGTGCTCGTGCAATTCACCATCTCAGTCGCCAGCTCTCATTTTTCAGCCACAACAGCAACACATGCTATTCTTCAACACGAATTCACTACCGAACATCTCTCCATTCCTGCATCTTGTTCAGCATTCACCATTTCAGCAGCATCTCAATGCCACCACCAACAGTTGCTCCTTTTAATTTCCCTGAGTTCAAATCCCCAAACTCATCAACAACAACAGAACCCATTATCAAGCTCATCTTCTCCACAATTACCCAGCTTCCATGAATTCAAGAACACAGAAAATCCCAATTTCAGATCCAAACTCTTCAATCAACCTTCCTTCTCTGATTCACAAATTCAGGAACCCTAACATCCATTTCAGAAGCCAACTCTTCAATTCACCATAACCCTTCTCTTCTGGTTCTGTTCCATTTGTCTCAACATCATCAATTCCTTCATATACAATGTAAGCACACAACACTGCTCAGATTCAAACTAAAAGTTCATTTAATTCACAGTACCCCCTTCATCAGTTCTTCAGCAACACTATACACAACATCTCTTGATCTCTCATTCTCTGAATTTGTGAACAACAGCAAAACCCTAAGTCCCTTTGTCTCAATTTCTTCTTAATTAAACTAACAGAGCCGCCATGGCTTCTTTTGGTTCTGAATTTTAGGCGAAAAGAAATGATTGAGAAGAGAAAATAACTTCTCTTGTTTTTAGGGATTGGTAATGATTTGGGCCGGATTTAGCCACCCCAGTTGTTGGGATAAGGGTCACCTAGTTCATCCATGGCATGTCAGTTTCACAGAACTGACTGCCTAATCTTTCTCACACAACCTAGCCGACTCCAAGCATAACTCTGCTCGTACATTGACTGCTTTGCCCTTTTTGCTCAATTCACGTGCTTTCTCCTTCTTCCGAGTTCCTCCGCTAACAGCAACCGTCTCTTATCTCTCATATTCACTTCTAATCTTCAATGAGAATCATCACTAAAGTTGTCGTGCTTTTCAGACAGAAAAGTAGCATCACTAAAGCCGACATACTTTTCAGACATAGATGAAGAAATAAAAGTAAATTGTGAGAAATAATCTGCCTCCAAAATCATTTGCACATGAGATGAGATTTTTGCGCCGTTTCTTCTTCTTTTATTCCAAGTGACTCCAAAGTACCTAAATATTAAAAAGCAAACATAAGATACATAATTTACAAGAAAACTAAGCAAAGAAAGCATAACCAATAGATAAATATATAGGTGTTTCAGACACCTATCAAATTCCCCCACACTTAGACTTTGCTAGTCCTCGAGTAAATCAAACAAAAGAATTATAAAACATACATACAACTCCGTCTCGTCGAGGCTACGGTCACTTTAAGCATAAATAACAAGCCTTTAAACCCCTAGGTGTCCCTAGTGGACGAGTTATAATCTCGTGAAGGTTTACAAGAGGTCTGCCTACAAAACCTATTATTCAAACTCCGTCTATTTGTGACAAATCAATGAACGAATCCAAAATGACTACAGAAGGAGGTACCTTGAAAATTAAATTCATATATTAGTAAATAAAGCTTTAATTAGATAGTCAAACAAGCCACAATACTCGGAAACTAACAAACCACAATCACAATGAAAAGATTAAGAAGATGGATATAGATGTAGATGTTGGCGAATGTTTACAAGTGTTCGATGTTTCCCATATCTGTCTGAAGGTCACTGCCAAGATGAACCTATGCCTATTAGATTGAGCTACTTGGTTTGAATGCTACATCAACTCACTGGAATATACAAGGGGACCAGAAGTGACTTTATTCAACCAATATAAAACCTTCTTTTCTCTTTTCTTTTTCTTTTTTTTTTTTTTTTTTTTTTTTTTTTTTTTTCACTTTTTTTTTTTTTAGAAAACATGATTGGATCAAACTGGATCCAAGCGCATGATTCTTGTCAGCAAGTACATGATAGTTTCCTTGGATCCTACATTCCACGCTTGTTTAGGCGACGAAGACAGGGACTACGTTTCACACATACTGCTATTCCCAAGTGTCATTTTATTCCGTTTTGGTCTAATTGGTCGGTCTTTTTTTTTTCTTTTTCTTTCTTGTTTTTCATTTTTCTTTTCTTTTTCTAGTAACTCAATCACTCTATTTCATCCTAGCAGTAATAACACGTCGATGTTTAGTGACCCACCAAAGCACTTAGAGAACAATAGATAAATATGGAAAAATAAAAATAGAATGTGATATGGTGAAATTCCGAGATATGGTAACAACTATCATGGTATTTATGATTATGAGCTATGTTCGTCCCCTTTTAGTTAATCGGTTCCTCAACTCCTACAATCAAAATGGTTTCATCCACTAATGGTGTCATCCTAAAGGCACAAGTTTCTAGATTTCGGAGTTCAAAAAGCACAAATTTGTTCTTGGTTTTCTATTTTTCTGATTTTTTTTTTTTTTTAAAACACACTAAAACAACAAAAACAAACTATACAAACATATAAATGCTCCCCCACACTTAAACTTTACATTGTCCTCAATGTAAAATTGAATCGTCCAAAGAAAGTTCAAGGTTGGAAATTCCGCAAATGATATGCAAAAACAAAGAAAATAAAAATAAAATCAAATGCATAAAAATAAAAAGATAAGGGTAAAGATACAAAACCGGTGGGTTGCCTCCCACTTAGCGCTTGGTTTAAAGTCGTCAGCCTGACGTACTCCTTGTTTGCTAAGACTCCTCCAGCGAGAATGCCTCCACAAAGTTCACACCTTCCACAACTTCGGAAGTAAAGTTCTCATAATATGGTTTCATCCGGTGTCCATTCACTTTAAACTCCTTTCTTGTAGCTATGCTATGAATTTCTACTGCACCATGAGAAAACACATTAGTAACAATAAAAGGTCCGATCCAACGTGACCTCAATTTACCCGGAAATAATTGCAAGCGAGAATTAAACAAAATCACTTTCTGCCCAACACAAAATTGTTTTCTAGAAATCATAGAATCATGAAATGCCTTAGTTTTCTCCTTGTAAATGCGAGAGCTTTCAAATGCATCATTGCGAAGCTCCTTTAGCTCTTGGAGTTGTAACTTCCTTTGCTTTCCAGCCCCATCCATCTCCATATTGCATTTCTTAATCGCCCAAAACGCTTTATGTTCAATCTCAACGGGTAGGTGACAAGGTTTACCATACACAAGCCTAAAGGGAGACATCCCAATAGGTGTCTTGTATGTGGTTCTATAAGCCCACAAAGCATCATTAAGTTGCATGCTCCAATCTTTCCTTGTTGGATTCACCGTCTTCTCTAGTATGGATTTGACCTCTCGGTTCGACACCTCGGCTTGTCCATTGGTTTGGGGATGATAAGGTGTTGCAATCTTGTGCGACACATTGTACTTCTTCAACAATCCTTGTAAGAACTTGTTTTTAAAGTGAGAACCCCCATCGCTAATTATGGCTCTTGGAATTCCAAACCTTGCAAAAATATTAGCTTGCACAAAATCTGAAACCACTTTAGAATCATTAGTTGGGGTGGCTTTAGCTTCCATCCATTTCGAGACATAATAAACAGCAAGTAAGATATAAAAATTCCCATGAGAGTTGACAAAAGGACCCATAAAATCAATACCCCATACATCAAAAACTTCAATAAATTGAATAAAAGTTTGTGGCATTTGATTTCGAGCACCTAGATTGCCTGTCCTTTGGCACCTATCACAAGTTGTGCAAAATATATGTGCATCCTTAAATAAAGTTGGCCAATAAAAACCGCTTTCAAGTACCTTGTGAGATGTTCTTTTACTCCCAAAATGTCCTCCGCAATCATAGGAGTGACAAAAAGACAAGATAGAGTTAAATTCAGAGTCGGGAACGCACCATCGTATGACTTGGTCGCTGCCATGCTTCCATAAGTATGGATCATCCCATATATATTGGTTTCCTAACCTTTTAAGTTTGTCCCTCTCAGCACGAGACAAGTTCTTTGGGATTTGTTTAGACACCAAGTAGTTCACAATATCCGCATACCATGGTTCTCCAAATGCAATTGAGAATAGTTGCTCATCCGGGAAACTTTCACGCAACGGGATAGCTTCCTTGTCTACAGCAAGACGTCTCAAATGATCCGCAACGGTGTTATCAATTCCTTTCTTGTCCTTGATTTCTATATCAAACTCTTGCAAGAGTAAAATCCATCGTATGAGCCTCGGTTTCGCCTCTTTCTTTGTAAGCAAGTACCTAAGTGCTGCATGATCTGAAAAGACAACAACTTTTGTACCAATTAGATAAGAGCGAAACTTTTCCAAAGCAAAAACAATAGCTAATAACTCTTTTTCAGTGGTAGTGTAGTTTTGTTGGGCCTCATTTAACGTTCTAGAAGTATAATAAATAGCATGAGGTATCTTCCCCACACGCTGCCCAAGTACCGCACCAACCGCATAATCACTTGCATCACACATGAGCTCAAAAGGCTTGCTCCAATCCAGTGGATTAATGATAGGGGCTGAAATCAAAAGTTCTTTCAAACGATTGAATGCCGCCATACACTTCTCATCAAAGTTAAAAACCACATCTTTTTGCAATAAGGTACAAAGTGGTGATGCTATCTTGGAAAAATCCTTGATGAATCTACGATAAATACCTGCAAGACCAAGAAAAGAATGTATCTCCCTCACCGTAGTGGGAGGGGTTAGAGTACTATATGGCCTAAAACTATGCCATGAGTTACCATGAAATGGAACTTCTCCCAATTAAGCACAAGATTTGTTTCAACACATCGTTCAAGGATTAGTGACAAATTGTTCAAACAAAGGTCAAATGAATCACCAAAGACACTAAAGTCGTCCATGAACACTTCGATTATGTTTTCAACATATTCTGAAAATATACTTACCATACACCTTTGAAAAGTAGATGGAGCATTGCACAAGCCAAAAGGCATCCTTCGATAAGCAAAAGTACCAAAAGGACAAGTGAAAGTGGTTTTCTCTTGATCCTCCGGCGCTATCACAATCTGATTATACCCTGAATAGCCATCAAGAAAGCAATAATAAGAGTGTCCAGCTAGACGTTCAAGCATTTGATCAATAAAAGGTAATGGAAAGTGATCTTTTCTAGTAGTGGCATTCAATTTCCTATAATCAATACAAACCCTCCAACCGGTTTGCACACGAGTTGGGAAGCATTAAGAGGTGGCATCTTAAGAGGTGGCATCTTAAGTTTTTTATATACTAAGAGGTGGCATCTTAGGAAGTTTTTTATATACTAGCATTAAGAGGTGGCATCTTAATTTCTTCCCATATTATCTTTTGATTTCCTTGCCCTCTAAAGTTATTCTGCCTTTTTCCGCCATAAGTTTCTTGCGGATGATCAAGTCTTTGAATCTTATTATTTCCACCGCGATTGTAATAATTCTTCTCCCTTTAATATTATTCTTGATCACGACTGCCCATTGCTACCAATTTTTGTTGGTTTTCACTTACCACCTTCTCTTGTTGTGGCTGCGAGGTGCTCGCCACATTATTTATCATTTTAGGGAGAAAACTTCCACTTGCCGTTAGTGAGCTGGTGTTCACGATTGGGTATGATTCCATCTCATTTTTTTTCTCCTCCAAAGCAATGTATTCTTCCTGTAGTTCACGCAGTTCAGTCATAGTGATTGTATTCTTGACTTTGAAAATTTGTATATATAGTAGATTGGTAGCGAACATTGCATTAATAAAAGTAAAGATAAGATATCTCTCGTAAACTCTTCCTGCCATCTCACTGCACATTGTCTTCCATATTATGGTTAAATGTTTCAGACTCTCGCCAACTCATTGTTTTAACCCAAACACATCTTCAATACCCGGCCGCGATGAATTGTTGCTAATATACGCTCCTAAAAATGTAGCTTGTAAATGATCAAAAGAAGTTATGGTATTTTTTGGTAATCCTTCGAACCATTTCAACG
This sequence comes from Papaver bracteatum, assembly GCA_023529315.1. Taxonomy (NCBI): domain Eukaryota; kingdom Viridiplantae; phylum Streptophyta; class Magnoliopsida; order Ranunculales; family Papaveraceae; genus Papaver; species Papaver bracteatum. Next base: position 372,609 of record JAJJWX010000613.1, read on the forward strand.
CCTCGCTTGATTAAATTTGGATGCAAAATATTTGCATAGCACATCATCATGATTCTCCCACTGTAGCATACATCTAACATAAGCTTTGACGTGTTGAACAACACAAGTAGTTCCATCAAAAATGCTGGTAAATTGCATTTTGGAGGTATCCCTCTTAACTATACTTCTTGGGTAAATGGAGTTCTCGCAGCTTCTTCAATAGCTTCATCAAGTTTCCTTCTACCTCCTTCTCTTCTATTGTTTATCATTTCTCGCATTTCTGCTAATTCTCTCAATATTTGCTCATTCCCAGCTGAGTTTTGTTCCATTGGCCTTTTTAATGTTGTTTCCCTTCTTCTGCGTTCTTTCCTTTCTTGTCTTGCGAGATTTTGTGTATCTTCTTCTTCATCATCATTTCGTCTTTCTCTGTGATTTTCTCTTTCATCTCCCTCTTGATATCATACCTGCCTATCTTCTTCTCTGCGAATTTCTTTATTTCTCCTTATTTCTCTTCGTTGTCTCTCTATTCTCCTCTGTATCCTATCATATTCCTCCTGAATATTACCATTGTAGCGATTTTGCGTACGTTTCCTTTCTTGATTTTCATGATTATTTTGTCGCACTGCTTCTCGAAATTCATGTTCTTCTACTTCTTCTCTTAATCTTTCTCTCTCGCGAGCTAGGCGTGCTTGTTCAGCGTAATGATTCTCAATTTATTCTTCAATCATTCTTTGATTCTCTCGCCCATGTAATATCCTCCTACCTTCTTCGGGATTTTCTTCTTCAATTTGATTGTTTCTTCCTTATTGATTTCTATTGTCGCGCGGATTATAGCGATCACCAATTATCTCTTCTTCTCTATTTTGCACTTCTCCTCGTGTATTTTCTTTAACATTTCTTATAGGGGAATTTTTCCTTGGTTCTTCTCTGAATGATCTTGAATTTGATCTAACAGTACTTCTTGATCTCCTTCTTTGTAACCTCAAATTCTCCATTATTAGCTCATGATTTTGTCTTGTTAAATTCACACGCTCTTCTGCCTCTAATCTTCTTTCTTCTTGTATTCTTTGTCTCAAATCATCTACTATTTCACGTTCTTCATGAATTAATCCTCCAACCATTTCTTGATTCCTTTCTCCTTCTTCTTCATTTCTCAATTGTCGATTTTCTGCTTCTTCTATCGAATCTGACCTCCAAGAATGCACACTCACTCTATCATAATCCAATCCCTATCTTGCGTTTGTGCTTGTTGATTCGGCTATTGAATTGAACTTTCCGCTTCATTTCTTGTTCTATTTCTTCCTTAAAGATTCTTCTAATTAACCTGTTCCTTCACCTGCAAGTCTTTTACTTCTCCTCACAGTTGTTGGTGGTTCTGATGTGTTTCTTCTTCTTCTAGCCATTTCTTCAAATTGTAATTAGAGATTTCTTAGTTTGATTCTCCCTGTTTCGGGCGCCAAAATGTAGTTGCAGGATTTCCCACACTACACCCTTGTCAAGAATCTATGAAAATTAAGTCATAACTATTAATTCACTTTCAGGAAGATTTACAAGAAATATCAAAACTCAGAAGTACAACTTTCTTTCTGGAGTTTCTCTCTCCTCAAAACTTTCTCAACTCTCAAAAGTACATCATCATTTTCTGGATTTAGTCGAACCCTTTATATAGGAAAATACATAGTGAAAGACATCTAAGATTTCCCCTTAATTCGGATCTACTCTGCAATCTCATCGCCATAACTTTAGTCTTCATCATCGCCAACTTTGTAACCATCGTGAAGCAGACTTATTCTTCTCATATATCTCCAGTCATTAACTGTTATATTACTCTTTTGTGACACTCGCCAAATGTCGTTGAAGAATCTTGCGACGTTCTCGTCAAAGTGTTGTTAATACTTGTATAAATGTTTGGGTTTCTCGCAGAAGTGTCGTTTCCATCACGAGAATATTGTTGTGGCGATATTCTGGTCCTACATACACTTCTAATGTTTTATGAATCCACTTTGCAAACACCTTCTCCACTATTCTTTGATATGTTGCACCAGCATTTCGTAAGCCAAAGGGCATCTTTGTATAGCAATATAATCCTATTGGAGCAAAAAATGCGGTATGTTCTTAATCTTCTTCAGCGATAGGGATTTGATTATATCCTTTATATCCATCCAACGATGATATTCTATCATTTCCCTCCGCTGATTCAACCATCTGTGGGATATCTGGTAATGGAAAACTATCTTTAGGACAAGGCTTGTTTAAATCAGTGAAATCTATACAAATTCTTATCCCCTTGTTCTTCTTTGGGACCACTACCATATTTGCGATCCACTTTGGATATTTTTGCTTGCCTTATAATTCCTGCGTCAAGCATCTTCTGTAATTCTTCTTCTATCTGAGAATGATATGTTGTTGCGATTTTCCTTATTCTTTGCTTAAATGGTCTTATATTTTTGTTTATTTCTAAATTATGACATGCTATTGATGGATCTATCCCTGGCATCTCATCCATGCTCCACGCGAAGATATCTTTATACTCTCTCAAGAGATTTATAGTTCTTTCTTCCTCATATGCCTCCATTCTAGTCCCAATTTTCAGCATTTTAGTCTCTTCTTCGCTCCCAATATTGACTTCCTTTGTTGGTTCTGCTGCAATATAACTGGCTTCAGGTTGTCCCATTGGTGTTGGTGTTTTCATAACTCTCGCGAGTTCATCTCCTTCTCGCGAGATTTCACTGGGTATTCCTTTTCCTTCTTTTGCTCTTATCATGTAAACTTTAAATTCTTCTTCCTTCTTTGTTTCTCTCGCCAATTTTCTGCGAGTCTTTCGCAGTTTTGGACGTTCTTCACAATTTCTTACTTCAATTTGGTAACACAATTTCGCAAAATCTGTGTCTCTAATTTCTCCGATTCCACTGGGTGTGGGAAATTTGATGCATTGATGCAACGTTGATGCTACAGCCTTGATTGCGTGTATGGTGATTCCACATCTACCACACATAACGTTACTTTTGTTTCGATCTCCCCTAGTGGAATTCGTACTACTATCTCGCCTTTAGGTTTTGATAAAGACTTTCCAAAGCCATGGACATGATATGTTGAATAAGACATTTCTTCATCCTTATATCCCATTTTCTTGAAAGTATGATAAAATATTATATCTACAGAACTTCCTGCATCCACCAAAGTTCTATTCATAGCCCATTCTTCTACAGATTTTGTTGATTCCTCCTTTCTCATAGGTATAGTGGATACTGTGATTACCAATGGAGATGTATGACTTAGATTTTCCTCTGGTATTTCTGATGCTGTAAATGTGATTTCCTGCTTTTCCCAATCTTTCAATGGTGATATTTTTTCCACCGTCATAATTTTCCTTCCTTCAAAATCTCGTTTGTGTATCTTCCCCTTAATATTTTCATGAAATCTGTCAATCATTGTTCTTGTTACCATACCACACTCCAATTTTCTACAATCCTTTTTGATTCTAATCATCCTTCCTTTAAACATCTCACTGATTTGTTTTATGATTTTCTTAATCTTGAACAATTCTTATCTTCTTCCTTACCTTTTTCTATGATTTTGCTAATTCAATCCCTGTTTCGGGCGCCAAAATGTAGTTGCAGGATTTCCCACACTACACCCTTGTTAAGATTTTGCTATAATCAACTGTTAATTGAAAATGAAAAACGACACTTTATTATTTTGGTTTCAGAAATGTTTACAGAAATGGGAGAATTCAAGATTACAACTATTCTCTTGAAGTTTCTCTCTCCTCGAGACTTTCTTAACTCTCAAAAATACATCATCCTTTTCTTGACACATTGGGTCTATATTTATAGGGTAGCTACATAATGGATGACATCTAAGTTCCCTCTTATTTCGGTTGATTCTGCGATTGTACCGCGATTAGTTACAATGTTCGCTCTCGCCAGTTTTGTAACCATCGCAGGATAAACATGCTTTTCTCAAGTTTTCTTCACTCGTCATTTATTGCGTTGCTCTTTTGACTGATTTTGTGACACTCGCAAAGTGTAGTTGATGATCTTGCGGTGATGCTCGCTGGGAAGTGTTGTTAATCTCGCAGAGAAGTATTGTAGCGATATTCTGGTCCTACACAAGCATAAACAAACTAAGTGCAATCAAAGTTCAACAATTGTTAGTCAATCAAATCAATTGAAAACTAACAATCAACCACAATTATCCAGTTTCCCACCAACGGTACTAATAGAGCTTCTCAATCCCAAAAAAGTCTTTAAACTGAGCGGCCGTAAAAGATTTCTCCTAGTTAGGTTACTTTCCTCTACGAATAGGCGGCTCCACCAGTAAAAACACAACTAGGTAGTTTTGCTGGCTCTAAGGATTAGTTTGTTTGAAATGCAAACTTTGATATTTATAGACCAAGGAATTTGGACACCAAGGAATTTCCAAAACCGAAAATATTCTCAAGATATGCACAATATTCCAAATTCGGTTTCCATAATTCCTGGAAATGCTTTGTCAAAATAATGACCGAAATCTCACTAGAAATTCTCCAATTAGTAAATGCACATTACTTATTTTTATTTTCCAAATATAAAATAAAAACCTTAATTAAAAGATTCTCAATTTATTTTTCGATCCGGGATTTTTCCTTTATCTATTAAGGAATATATTTGAACAATAAAGGATAAGTGTTACTGCACATGTTCAAAGTATGTCGACATCTTTACTTTGTAAGTCCTTTTTCATACTTTCACTCTTGGAATCGATTTTCCACACTTCCAAACAAGTTTAGAATTGGTTCGTCTGTCTTCCAAGAACTATGTGATTGATTATCCTATCAAATCACCAAACATAGGTTTCACGGTTCTACCAAAACAAGTTTCGGTTCTACCTCCATATGAGTACTTTGCATAGTCATGCTAGTTACCAAAACTTGGTTGACTAGGTACTTGGATAGGTTCCCCACATACTTATGGTAACTACTTGTATTCAGTTGCACATGTTCATAGGATCGGTTCCCCAATGTCTAAAATGTGTTGCACATGTTCATAGGATCGGTTCCCCCAATATCTAAAAACTTGTTGCACCTCATACAAGGATTGATTCCCCTTTGTGATCTGTTGCACCTCTTACTAGTATCGGTTCCCCTTTGCTTAGAGTTAGTCATACTAATAACACTAAATCGATCATACCATTTCAGGTGATTACTTAAGATCGGTTTCACTAATAAAAAATGTTGGAAAATTGGCAGTAAAACAGTTTGAAGAAAAGAATGTTGTATTAGGGTTCAAGGCTCTTATGAAAGATTCTTTTCGACAATTATTCGACCCTTTCCTAATTGAATTGGCGAGTACAAACATGTCAATGAATATTGTTGTCAGGATACTTGAAGCCCCACAATAGTTGTCGGATTCAAAGCTTGTACGACCTTGATCCAACCAAGAACACACTGGTTTTATTTATGATGATGCTTGTAAGAAAGAAAACAGAGAGAGTTGAGAGATGTAGTTTGAATGAAAACAAGTCTCCTATTTAAAGAGGAAATCATACCCTTTGGAGATGACTCTTCATCTCTACAGGCATCTTTTCAGAGTGAACAGGCGCGTCTCTTCCTTCAATGCGTCCATTGGTGAAACGCGTTTTCTGTTCAGGTTTTCTATCTGACAATAGAAATGTTAGAACAGAAAATTTCCAACGAGACGATGTCTCACACTCTTCAAGGGGGCCCTTTCCCCCTAGACCCCCAACGATCTGACCGGGCAGGTCGAACCCCGGATGCTGCCTAAATGCCTTCAATTCAAGGGTTTGTTGAAAATATCCAACATTCTCCCCTTATTTTCAAAAAACAAGATAAGGAAAAAAAAAAAAAACTGGAGTGACTGCATCACCTAAGTGACTGCCTACGTACCCGGGTGGGATCAAGCCAACGTAGTTCAAGCTAAGTTGAGACAAAGCATCATCGTGGAAACCAATACATAAATGATAGGTACCTTTTGGGTTTGAACCTCCACTTAGTTAAGATATTCAAAGCTTCATCGAGGTCCTATGGTGAACTTAATTCTTGAACTAAGTACCCCTTGTGATAAAGTCGAAACCTCCATACATATTGACTTCAAGAAGTAGTGTGTTCCGTAGCTCGCACATTAATGGCACTGTGCTTTCTCCTGGATTCATGAGTCTTTTTCTGAGAACGGTCTTATTCTCATAAGAAACGACCTGATTTCCAAATACTCATATAGGTAAGTCTCGAAGGTGTTTCTGTGAGACACCTTGTGATAAGAGTTAGACTTATTAAGGATTTTTATCCATCCCTAAGATCATGCAAAATCACTACACTAGAAGGACAATGGGAAATTTTAGTTTAGTGTACCATAACCACTGCAACAACTTGTTAGTACCACATTGAACTTAAGTTTTTCTTTTTCAAAATATAACATAAGTTGGGTTTCCGTTATTGGTGATCAAACTTCTTTCACAGGCCTAAGTCCCATCTTCTTACACTTTATTGAATGCACATCCTTTGGTAGACACTTTGTGAAAGGGTCTGCCAATTTCTTTTTCGATTCAATATAGTTTACTGCAACTACTCCCCCTTTGAGTAATTGTCTGACAATCTGATGTCTAAGACTAGCATGTCTTGACTTTCCTTTATAAGTCTTGTTTAAGACCTTATAGATCGTATCATGATTGTCACAGTCAATCATAACAGAGGGAGTTGGCTTCATCCATAATGGGATTTCTACTAATAAATTTCTAAGCCATTCTGTCTCCCTACATGCTCTGTAAGTGCAATCAATTCTGACAACATTGTTGAATCAGAAATACAGGTCTGCTTCTTGGAACTCCAAGACACAGCAGCACCTCCCAATGTAAATATCCATCCACTGGTAGATTTGGATTTGGATTCTACATTGTTCCAGTTCGCATTACTGTATCATTCTAATACAACGGGATATCTCTAGAAGTGTAAACCATAATTTATGGTTCCCTTCAAGTAAGCCAACACTCTTGAAATTTCTTTCCAGTGTTCAATTCCAGGGTTACTTGAGAAACGACATAGCACTCCCACTGTTTGGTATATGTCCAGTCTTGTGCTATGCATAGCATACATAAGACCGCCAACAATACTGGAATACTCAAGTCGTTTGTGAGCTCTATCAGTGTTTTTCATTAACTTCACACTAGGATCTAGAGGGCTAGGTGCTGGTTTGTCATCAAAATGACCATACTTCTTGAGAAATTTCTCAATGTAATGAGATTGGGTTAATACTAACTCATCTCCCTTTCTTAGGATTTTAATTCCTAATATCACATCAGCCTCCCCTAGATCTTTCATTTTAAAGTTTGAACTAAGGAATTTCTTAGTTTGTTCCACAATAGACAAGTCAGGCCCAAAAATAAGCATGTCATCAACATACAAGTAGAGAATCACGCGCTCAGATTTATCTTGTTTACTGTAAATACGTTTATCAGCATCATTCACAACAAAACCATATGGCAAAGCAACTTTGTAGAACTTCTCATGCCATTGCATGGGAGCTTGCTTCAAACCATAGAGAGATTACACTAGTTTACACACTTTCTTCTCTTGGCCTAGCAATATGAAACCCTCAGGTTGTTCCATATATATCTCTTCTTCTAAATCACCATTTAGAAAAGAGGTTTTGACATCCATTTGATGTACAACTAGCTTATGAGTAGAAGCTAGTGCAATCAAGCAACGAATAAATGTGATTCGTGCAACAGGTGCATATGTATCAAAGTAATCAATACCATGTTGTTGTTTGTAACCCTTAGCAACCAATCTGGCCTTATATTTATCAATGGTACCATCAGCATTCAACTTTCTCTTGAATATCCATTTACATCCTATTGCCTTAGCACCAGGAGGTAAATCACAATATATCCAAGTTCCATTTGTCACATGGGAATGCTTTTCATCATTGATAACTTCTTTCCAGAAATAAGCATCTCTGTAGCGTATTGCCTCAGCATAGGTTTTAGGATCACCTTCATCGTGCATATTATACACGGTAGTGCTAAGAATTTCATTCTTATCACCCTCTACAAGGTAATATTTAAAATCTGAGTCAGGCCTTTTCTCTATTTTTCCTCTCTTACTTCTTCTAGGTTAAATATCTTCAGTAGGAACTGAGATATCATTGTTTTGTGTAGAAGTGGAAGGTTCATCATTGTTATCAGTCTCCATTGGTTCTAGACTTGGTAACAATGGGTTTTTAGTGGGAAGTGTCTGAGAACTTGTCCTTGTCATGCTTTCAAAAATTTCTACATCTACAGATTCTATAATCTCAAAAGTGTCAAGGATTAAACATCTGTAAGTGATACTATTCATCGAGTATCATACGAAATCACATTTATAAGCTCTGTTTCCTAACTTTGGTCTTTTAGGTTCGGGTTTTCTAATATATGCTAGACAACCCCATGCTTTTAGTCTTTTCAAATTAGGTTTTCTCTTAAACCATAATTCATAAGGGGAAACATCTTTCTTTTTTAAAGGTACTCTATTCAAAATATAGCATGCAGACAACATGGCTTCACCCCACAAATAATTAGGCAAACCAGAACTAATAAGCATAGCATTAACCATGTCAATCAAAGTTCTATTATTTCTTTCAGCAATACCATTTTGTTGAGGTGTATATGGTGCAATAAACTCATGTATTAAACCATGCTCTTGACAAAATACAGTAAATTCAGTAGGATAATATTAACCACCACGATCAGAACGTAACACTTTAATTTTCTGTTCTAATTGTGTTTCTACTTCGGCTTTGTAAATTTGAAATTTATCAAAGACTTCATCCTTAGATTTCATCAAGTAAGTATAAGCATATCTAGTACTATCCTCAATAAAAGTGACATAATATTTGTTTCCACCACGAGTAACATGACTTTTCAAATCACCAACATCACTATTCACTAATTCAAGTAAGGAAGCATTTCTTACTACAGACTTAAAGGATATCCTAGTTATCTTTGCTTGCACACATATTTCACATTTAGAAACATTATCAAGATTGCAATTAGGAATTAATCCTAATTTGCTCATGTTTCTAAGAGAACCATAATTCACATGTCCTAATCTAGCATGCCATAAATCAAATAGAGTCAACAATATAAGAAAAACCATTATTCATTAAATTAAGTTTAACTATTCCATTACAAGGGTATCCTTGTCCAACAAACTTTCCGTTTTTGGACAGTACAAACTTATCAGATCCAAACTTAACCTCAAAACCTGCCTTGTTAACAAGGACTCCAGAAACAAGGTTTTTACATATATCTGGGACATGTAATACATTGGTAAGGGTAACAATCTTTCCGGAAGTAAACTTGAGTTCAACAGTGCCTTTGCCATGTACTTTACTAGGAAGACGATTTGCAAAAATCACACCTTCTCCAACAACAGGCTCATATGTCGTGTAAATATTTCGGTCTTTATAGATATGAATGGTTGCACCAGTATCGTATCACCATCCACTTCCATGATCTGCAACAATATTGGCCTCTTGCACAACAATGACAAGTTTAGAATCATCGACCATATTTGCTTCCTTATTCATTTGTTTCTTCTTTTGATGACAGTCACAAGCAATATGGTCGGGTCTCTTACAAAAGTAGCAAGGGCCCTTCTTCTTACCATTCTTGTTTGGATCATGCTTCTTAAACTGAGAATCATTCTGAACTTTCAAAGAATTCGAAGTTTTCGATTCTTGCACATGATTAATCTTAGAATGATTTTCAGTTTGATGACTATCCTTAATCTCACGCTTACGAGCATCTTCTTCAATGCGAAGATGACGTTACAAACCTTCTAAGTCATAGTCAGTTTCAGCATGCTTAAGTTTCTTCTTGTAACTATTTCATGAAGGGGGGAGACGAGAAATAATAACCCCAACAATGAATGAACTTACAAGATCAATACCAGCATCTTTAATATGATTAACAATAAGCAAAAGATCACTGACCTAGGCAATGATAGACTTACTGTCAACCATTTTCCAATCCATAAAGTTGCAAATCAGGAATTTCTTGTTACTGGCCTCAGAAATCTTGTATTTGTTTTCCAGTGCAGTCCATAGTTCCTTCGCAGTTCCATAGGTACGATGAGCATTGTAAACGTTCAACCCCAAAGCATTCAGAATATGACCTCGGCACATGAAATCATCTTCTTCATGCTTCTTTCGCCTTCTCTTCAATTCCTCATCGTCCTTATCAGTAGCAGCAGGAATGGCCTCTAACATATCTTCCAGAATGTACCAAAGTTTCAGAAACATAAAATTGAATTTGAGAGTTTCCTGCCAGTGAGTAAAACCCTCTCCTTCAAAATGCTCTAACCTATTAAAAATCTGATTCATGACTTGCAGTGATTGGGCAGCAGCCATTGAAGATTCACCCTCCATGTCGATAATAATCGTCGAAAACTGTTGGAAAATTAGCAGTAAAATAGGGTGAAGAAAAGAATGTTGTATTAGGGTTCAAGGCTCTTATGAAAGATTCTTTTCGATAATTATTCGACCTTTTCCCAATTGAATTGGCGAGTACAAACAGGTCAATGAATATTGCTGTCAGGATACTTGAAGCCCCACAACAGTTGTTGGATTCAAAGCTTGTACGACCTTGATCCAACCAAGAACACACTGGTTTTATTTCTGATGATGCTTGTAAGAAAGAAAACAGAGAGAGTTGAGAGATGTATTTTGAATGAAAACAAGTCTCCTATTTAAAGAGGAAATCACACCCTTTGGAGATGACTCTTCATCTCTACAGGCATCTTTTCAGAGTGAACAGGCGCGTCTCTTCCTTCAATGTGTCCATTGGTGAAACGCGTTTTTTGTTCAGGTTTTCTAACTGAAAATAGAAACATTAGAACAGAAAATTTCCAACGAGACGCTGTCTCGCACTCTGCAGGGGGGCCCTTGCCCCATAGACCCCCAGCGATCTGACCGGGCAGGTCGAACCCCGGAAGCTGCCTAAATGCCTTCAATTCAAAGGTTTGTTGAAAATATCCAACAAAAAAGTCATACCAATACAAAAGTCAAGCCTTGTGAATAGTTTTACCAAGAACATAAACAAATCATGAGCGGTTATACTAATCACACATATTGGTAGTTCAAAAGATATGCAATGAATAACAATACCAATAAGCCTAGTGATTTCCCTTTCGATTCACAAAACAAGTTCATGAATTTACTTCCTTTAAACGAATGCGAAACATTGTCGATGTCTTATATACGAAGTTCAAAAGTTAAGCGTTATACTTCGTATTGTATTCCTTAATACTACGTCTAACTAGAGTATAATCATTCATAGCTTCGCAATTATGTTTTCAATATGCACGACTTGAAAGATATGTTAGGGAATAAAATAGTTCAAGTCAAATATTACTAACCTCAAGTGGAAGGATCATGTTGTTGTTGTATCTCCATACTTCTTCACATTCTTCAAGTCTTCACGTAATACTTGTAATATCTCATATCCTACCTAATACTTTCAAGTTAACCTATACAAAGTTGACTCTAGTACATAATCAAGCGACACTTTAAATGAGTTTTAATTCACTAAAATATGACAAACAAACTTGACATACCAACGCATGGTGGGTTCAACCGAGATGTGCTCTAACAGCTTATTATGTTTTTCCACTAATCGCTTTAAATATATTTCTCACGAGTGAATTGCGTCACTACAGAAGTTTAAGCTGTAAAACATTGTTTGTTGTTTCTTAGTTTTTTTTTATATAGAATGTCGTCGTTACTGCAAACACATTAACTGGATTTTTCATATTTGAATCTATACGTGAATCAGGTCAAGTGCAATAGTCCAATAGTAGATTTGTAAATAAATTACCCTTTTTTTTGTATTTGATTGTAACTGGCTTCATATTCTTTAAAGAAATAGAGCTGATGTACTATGAATCCAGTTTATATGGCTTCATTTTAGATGTGACTTCAAATTATGGAGTCTATTTGTGGTATACAACTTGTAGCACCTTTTTTGTTTCGGTTGTGTTTTTATTTGCTGAGTTTGTTTTTTTGTCAGGTAAATATGGTTGTTGTCAGAGATTAACTTTTGCAACCTAAGCATCTCTCATCCTATTTTTGAATCAAATGTCATTAGGGAGATGCAAATTGTTGTGTTACATTCTTGGAGTTTTCTTTCCAAAGCTTCTTTTGTGTTTCTTTATTATGTTAATGGTGTACTTCAAATCCTTCGGACTGATTTAGATTTGTATTATCTTATTATATACTTCCAATCCAAGAGAATGGATGTTTTAAAGTTCAATGTTCAATTCGAAATGACTTTTCTTCTTCATCATCTGCTGCTTCTTCTTCGGATTCCTCAAGTTCTGTTTCAAGTGACAGTTTGGCTTTTGTAGAAGACATGACCGATAATATTTTAATGAATCAAATCTCCAAAAGGGAACCAACAAAGTGTGATGCTTGGGATGGTATCTTAACCATTATTGGTTAGATATTTGAGGGAGGATAGATGAAGTTCGTAATATCATACTGAAGTATCAAGTGCAGAGTGGGTAGAAAGTGAAACTTTTGAAGAGTGGTCAGAAATGCTATACTGTTCATTTCCTTTACAAAGAAAAAGTATGTAATTGGAGGTTTCGCTCATCTTTGGTAGTTCCAAACGCTCGTGCTTTTCAGTGCAAGTATTTTATATTGGAGCATTCTTCTAGGTTGAGGGATCTAATCTTTTGAAGCTTCGAATGACGAAGACTTTTATCAAGGACATCATCATAGATGATCTTAGAGTTTCAAGTAAGCAGAAATCAGCTGCGGACATTCAAGATTTATTTTTTGGAGAGTATCAAGTTGACCTCACGTACCATCAAGCATATCGTGGATTGAATTTTTTGCAAAGGATGTAGTTGGGGAGATGATATTAAGTCGTGTTCAGGCTTCATGTGGTATGCTGATGCTGTGAAGCGTTATAATTCTGGAAGCGTCATCAACTTTGAGTTTGATGTTGAAACCCGACAATTAAGAGGTTTTTTCTTGCTTTTTAAGCTTGCATCACAGGGTTCAATACCTATGCTTATAATTGATGCTACTTTTTTCACTGGGAAGTTCAGGGTTGGTCTTATCGTAGCTTGTGGGAAAACTGGTAACCAAGGTATGTATGCATTTTTTTCCTTTTTCTTTTTTTGATATGTTTTTTTATTTTGTGTTTCTATTTATGGTTAAACTTTTTATTTATTTATTTCGTATTCTGGAGACAACCTTTGGTATAAATCTTGTAGCCAACTTACCTTTTTGTTTTTATATTCTATCTATCATGTTGTTGTTGTAGGTTCAGATTTTTAAGAACAACCTCAAAATGTTGCTTCCATTTTCTGGAGAAACTTGTGCAAGTTGATTCCAATTTTCTGGAGACAACTTCTTGTGATGGATCAGAGAATTTTCTCTTCCAACGGGTTGGGTTACCACCCACTTGGCAAGCTCCGACTCTCTGATACGCCATTCGAGAAATCGGACAATCAATATATTTTTTCGAATTCTTCTAGCACACATGCTTTTATACTGCAAGAGTCATAAAATCCCACAAATTAATTTCCATCTTTATGAGAAAACAATATATCTCAGCTGCTATATGTCATTGGCTAGTTTCCAATAGTGAAGGATGGGCAGTTGCCAATTCTAACAACTCATATGGCCAGTTGCCAAACATGGAAGAAGGCCAGAGATCTCGCATCTGAAAATAAGAAATTAATAAAGACATCCAAGTACTAACATATATGAATTTCACAAAGGAATTTAGTTAATTTAGCACGTCAAGTCAACTGTTGGATGGATACTGTTGTGAAAGTACTAGTTCAGTAATAGCTACATCATGCCATCCATATATATTAACACTTCAAGGAGAGAAATAAAGTAGCAGATATCCTCTCTAAGTTAGCTAGAGTAGATAGAGTTTGTCATGTCTGGGGAACTTATGCACCCCCTGAAATCAGAAGTCAATTATCTGTAGATGCTATGCATGTAACAGTTTAAACTCTTATATGCAATCAATTTCTTGTTTCAAAAAAAAAAAAAAAGTCGAATCTGTTAGCATCAAATTCATGAACTAACAAACACATTCAATGAAACCAACATAGTCTAACCAGAAATCTAGCACTTTTGTGAGTGATTTCATAATAAAATTTGCAAGATACAAGACCTTGTTATCAACAAGAACACTAAAGAAGAAAGAATCGTAAATTAGCAAGTCTTTCAATCCATTATAATTTATTAACTAATAACCAAATCATCTTGATCAAATAAAATAAGACCTGCAATTATAACTTGCAACTCTCTAATTTCCTTAGATACCAAAACAGATCCATATGCTCACTATCCACCATTCATCGTTGCATAGAACATAAACAAAACTACAATCGCTTTACGAAATTCAGCCACATTATGACCACACCTTCCGGCAACAAATAATATTGATCCATATTGAAACTTATATAATAAATTTATAACTCAAGGTAACATAATATTTTCAAAACTCGTAGAAATCTAATGGTTCAAAAAGGTTTTATGGATATCAGAAGCTGACTGTTTTGACAATCGTCATCCAGAATTCAGTCCCTATTATCCTACTCTTTGGGGTACCTAAAGTGGTCAGATTATGCTGAAATTTATATAGGACATTAATTATATACTACTAAAGAACATATCCAAAATTCACCCTCATCCGATTTACAGAGAGTGAAAAAACCAATTGATAAGTGAACTGTCCAGGGTTCAATTCTACAGAATGCAGTCATAACTCATGCACCTTTTAATTAGTAAACATGACCTGATCCTCATGAAATTTATATCATACATCTATCACATAATGATTTACTGCATAATAAAATTTCGTTACAATCCAACCATACAGTGATTTTAGGGTTTATAAAATTGAGTTACAACCAAAACATGCATATTTCTTTCCAAACTTGTTAGACATGAATCAAGTAGAGAATAGAATTACCACTTCACATTTTAGAAGATGAGCATGATTTCATTGAAACCCAATTTCATGGAAAGCCCTAATTCCCAATTCTCAAATCAAGTCATCAAAACATGAAATTGATGCTCTTTGCTAACTACCCAAGTGCTAAAACATAGAAACTTCAATAATCCATACTCAACTCAAGAAAACCAGATCCAAATACAATTAAGACATCTTTAGTAGAACTAGAGAAATATGAAGAAGTTCCATACCTTCATGCAACCATACCAAGATTAACCCAACGAATCAACAATTCACTAAGCTCAATTTCCTTGATTTATCAAACAACTTTTCTATAGAAAATCTCCAGAGAAAACCAAAATAAGGAGAGAAGAATCAAGTGTTGAAAAGGGAAACCAAAAGCTCCCCGTACACCTTGCATGGATATATATTAAGGCACCTATATTTAAGATTGAGGCAAACTTGAATTTTAAACTGTTGTGAATAAACCCATAAATTGCTAAAGGCACACAAATATTAAATTTTAATTTTCTTATTTTAGCACACCTAGTGCATACTTTGATTTTTAACTCTAATGGGTTTAGTTAAATCCGAGAAAATGTTCGTACTGTTACACTTGTGGTGGTTGTTTCCATCAGAGATTGTATTATATTTTCCACCATATTTTGTAGAAAGATGGTAGAGAAATTTCCAGTTGCACTTGGACTTGTTTCTGGCGAAGATGGTGGTAATTGGTGCTGGTTTCTTAAAATTTTGAAGGAATCGTCAATGTTGATCGTCCGTTGACCACCATATCCGACTGTGGATCTGGTCATTTGAATTATGTTCCTGATATCTTCCCAAATGCTTCGTACTCGTATTGTTCCTACCACATGAAAGGAAATATTCCCTGTTTAGCAAGGGTAAGAGCAGACAAACTGCCGTTAAGTTGTTTGATCAATGCTACAATGCGGTCCCTGAGGATCAATTTTTGAAAAAAGTATCAAGTTTGCGTAAACTGAAGTTGTTCTCGGTTATTATTTGGATGAAGGAGATCTCACTGAAGAATTGGGCTGGTCATATTTTTTTCAGGGAAAATTAAGGTTTGGAGAAAATCTATGCTTACATGACAGGAGGGTTTGGTGTGTCACCCAGCTGCCAGGATCTTCCCTCCCCTCCTAGATTAATGTATTATATTTGGATAATCTAATGGTTGTACTTCCCTCGTATCCCACGTTAGGTTATTTAATTATGTTTCTTTAATCCATCCATAAATTAGGTATTACATCTTTCATTTTGATTCTCTCTTTGTTTTCCAATCAATGGCGATTACGATTTATGGTAATATCACCGCGTTAAAGTGATTTATTTCTCTTGCCTTTCATATTCCATAACATATCATAAACCCTAGGATGGTTTTTATTCTCTCCTCAACCACATAATCGATCCAAGAAGAAACAACTGTTGAAACCTTTGATCTTTTCATAAAAACGCCTTGCACTTTCATGGGTTCTTCCTATATATATGATCTTTGCAATGATTTCCAACCCACATCTACCCTTCGCTTTTGTTTGTAATTCTTTTGATAATGGTGTGTGTTCTATCCATGATTCCTTTATTATTTTATTTAAATTTATTTCCGATCAATCATGATATTTCTATGAAGGATCAAAAATTTGTTCCTTTAGTCATGATTGTGTTTTGTCTTGCTTTTTGCATATGACCTTCATAGGGTTTTGGGTATTTTCCCTAAATCTCTATTTTTATTTTACGTACCTAATATTTCAGGTGAATCGAAAGAGGAGCAGTCAAATCTGTCTTTAAAAGCATATACGTATCACAATTCCTTCAAAAAAAAATATTGGTAAAAGTGATATTATCGCTTCAAAAGGAAACTCTATGAGTGGAGATGAACAACAAAAGGTAAAACAATCATTAAAATCCATCCAGGTTTAGGTCAATTAGTGTTACTAACTTTAATCCATATCCAATCAGATTTCTAGGAGGTCTGCATACAGTCAAACTGCTTGATTCGACACCTAATTAGGCTCTTCGATTCTAGAAAGTTTGGGTCCGAGACAAAGGTATCTTTAGTAATAATAACTAGCCACCACATGAGGAAGACTTGTCATTCCATTACTGAACCGAGTACATTTCTCCAATAAAAATTCGTAATGCAAACCCATATTTCAAACTTCATTTCTGCTAATCAAAATATGGATTTGTGCAGGTTTTAATGTATATTATAACATCTTCCAGATAAAATCGAGTGAAGCAAATATATATTGTAACATCTTTCAATTAAACTGCAGGTAGCTACTTCACTTTTTATTTATAATTTTCTTTCTGTAAGATTTAAGTTCTCGGAGCTTAGGCTTGTTTTTTACTACTCCTTCCAAAACCAAAAAGTTTTTCTTTAATACTCTTGCTTTATGTTGATTTGAAGAATTTGATTGTGTTTAGAGGATTTTGGTTTTGTTTAATGGTTTTCTAGTACATGTTTTTTTTTGTAAGATAAATGCAATCATGAGGGTGGTTCCTGCACCATGGATGGCTAGATGAATGCTCCAGTTATACGTTACAATATTTTTGAATGGAAGTCAAACAAATCTTTGGCTTTATTAGGGCGAATGTAGATCTTCTATTCACATTCAGTACTAGAATGCTCTTCGAGATACATGTAATCTAAACTTACTCATGACAATGCCAAGAGCTATACAATATAACATATTGTTATATTTCATAGCAACATTTTTCCTAGGTGCTCTGACTTATTTTAAAACTTGTCTAGCTTGATTAACCTAGGTGTTTTATTCAGCTATATGAAAAGTAGTTTGAGAATTTTATAGAGTCTTTATACTGGATATGGAATCCCTACCTTAGTAGTTTAACAATATAACTAGCTCTCAGTCTCATTTGGTATTTCTTGGAGTTAAATGATTGTTACAAATTCGAGGATACATATTGATTTCTCTTGGAGGCTTTGCCGTAACTGTGGTCTCAACAAATAGCTTCTGATCGTATATATGCAGTTATAATTTTAAATGTTCAAAATAGAATCTGCAAGTCCATGCTTTATGTGAACTCCGGAACTTTGGTTTTGGTTAAAAGTTTACAAACCAGTATGTGTACTGTGACTGAACCGACTCACAAACGGCAATGATATTTGTACCTTGTACACTTACTAACCATGTTGATTATATTTTCAAGTGTGTTTAAATTATTTGTATGAGATAATTAGCATTTGATTAGTTCTCTAAATACACTAGACTTAATTGATCACTTGTTTGTGACTCAGAGTTAATGTCTTATGTGTTCATGAAAATGAAGGTTAAGCTTTTAAGTTCAAACCGGCTAATTTTGGCTAACCATGTTGAACATAGTATTTGTACATAGTTCGGTTACGGTCTCACCTAACCAGAGTGTATATCTTGCTTATATAAATCAGACTCGAAGATTCATCTAACGGTGGATATTGTTTGCTTGGTTCCAAAGCTATCTTAGCTTAAACCTAAAGCAACCTATGCTTTGAATGTCTATAAAATGGGAACTTCAAGCAACTGGGATCTTTGAATCCCGACACTACTTTTTGGTGTGTCCTAGTTGTATCTATAGTCGTCCTCTCCAAAAATCCTTTTAGGGTTTAGCGACTACAAAGTCTTCATAGGGACTCGTGAAGCCAGGTACAATTATATTTCCTTGATAACTTGAGTATCATGATTTTGATAAAAGTCATCAAAGTTCTCTTCGTCTCAAACTTTGTTGATTCCACAGGTTTTATACTTGTGAGGTGAATAATAATCCAGGCTGCACTTCGGGTTACATAAGTCCGGATTTTGAGGTTTGCTAGAGTTTGTCTATTTCTATCGATTTCCACACCTTTAATCAAACTATTTGATTATAAAGTGAAATCAATTTTCTAGGCATAATCTGGGGGAGGCATATTTGGTTTAAAGTCTTTAATTGAGTAGAAGCAACTCTTAGTTGGTGTGACGTCATCTAATGGAATCAATTGCGTGGAGTCCTACTGGGATTCAAGAGGCGTAAAGAGCGCAATTGTACCTTAATCAGTGGGATACCTTTTAGGGCTCAACTGCATACCAGTCCGAAGTTAATTGGTAGTAGGCTAGTGCATGAAGCAACTTAATACAATTTGGTGTTCAATTTGGACTAGTTCCTGCTTTTTTTTTTTTTACATTTGCGGTTTCCTTGTTAACAAAACTTTTGGTGTATGTGTTATTTCTTTTTCCGCATTATATTGTTTATCTTTATAATTGAAATATCACAGGTTGTGCATTGATCAATCATAGTAGAGACATCCGACCTAGTTTGTTGGATACGACTTGATTGATTCTTGGACATTGGTCTATGGTACTGTCCAAGTTATCTCTTTGTGATTAGGTTCACGAATTTTATTCTGTAAACGTTCTAATCGCAAGAGAAAGAAACAGACACAGAGAGAGATATAACTCTAAGATATTATTCCTTGATTTAGTTTAAGTCTCGGAGTTGTATTGAGTTTGTCCATACAGATCGCCTAAGAAAAAAGTGGTGGTGTATTTTGGAACCCCCGCGTTTTCAAATTGGCACCAGTATCAACGTATTATGACACCAAAAATAGGATAATGATAATAAAATACCACCTGCAAGATCAATCTCTCCGGCAATAACTGCCATTTTATTTCTACTAGAAAGCCCGCAGGAAGGTCAGTCAGCCCAATACTGATGATATGTCGAGCTATTTCTACTGGCGCATCCCGTCTTCCCATTCCTCCCATAGGTCGGCCCATTCTTCCAACTCATTTGTGCAGGCCCATTCTACCAATTCACTTCTACCGATCCATTTTTACCTAAATATTGATCCATCTCGCTACCTCGCGTGTTGATCCATCTATGTTACTTGATGGATAAGTTAGTAAACACTACAAGTACATTATCAGAATTAGTTGACAAACAATTTATCACGGTTGGGAGTTATCTCGAAATAAAGGTTTATCCTAAAAACATAGTTATATAAATATGAGGAACATGAACCCTCAAAATGTACGCAATCAAACCTTAAATGTCTTGCGAAAAATCATGTACTTACTTAAGCGTTAGAGGTTTTTTTGTCGGTATCAGGAGAAGAATATCAACAAACATCATCATCGAGATTGGTTGAGGTAAGAATCTATTTTTCCCGAATATAACCCTTTTATCTAGCTCAGTAGCTTACTTTCAAACATGGTTTAGAAGAAAGTCACATGAGTGCCATTTGCTACATGGTTTGAAGAATTCGAATGCTAATGTATTTATTTTAATTTGCATTACACCCAAAATAAACATAACTTCTTGTTGTTTTTCTGCGAGCACACTCTTGCCATTTATTTTTTTGGTGATTCTTTCGTATGTTTCATAATATTTGATTTTTTTACTTTTGTTAAGTATTCAAAAGACCTATGCAACGGGTATAAACATGACTATCAAATTATCTATATTTATTAGAAGAAGATATAACAACACTAATTATCAAAATTGAATATATATACCATATAGATTTGTCTCTTATTTCCAGGTAAAAATATTAAGAAAAAAATTGATCAATTACTTAGGTAAGTGTGAGTATATTTTCTCCAGTATGTTTATAACCAACAAAAGCCTAACAAGCGATACCAAGCGTGGTGAGTGGAGGAGTGATGAGGTTTTGATGATACAACAATCAGGATTCAACAAACTTACCTATACAAGAAATTGCCCATTACACATCATTTCAACAAACTTACCTATACAAGAATTCATACCATCATAAAAGAAGTTAATTACTCTCCAAATTTCATAACCATGATGAGGTAAGCTAGAAAGTAAGTCTTTAAATCTTTCTCAACTCTCGAAAAAAGACTCATGTTCATTTTGAGAAACATTCATTATATTTTTTCTAAGAGTGATGGTTTTATGTACCATTTTTTTTTTCTTCAGAAACTCTCTAGTCATTTCATTCCACGTCCTAATGGTATTTGGCCTTAAAGAATGCAGCCAAGTCTTGGCTTTCTCATTTAGAGAAAATGGAAACAATTTCAGTTTCACGACATCTTGATTTGCACCAACAAGAGGCATAGTAGCACATACCCCATCAAATTCTTTCAAATGTATGTATGGACTCTCGGAGTCCAATCCATGAAACTTAGGCAGTGCTTGTATCTGCCCATATTTTATCGACACATTACCAGCATTAGCCGAAAGAACTATACAAGAAGGTGTAGAAGTCCTTTCCGGCTGCAAAGAATCCCTAAGGTTCTAGGTCCATTAGCATTGGCTGCGGCTTCAGCCGCCAATCCCACAGCTTCACCTGCCATTGGATGACTAGGGTGGTTCTCTAATACCTTATTAGAAAAACGGTGATAGTTATGCAGTCGATTAAAATGATCAGACCTAGAATATATATTGTATAAACAAAAGAAACAAGAAACAGATACAATGTTATCCAAATGGTTGTGCGGCAACATTTCAGCCTAATCACAACTGAAGCAACAACACTTATTCCCTGCACCCGTAGCAGCTCCTAATGTGGCCAAGTTTTTAAAGTTATCTTACTCCCTATTACGAAGCAACAAAAATCAGCAAACTCTAAAAATAAACCTTTGCAAAACTTGATTCTAAGGAACACTAAATAATTCCCGGCAACGGCGCCAAAATAAGATAAAGAAGTATAATATAGTCGAGGTCGAACAACAGAGGCTATTGGTGTTCAAAAGAGTTCTTAAATCAATATAAGTTGAGTTGTAATGGAAATGCAAAATGCAGCATAAAATAATTGTAAAAGAAATGAATAAATGTTGTGAATCTACCAAGACTTCAAGGTTTCACTTAATGTGTTCAAGTATGTATGTGATCAAATAATAACTCGTATAGAACCGAATAATGATTCACTCTGCCCGTAAGATAAAACGTTTGTATTTATGAGTGCAACTAAAAATACCATTACATAAACGGTCTGCGAGTTAAAACCCCAAAGGTGTCACTATCCATCCACAAAAAACCCATCAAAATAAAAGTAACACAAAAACCCCAACAAAACAAAAGAAACTCGCGATTGATGAAACCAAAATTTGGTTTCATCATAAAATTTGATGAAACCCCAAAGAATTCGATGAAACCAAATTTTGGTTTCATCATAAAATTTGATGCAACCAATTTTAAAAATTGAGTTTTTGTATCAATTTTTAAAAATTTGGGGTTTTTGTATCAATTTTGTTTAACATGGAGTTTTAATGGATCCCAAACATTTGAGTGGGATTTTTGTACCACAAATTTGATCACCTTGGGTTTTTATGACTAGTTTTGTTACATAAATATTGATATTATTTTCTAAATATAAAGCCATATTGAGAAATGTCACAGGGATTTCATAGCATTCGATTTCATAGCATTCAATGTATCCAGAAATCACACTAAATCTAAGAAGTTTGTAGACACTCAACACAAATTTTCAATCAAACAAATATGAAATGGATTAAGTATTAAAATGATTTATTGATGATCAACTTAAGAACATTGGATCTATTAAGCTTCCCCTCTTGTCTTGGCAGAGAGGGGTTTAACTTCTTATTATTGTGTAGACAACCATTGAAAAATATTGAATCAAAACTCTAATGCACAAGAGAACTTAAAACTAAACTAATGAGAAAACTAAAGAAAAGCAAATTCAGATTGTGATAGTTCAGCGTACCCTCCTGGTTGGTTATTCTTCTCCTTTTATACAGCAACAACTTGACTTACCGTCTGACTTCTAGCTCAACAAATTAGTCCTATATTCATGCCAAAAAGACCTGAACCAACCCGTATTCATCTCTTCATTTGATACACGGAAAACCCATTTGTAATACTTGATTCAAACATTTCCTGGATTGAGGGAAAATCACTCCACAGTTGTAATCTCTTCCTCCTGTTTCTGCCTAAAGATGGCTGAAATCAGTTGTTGACTTCTTCGGATTCAGTTGATAGATACGGCTGTTGAGATCACATGAAGATTTTGTGAAAACTGTTGTTGACTCGATCTGTCTTTCCATTCTCGTCTACAAACAGTACATAGCCACCACTGACTACGATTCTTCCTCCCATCAAGAAAATTGTCTTCACCAGCAATCACCGGTTACTACTGCGTTTCACTAACCCTCTAATCTTCAGCTGAATCACCTCTGAACCCTACTTCATACAATGAATTGATGGTCGCAATTCACTTTCCAGTTACCGTGCAATGACCAACGAACTGCCAAGCCCCAAATTTATTCTCATTTACATCTGTAGATTTAGGTATACGTCCACCATTTCTTTGCTCTTCTAGACGTCAAATCCACCAGCAACAGCAATTGTTCTTCGCCATTCAAAACAAATTTTAGGTCAAAACTCAATCGACCCCAAAATACCACAGATGCACTCTTGCTTTTGTAGCAACTTGAAGTAATTAGCACCTGCATCACCTGGCTCTTCTTGCTGATTTCTTTGCTTGATCCAGTCCATACCTTTCGATGAATCGAACCCTTTTCTCTAACAGTTTTATATTCACAAATTAACCCAAAATAACAATAGCAACTTACTTATCTTCTGTTCTACAGCTTCAAGATTTATCCAAATCACCAATTTGCTCAAATACAAGTCTGTTGTTGGAGGAGGTCTTCAAATCGAGTCGTCATCGGCGGCTTGAAAATGAATTGAAGCTCAGATCCATTTTCCTTAGTTAAAAACGTCACCAGTAGATTTTCTTTCTTCTTGGTTTGATAAAAGACAAAATATGTCTTAGTGCCTCCATAAATAAATGTGGTACGAGAGTAACCACGTTTCACTTTCTTTTAGCACCTAATGGACCTGACCTGTTTGAATAAGCAAAGACCATTCTTTTCCCTGCCCATGCCATGGCATATGTAGCCAAGCAGGTGGTGCGCCCCATGAGTTGTTGGTTTGCCAGCCCACAAACTCTAGTTAAACTCTGACTCCATTGGCAATGCAAGTCGCAAGTGCCAATTTAGCTTCTAAGCCATTTATCCTCCGGGTGAACGGATTTCTCTTGTAATTCCTGTAAATGACTTAAAACAATATTATTACCCAAATATCGAGACCTAGCTAGTATAAATGTGAGTATAAAAATGTCGCACCTACGTTCTTATCAGATTTTCTCCTCAAAAATAGTGAAGCTAATAAGGTTGAAGACATTATACTAGAAAAGCGTCTTGTGAACCCTTGCCTAATACCTCTGATGCTGAAACTTCTGTTTCCAATGCCAGTCCTAATAATATCATAAATGTCCAGATAGCTCAAAGGTGCACAATAGATGGAACACAAACTAATAACGCGTCTTTGGAAAATCATGGTTTTTTTTTTCATCAATCATTTTTACTTGTCTTTACTGCTCTCTAATTGTTTTCAATAATTTAGTTAACATTAAGTGATATATTAGTTTTCAGTTGATTCTTTACTTCCCATAACATCTAGGTTTATTTCTTGCATGCATTTATTACCAGTTTATTTCTCACGTACATTACTATAGCAGGAAGCATAAAAGATATTTTCTAGACAACACGTTTATTTACTTGTTAATAAGTTCTCACTTTCTTTGTCATCCAAAAATGAAAATCATTTCCTGGAATGTCCAGGGTTTAAAAACTTCTTCTACTAGGAACCATCTTAGTGATTTGATTAGGTCTCAAAATCTAGATATATTTTTTCTATGTGAGACTAAGATTACTCAAGATAAAAGTAAGCCACTCCTAAAACACCATAATTATCCAAATCAAGCTTACATTGAACATATAAGTCAATCAGGAGGTTTAGTGTTGCTTTGGAAAAATGGTTTCAGATGTGATTTACTTTATGCTAGTCATAGCATGTTCAACTTAGCAGTTCAATCTGACCCTGGTAAGCCAAAATATCTTATTACTTGCATGTATGGTTTTACTGATTATTCTTGGAAAAAAGAACAATGGGAATTCATGGAAAAAACCAGTGAGATGCTAAGAGGTCCTTGGATAATTGTCAGAGATTTAAACTTTCATATTCTAGGTGATACTCAAAGTGCATCTTCTTATGCAGATGGTCTAGTAAATAGTATTGTTAATACCTGTGGTCTTGAGGATATAGGTTTTGTTGGAAGATACTATACTTGGACTAGTAACAATTTAGGTACTGGTACAAGAATATCTAGAATAGACATGGCTCTAGGCAATACTAACTGGAACTATCATTTTACAAAGTCTCAGTTATTGCATCTCACTCAAGTAGGAAGTGATGACAGCCCCATTATGCTTATAACTGATTCAACAACTCTTACTAGTTGGAAACCCTTCAAATTTTTTCTGACTTGGTTAAATGATGAGAGTTGTGTTTCTGTGATTGAGAATGCTTGGAAGACAAATGTTTCTGGTTCACTTGGCTATCAACTTGTTAAGAAATTCCAGTTCACAAGAAAAGAATTATATTTGTGGAATAAAACCCACTTTGGAAATGTCAATCAAAGAGTGGATTAGCTGTAAAAAGGACTTGATGTACTACAAGCACAACCTCCTTCTGATAAAAACCATAATAATATTTTATGCATCAACAAGGATCTCTCCAAATGGCACAAGAATAAAATTGAATTCTACCAGCAAAAATCCAGGGATCAGTTCATCACAGATATGGACAATAACAACAAGTATTTTCACAACAAGACTAATAGAAGAAGAACCAAAAACAATATTGATTCCTTACATGACCACAACAACAATTGGATACATACAAGAGAGGATATATCTCAACATCTTACTTCTCATTTCAAAGATATAATTACTTCTATTGATGTCAATCTAGATGACAATCTTTTCATGCTTATTCCTTCTATTATGTCTGAGGAAGATAATCAACTTCTATTACAAAATCTTCATGTAGATGGTTACAAAAAGGAGGTTATACATAATTCTAATGGGTCTTCCAAGGGTAATATTTGGATTTTATGGTCCAATGATATGACTACTCTGGTAGTTATAAACTCTAGTAGGCAAGCCATTACAATTGAGACAAGGGGTGTCTTAATTTATTTTGTTCATGCTAGTTATTTTCAAGTTACTAGAAGAAGGTTATGGCAGCAACTTTCTTCCACAAATGATAGTATTCAGTGGTTAGTTATGGGAGATTTTAATTGCATCTTGCGTAATGATGAAAAAAAGGAGGCCGTGAACCAAGAACTTCAGTCATTAATGATTTTAGTGATTGGATGGATGATAATAATCTTTTTGAGGCTGATTAGTTGGGTTCAAATTCACCTGGCATAATGGTCAATCTGGTGTGCGTAGAATTCTTTGTGAACTTGATCATCCAATTATTAATGAGGCTTGGTTAATAAAGTTTGAGAATTGGAGGTGTAAATCTCTTCCTAGGGAAGTTTTCGACCATTCCACTCTTGTTGGTTACACTTTTGCTAATGCAAGGCCTAAACGATCTCCTTTTCGGATTCAAAAGATGTGGTTCGCTCATCCAAATTTTTTACGCATGGTTATGGACAGTTGGAATGAGCCGGTGGAGGGTTCTCATGCTTATATTTTTCCTTACAAATTGAAGCATCTTAAAGTTGCTATCAAGGCCTGGAATTTAACAACTTTTGGTAACGTGTATGGAAGTTGCACTCCAGGTCTCAGATGAAAATACGGAAGATGAATCCAAATTGAATGCAATGAAAGAAGCATCGGTTTGTCTAGAAGAGGTGCGTCTGCAGCATGCTATTATGTTAAAGAAAAAGTCAAGAAACAATAGGTTGGTTGATGGTGCAAGTAATACTGCATTTTTTCATGCTAATATTTATACTCAAAGGAGTAGTAATATTATCTATGAACTTGTGGATGAGAATGGGAATACTATTTCTAATTATGACTTGATTAGAGAATGGAAGGTTCAATTTTTTGAATCAAAATTCAATGGTTCTGAGAAACCTATTGATGAGAGTCTGTTTCTTTATGAGCATGAGTGTATTTCTGAGGAAGAAAGCATTCTTATGGATACTGTTCCTTCGGTGGAGGAGATTAAAAGGGAAGTTTATGATTTGGGTGCTGATAGTGCTCCAGGGCCGGATGGTTTCTCAGGATGTTTTTATAGACATTGTTGGGATATCATTCATCAAGATCTTATAAATACAATCACATATTGCTGGAAGCATAAGTTAATTCCTCAAGGTTCGAACTCGAGCCTTTTAATTCTTTTGGCCAAGGTGCGAGGTGCTAATACTCTTCGTAATTTTCGTCTTATTGGTCTTAATAACTTTTTCTTTAAAATTTTCACTAAGATTTTGGCTACAAGACTTAGTGGAGTTCTTGATAAACTTGTTTCGGAAGAACAAGTTGCTTTCATGAAGGGTAGAAATATTCATGAGAATATCAGTGTGTCTTCTGAAATGGTGAATGAGTTGAAATGTCAACGCAAGGATGGCAATGTGGGTCTTAAGTTGGATATTTCTCAATCTTTTGACACTGTTAGTTAGTCTTTTGTCTTGGAGGTATTTAGAAGATATGGTTTCTCGGAGAGTTGATGTTCGTGGATTCTTACTATTCTCAGTTCAGCTCGTATTTCAGTTCTTCTTAATAGAAGTCCTGAGGGTTTCTTCAAAATTAATAGAGGTTTGAGACAAGGTGATCCTTTGTCTCCTCTTATTTTTGTGCTGATTGAAGATGTTCTTAGTAGGAATCTCTCCAAGCTTTTTCTAAACAAAAGCATGACTCCTATGCTGACAAAAAAAGGTATTTCCCCTACTCATATATTCTTTGCTGATGACATTATGATTTTTTGCAAGGGCAATATGAAGAGTTTGAATAATTTTTTGAGCTTACTTGGTAAATATCAAGATGCTTTCGGTCAAACAGTTTGTCGCCAGAAAAGCAAAGTTTATTATGGTGGTAACTCTATGAGAAGGTGTAGAACAATCACGGGATTGTTGGGTATGGAAGTTTCCACTTTTCCAGATCGTTATTTGGGTGTGCATATTATGCATGGGGCTGTTAAGTATCGTCACATTTGTAATGCGATTGAAAAGATTAAGAAGCAATTTTCGGTTTGGAAAGGGATATTACTTTGTTTTCAAGACAAGGTGGTTCTTATTAATTCGGTGATTGCTAGTTACTCGATTCACAACATGGCTATTTATAAATGGCCTCGTAAGTTTATTGATCAATGTGAGAGAGCTATTCACAATTTTATTTGGTCAGGTGATTCTGGTGTGAGACGTAAATTTGTTGTAGCCTATGATAAAGTTTGTTGTCCGGTGGAGGAAGGTGGATTAGGTATTTCTAAATTAGTTGTTACCAACAAGGCGGTTCTTATGAAATTGTGGTGGAATATTCGGTCTTCTAAGAAGAAATGGGCTTGCTTTCTTTATGCTAAATACACTACTAGGAAGGGTAAAATAAAAGAGTATGGTGTTGATTCTTCCATTCATCCAGGTATTAGACAAATTTATAAAATTGTGGATAGCAATACTAAAGATGGGCGCTCCACTTCTCTATATTTTGATATTTCGTACGGCTACACTATCATTGCTGAAATTATTGGTGAAGATGGACTGGATTGTTCCGTGAAGGTCAGTGATTTGGTTATAAACAATGAATGGGTTATGCCGGATGCTCACTTGCATAACTTGCTCCGTGTTGGTGTTGTTTTGAATAACTTTCCACGGCCTTTGGGGGGGGGAGGATTGTAGAGTTTGGATACCTGATTTGAAGGGTGAATTTTTGGTCAAGACAACAAAGAATTTAATTCGCAAAGATTATGTCCAAGATGATATTTATGCTCTTTTATGGCGCAAGGTAGTTCACCCAAACCTCGCTGCTCAGAACTGGAAGATAGAACGTGGGGCTTGTGTAACTCTTTACAAAGTCCAAAACAGGTTCAAAATTTCTCTTGTGAATAGATGTTATTTGTGTAGGTTGGAGGAAGAATTCATGGAACACATCTTATGGACATGCACCTTTGCAGTTCAGGTTTGGGATTGGATTTTTTTATTTTCAATTTACCACCTCATTTGAACCTTATTACATCTTATAAGGCTGCCAAGGGGAGGAGTAGAATAATCAAAGACTTATGGCTGATTACTAACTTGATTGTTAGAGCTGAGTTGTGGCTCACTTGTAACAAGGTTGTTTATGACAAGAAATCATCCAACTTAGATTTATTTAAAAAAACATGTTTTCCTCCTGGTGCATGAACATTTAGTTCATGTAAAAAGCTATATGCATAATTATGTATCAGATTTGAGTATTCTAAACTACTTTAGAGTGCATCATAGAGTGGTGAAGTCTATACAGCCTATTGAGTGTCATTGGCAGCCTCCTCCTAGGAACGTTTTACTCATTTGTTGTGATGGAGCTGCTAGAGGTAATCCGGGGCGTGCTTGTGCTGGAGTTGTTGCTAGGAATGCTGATTGTAGTGTGGTTGGAGCGATGAGTATTGGCCTTAGTGTAACTAATAATTACATGGCGGAACATTTTGGTATTATGGTGGGTTTGGAGTGGGCGGTAAAATGGGGAATGCGCCATGTTTTGGTTCATTCAGATTCAATAAGTGCTATCACGGTGTTTACTAATTCAGATATTCCTTGGTTAATCAAAAAACGGTGGGTTCGAGTTCAATAATATTATGACTCAATTACTTTTGAGCATACTTATAGGGAGGCGAATTTTGATGTTGATACGATGGCTAAAAGAGGTTATTTAATAAGGAACAGAGAAGGGTTAAACTATGATGAAAGGCCTTTCTTCCTTAATTCTATTGAATTTCCTAATGTTTCCTATTTCAGATTCAAATAGCTTATAAGTTTTTTGGGGTCCTTTGACCTATTTTTCTTGTAATCGCTTTGTACATATTGCTATTTATTAATACAATTTTGGATTTACCAAAAAAAAGCTTACTAGAGTCCCTTCCCGTCAAGAAATTCATGATACTGTCAAGAGTATGGAGAACTGGAGTGCCCCAGAACCTGAAGGCTTTCAAGATGGTTTTTATAAGAGTCTGTGGATGGGAGAAAATGATTTTCTGGTTTCTTAGGAAGTGAGGAGACGACGGATCAGATGAGACTCCACGAACCGAGCAAACTTCTTAACCTCACACAGATGCACTGCAAAGGGAGTGCTTAGATTCGAGAGATAAATAGGTAGGACTCCGGCCTAAACCAAGTCAATGGACGTTCCAGCGTCAATTCGGTCACAAAGAGGGAGATGGGTTGATCTGCAGGAGGGAAGCTGAGAACTGTGTGGGATCAGTGATGATCAAGGATTGTGGATGTGTTTAAGGTTTCTGCAATTGTTGTGTGAACTAATGAGTTCGAATAAGTTCTGGTAGATTGATGAATTCTTGATAGTAATTACTCGAGAAATTATGTGTAGCCAAAAATGTTATTTTTTTAATCATGGATCTAGAGACTTATTTATACTGTCAGAGTAATGAGCACATTGATCCCTGTAAGTGTGCCGGTTTCTTGAGTGAAATAGTGGGAAAGTGGGAGATCGTGGTAAAGTCAGTTTCGTGTCATCTTGAGACTTGACTGATCGTGCACCCACTACTTTGCTAACTCCTTCAACTGTTTGCACGACTTACTCACATTTCTCGTCGTGGATGAACACACGTGTCGTAGGCCGCCAAACCAAAACCCTAAGTGATATCCCCCCATTTGTGACGTGACTGATGTCTCACGAATCGTGGAGTCAGTTATTGACTGATTAGATAATGTGTCTAGGTTTTGTTGAATCGAGCATTATTGACTGATGCTCAGTGATTCATGAATGTTAATATTACTCGTCTGAGCAAATATTGTAAATTCGAAGAGTTGTTGAATATTGAGTTGCAGTTAATATTCGAGTTGCCCAGTTGGGCGAATTACTGAATATTGATGAGCTACTGAATATAAATGGACAATTCGAGTAACTGAGCAAATATTGCTCGATTGGACGAATTACTGATAAATTACTGAATGTTGATAATTGGGTCAATATTCGGGCAACTGATCTAGTATTGCTCAATTCGACGAATTATTTATTGGTGACGTGACCCATTAAAATATTAATTAAAATATTGGTAGATTACCAAATATTACCTAATTAATCCAGATGTTGATTGCTGGATCAACATGAATTTATTAGTGTTTGAACTTGTTCAAAATGATGATTCGTGGAGCATTTTGTTCGAAACCCTAACTTTTGAGCAATTGTTCAACAATTGACGAATTGCTGAAAATAGGTCATGAGTGAGGGACTGACCACATGGGATGTTGGACGACCATGTGATGCCCGAGTGCTCGTGTGATCATGTACCAGGGTCCTTGGTTGACCGGTTGGTGAAAGAATGATGATTATATGCCAGTTTCATCATTTATTAAATTAGTGCCCGATTGAGCATTAGGTCATAAAACCTAATTTATGGAGAAGTGATGGGCCGATCAAGAGGGCATGAAACTGGCCATTGGTGGTCATGGGACCAACTAATGGTCGATTGTGCAAATTTCAAGTTGGTTGGAAAGAGTTTGGACCCAATATGAGCAATTGAGCAAATTAGGTCAAAATTGTGAATATGTGTGGGACCGACTTTCTGTAAGCCTTAGGGACGGCCTTGGTCGGTTAAGGAGGCATGCCCGTGTCACCATAATGTCCGTGTCTCAGTCCTGAGAGCCTCGGTCTTTTCTGATGTGTGTTTGGGCAATATCTCAGATTTTCAGAAGAGTTTGATCTTTGACTGAAACTCTTGATTTTGCCCGAATGAGCAAAGTAGAACTTTGCTCGTTTGATCAAAATTTAATAAATATTAAAGTAATAATATTTTATTGTTTGGCCTGAGTAGCCTAGTCGGTCGTGTGACCATGTTGACTTTTGGCTTTTTCATGGTTTGAGCAATATTTAAGAAAATATGAAGAAACCATGATTTTTGCTCAAACGGAGGAGTTTCATGAGATGCAGAAATAGTAATAAAATTAAGGTTTGGCAAGTGTGGGACCGGCCACGGTCAAGGCATGGTCGGACGGCTAGGAGCCCGGTCCCGTGATACTTTTCCAAATTTAAATTATTTTTCATGATACGGGGGAAATTCCATGAAACCAAGTTTTGTTGAAACCATGAAATTTCCATGAGATGAGGGAAATAATAATAATAATAAAATTAGGGTTTGGAAAGTGTAGGACCGGCCACGGCCAAGGCATGGTCGGTCGGCTAGTAGGTTGGGAAACCCACAATAAAATACTGCAAGTGCACAGTGTCTAACTAGTAGAACAATGGCAAGTACAAGTCGTTCCCACGAGGAGTGTGAAATACCCTACCAATTAATACCAAAAAAAAAGTAATCAACAAGATGATGTTTAATGATTTTTAAGATGTTCGGGACGAAATGAAATAATAAATAATAAAGACCTAACCAAAATAGGGAATGAGTTATTAGGATTTTCGGTTTCCACCAATTAATTATGCAAACTTTACTAATCATTAAAAATATATTCTATGCCTTTTCAAATACTGTCTCTCCGCTGTAATTTTCTTCGCTTCTTATGTGGTGATCCTAAAGCATTACATATCTATCCTTGCATACCACGTCTAGGGATTTAACCAAAGCACAAAATATCAATTCAAAAGTATAAATAATCAAGAAAATCACATAAACAATTAAATACAAGCTTTTATGAAGATAAATTACTAGTCATTCAAATCATTATTAAGCATATAAATGTAGAGTTTTCATAATAAAATTGGGTTATACCTAAACCCTAACATGGTTCTAGTTAGCCATGGCTTTCTCAAAAGCCATAAAAAGATTAAAATCAAAATTAGCTAAGCAAGAACAAAAACAAAGAGATGAAACTTCCAACTCCAAATGCTATTCTACCTAAACGGCCGTAGCCGGGCCTCCCCTCCTTCCTCTGTAGTCGTAGCTCCGGCTTCCCAATCTCCAGGCGGCCTCCCCCCCACTCTGAGTTTCTGTTAGAGTATCAATATATACTCCTGTGAAATAGTCGTAACAAATAAGACCTAGCAGCTGCTTAGGCCCAGTCCATCAAACATCCACATGCTGATTTCCAAATCCAGGCCCTTAAAAATCTGAGTACTCCCTGGATCCGACTGCAACACCAACACCAGTACCAACAAATCGTCCAAATTTATATTGCCATCCACTGTTTAAACGGCTGAACTTTGTAACCATCAATCTTCTATCCATCCCGAGCACTTTCTTTTCTTCTTCACCGTTGACGTACACAACATCCAAACAACATCAACACTCATGGTTGCTGCAAATTCATTATTCTGTCCCTCTAACCTCCTACAAGAAGTCAGACCTTCCTCCACCAACTCCTTTTATCTCAGTGCACCCACCTATATCAGCTACTCTCTTCAATAGATACCAACAGCCTCACAAAGCTTCGACCAGCTAACACACGCCTTTTAGCTTCACTGTCCATTTTCATTTTTCAATCTCGAGCATAGCACCCTGACCTTCTTAATTCTGGCAACAACACCAGCTTCTCATTGCCTAGCCGACCATCTTCCTTTGTTGCCTGACTGCAATTTCCCTGAACATCTCACCACCGTATGGAAAGCTCACCCAATCTATCTTCACCACTTTGTATTTCTGCAGAACTGGATTTCGCAGTCAAGACTTACCACTGTCGCTGCCTGTAACCTTTCTCCATCAGTCGCAACTAGCTCGACCAAAATAAACCTGAATCAGTTAACATTCACAACTATCCTCTTCCGTAAAATACCTAGTTCGAATCTGCTGCGTTTAAGACCACTTCTAGACTACCAACCCATCTCCTAAAGCTAGGAATCGCTGGCAGTACATGGCAACATATACCCATCTTCACCTACTGCTCCACTTTCTACTCTGCAAACAGAAGTTTTGCAGCACAAACTCCAGCCAACGAACTCGTCCTTTCGATTCTTAGTGAGAACTCCGGTTCCACTTCGTTTTCGCCTGCTTCTCGATGGTTCTCCATCCATAACAATCAATACCCATCTATATAAAATGATGCCGCCTCAGACTCCATTCATTTATATTTATCTACGAAGTTTCATCCCATTAAGATCATAGCTTGGACCTCTCATAGCTGCTGTCTTTGGAAGCTTAGGTTCGGAAGACAAATACATGAATTCTACTTGATGAGACTCGTAATAAGAGAGAAGATGCTTTTCTGTAAGAACTGTCATGTGAGGATTAAAACACATCACAGATGTGGCTAGAGAATGGGCACGTCCCACTTTATTTTTTGAAGCTTCACATGCTAGTCGTTTGCAAATGCCACTAACGAGATGTGATGAATAATTTAGTGGAATTTCACGAGCTTCAATAAATAAAGGTAATTCTTTAGTATCCTGTATTCACTGGCCTGGAGATGACTTATATGCTGATGATATATACGGAGATACCAGGCCAGCTATATTGGGGTTGCTGATACATGGAGATACCAGGCCAACCCCGTTTTATCATGGTGGTTGCTGATACATGGAGATACCAGGCCAACCCGGCTGCTGATATATAGAAATACCAGGCCAGCCCATTTCATTACTGCTGATATATGGAGATACCAGGCCAGCTTAATAAGTGATGCTGATATATGGAGGCACCAGGCCAACCCGGCTGCTGATATATAGAAATACCAGGCCAGTCCATTTCATTGTTGCTGATATATGGAGATACCAGGCCAGCTTAATAAGTGTTGCTGATATATGGAGATACCAGGCCAGCATATTTGATCATTGTGGTTGCTGATACATGGAGATTCCAGGCCAACCACATTTTGCCATTTTCCTCGCAAACACCATTAAGTCTCACATTTTGTTGTTTATTCGATGGATGATCGAATTCACTTGTACTTTCTACAAAAGCACTAAAATAGTATTAGTAACTAAAACATTGTATCCTAGCTAATATAAATATAGATATAAAATGTAGCAATTACATGCTTATCAACACCCCCACACTTATATTTTGCTAGTCCTCGAGCAAAACAGAGATATTATGCAATCAATTTTTATTTTTATTTTATTTATTTTTAAGAAAAGTGAAAATCTGCAAAAATATGGATAATTACCCACTCCCCCACACTTAAACATTACATTGTCCTCAATGTAATTGACTCATCCAACGTAGAAATTAAGATGGGAAATGAAAAAATAAATAAAAAGAAAATAAGAGATAGAGTAGAGGGAACAAATCTGATGGGTTGACTCCCATAAGCGAAAGTTATCTATTTCCCTACTTGCCAGTAGCACGTTCCCAAACAATGTGGGGTTGGTACCCCAAGGTAAGCTACGAATTATACATATAGAGTCTGAAAAGTTTGGGATCAACCCAACTAATCCGATTAGTCGAAAACATGAACCTGTAGTAAGAAATATTAGTACCCAGAGAGCTAAAACTGAATTCAATCTTATTCAAAACATAATTCGAACCTTGAATATGAAGTAAATCAGGTTCGCAGATGATTAGTAAAGATTGTCTAAAGAATTGAACAGTTGTTGTACTCCCTAAATCTGGTTCTAAGTCAGCGGAAATAACTTCCACGACTGATATTGGTTCAAATTCAGCTAAGTTGGGCACACAAACATATGTTGGTTCAAATTCACTCGTTGAACAAGGCCTCAATGGAGCAATAACATCACGACTCATGGACCCATTATCATCTAAAACGGTTTCATTATTAAGGTTCAAAGTCAGAGCTTTCTCAACTAATGGAACTAGTCGAGACTCGGTAAGAACTAGAGGTTCTAGTTTGGGCTTCCATTTATTAGTGTCTAGCAGCGGTGTGGAGTCTAACAAAGCATTGACTTCACAAATAACACTATCACCATCAAAATCATACCCAAAATGTGCTAAGAAAACCTCTAGTGGATCTTCCAAGTGGTCCTTGCAAAAGCTTTGCGAGTGCATCTTTTCGCATATAGCACTTCAGACTAAGGTACCTAAAATAAAAAAAAAATCAAACAAACTGCGTAAAAAGAAACTAAAGAAAATCAAAAATCAAAAATAAATTATGTACAAAAACTAAAAATAAACTATATACAATGATATCAACTAGAGAGTATTTTGCAACCACTCCCCGGCAGCGGCGCCAAAAACTTGGTAGGTTGGGAAACCCACAATAAAATACTGCAAGTGCACATTGTCTAACTAGTAGAACAATGGAAAGTACATGTCGTTCCCACGAGGAGTGTGAAATACCCTACCAACTAATACCAAAAACAAAGTAATCACCAATATAATATTTAATGATTTTAAGATGTTCGCGACGAAATGAAATAATAAATAATAAAGACGTAACCAAAATAGGGAATGAGTTATTAGGATTTTCGGTTTCCACCAATTAATTATGCAAACTTTACTAATCGTTACAAATATATTCTATGCCTTTTCAAATACTGTTTCTCTGCTGTAATTTTCTTCGCTTCTTATGTAGTGATCCTAAATCACTACCTATCTAACCTTGCATACCACGTCTAGGGATTTAATCGAAGCACTAAATATCAATTCAAAAGCATAAATAATCAAGAAAATCACATAAACAATTAGATACAAGCTTTTATAAATTACTAATCATTCAAATCATTATTAAGCATACAAATGTAGAGTTTTCATAATAAAATTGGGTTCTACCTAAACCCTAACATGGTTCTAGTTAGCCATGGCTTTCTCAAAAGCCATAAAAAGATTAAAATCAAATTTATCTAAGCAAGAACAAAAAAAAAAGAGATGAAACTTCCAACTACAAACTCTATTCTCCCTAAACGGTCGTAGTCGCGCCTCCCCTCCTTCCTCTGTAGCCGCAGCTTCGGCTTCCCAATCTCCAGGCGGCCTCCCCCAACTCTGAGTTTCTGTTCGAGTATCAATATATACTCTTGTGAAATAGTCGTAACAAATAAGACCTAGCAGCTGCTTAGGCCCAGTCCATCAAACATCCACATGCTGATTTCCAAATCTAGGCCCTTAAAAATCTGAGTACTCCCTGGATCCGACTGCAACACCAACACTAGTATCAACTAGCTCGACCAAAACAAACCCGAATCAGTTAACATTCACAACTGTCCTCTTCTGTAAAATACCTAGTTCGAATCTGCTGCGTTTAAGACCACTTCTAGACCACTAACCTATCTCCTAAAGCCATGAATATCTGGTAGTACATGGCAACACATACCCATCTTCACCCACTGCTCCACTTTATACTCTGCAAATAGATGTTTTGCAGCACAAATTCAGCACAAACTCCAGACAACGAACTCGTCCTTTCGATTCTTAGTGAGAACTCCGGTTCCACTTCGTTGTCGCCTGCTTCTCGATGGTTCTCCAGCCATAAAAATCAATACCCATCTATATAAACTGATGCCGCCTCAGACTCCATTCATTTATATTTATCTACGAAGTTTCATCCCATTAAGATCATAGCTTGAACCTCTCATAGCTGCTGTCTTTGGAAGCTTAGGTTTGGAAGACAAATAAATGAATTCCACTTGATGAGACTCGTAATAAGAGAGAAGATGCTCTCTGTAAGAACTGTCATGTGAGGATTAAAACACATCACAGATGTGGCTAGAGAATGGGCACGTCCCACTTTATTCTTTGAAGCTTCACTTGCTTGTCGTTTGCAAATGCCACTAACGAGATGTGATGAATAATTTAGTGGAATTTCACGAGCTTCAATAAACAAAGGTAATTCTTTAGTATCCTGTATTCACTGGCCTGGAGATGACTTATATGCTGCTGATATATACGGAGATACCAGGCCAGCTATATTGGGGTTGCTGATACATGGAGATACCAGGCCAACCCCGTTTTATCATGGTGGTTGCTGATACATGGAGATACCTGATAGGTGCCTAAATTACATCTTTTGAGTATTAATTTCGTATGCTTTTCGTAACTATTTCTCTTGTATTTTTGTGTGTTATGCTTTGTTTTGCTTTTTATAGGTACTTTGGAGTCACGTGACTTAAAAGAGCGAAAATAGGCGCTGATGGTGTTGTTCGACGACCTTGGGGGTTTATAGAGATGAAGCACAAACACCATAGCTTTAAAGTGTCAAAACAGATGTTACTCGAGCACCAGGCACTAAGTACTCAGGGCCACCACCCCACTATATTTCATAAGTCAGAGAACCTAGGTCGAACAAGATCTCATAGTTCAGACCATCACAGTCTTGTCTCGTCTCAATGCACCAAAACCGCCGTCTGCTAGCCATTTTCCCAATGATGTTTTCTAAGGGTTTGCTGCCGATCCAAGCATCACTGCCGGCTAACCAAGATTTCAGATGGTTTGTATCTCAGAATTTGTGACAAGCACAGTGTGTTGATTCAAGTTCGGTAAAGATTTTTGTTACAAAACTTGCTGAGGCAACAGGGTTGAGCTGGATTCGTTGAGGGAGAACCAACACTAGTTCTTCTATCTCACCTTCAGGTAGAAGTTCACTGCCAAGAGCAACACCGGAAGATTTAGGTCATATGGCTGGGTTTTCAAGGGTATTTCGAGTACGAAATGGGAGCAGACATTGGGTTTGTGATGTATTTGATGTCTAGAAAGAAGACGTTGCTGCTATTGATATTGTGTATAATAAAAGAATAAGGTAGTAATTGTGTTCTCTGAGAAGAATGGAAGAATGGGTTATGTATGCTCACAAGGAAGGAGTTGTGCAACCTCTATTATACAAGAAGTACACAACCTTCATCAGTTCGAGACTGGCACATAAGATGCTTGTGGAAATGCCTGAACTAGCATTGCCAACAGTTAGATAAAGGTTCTGGTGGGCATTTGCTGAGAGTTAGGACATGGAATGGAAGGTTCAGTTCCAAGCCGGGAGAAGCTAAGAAGAAGTCGCAGGAATTGGAGATTGGTGATATGAATATCTTGCCAGGGAATGAGAGTTGTGGCTGGTAATGAGATTATGAAGCTAGTGGTTGTATTGATGGCAGTGAGGAAGAGAGAGACTGAGGTTTGAGCCAGAGTTGGAGATAAGAATGCATTGGGGTTTAATTTGAAGCTGGAGATGGCTGCCATATGATGTTGAGTTTACGCTGCTGTGTAAGAACTATGGCAGTTTATAGAGTAGTGCGAGTAGAACTGGTGCTTGTGGTGGAATTGCAGCTGAAGTGCAGCTGGAGGTAATGCTGTTCTTGAATCAATTGCAGGTACAGATGCAACTGGGTTCTTGTTGCTACAGGGATAAGGTTTTGGAATTGGTGAATGGTTGCTGAGCCTTGGTTTTGTGCAGTCAGTTAGCACTGTTGCAGGTGGAGTTTGGTGGTCTATTGGTGATTAAATGGGTCGGTGGATCTATATAGCTGGGAGAACAAGTGTTACGCTAGGAATAAATGAAGCAGTTGTAGTTGGTGGTATCTAAGATGCCATGGTTGCTGCTGAATGGATTGAAGAGATATGGGTTCGTGGTGCTGTTTTGAATGCAAATGCAGGGAAGTGATAGCTTGGTTTCAGCTGGATTATTTAGCTGAGAGTGAGCTAAGAGTTTGGATGCAATGTTAAGCTGTTGTTGCCGTTTGAAGTCAAATACAGGGGAGATGGTCGAAGTCTATATTGAGTCGATACAGGATAGGCTTGACTGAAAAGGAAGGATTAATGGTTGGTGCAGCTGCCAGTGAGCAGTGAGAGCGTTGGTAGTGATTAATGGCCTGAAACCAATACTGCAGAAATTGCGCGAAAGTGAGCAAAAATGGCGCGCCGGTGGCACTAGCCCCGGTTGTCGGAATTCGCAACTTGAAGCATGAATTGCAATGTTTCAGTGAATCGCTAAGGGGGTATGTGTTGGATGCTAGAGTTGGAGGCCGGACATATGAGCTACGGGTCACGCTTTTAGGTACGTTTTCACAATATTATGAATTGGCTTAAATGGTTCTATGGTGAGTGTGTTGACTGAAGAGAAGCAGAGTGAGCTGCTGGAAGTGCAGAATTACTTGGTGATAGTTTCTGATCATTCAATGGCCGGAGACAATTTTCCGGCGACCGGATTCCGGTGATGATGTCAGCAAATCCGGTGACCAATTTTGGACCAAAAATTTCCAGAGACATATTTCTCACACCTGGGCTAGGTGGACTAGTAGATGGACATGGACTTGAAGATTTGAAGGCTAGACCTAATTTTGGAACAAGAAGAGCTATAAAAGAGAAGACTTTTCTCAAAACCTAATATCTTATTATCATATCTTCTACTTTTGTTCTAGGGTTTAGAAACATGATAGGGTTTCTCTTTCTTCTTGTTATGAACTCCATGAACACGAGCTAGAGTTTTATTATTGGTTATGGAATAGTTGGATTTCACAAAGCATGATTCTTTGATTCAATATATTAGTTTTGTCTCATATTTATCGTTTACGATTCTCTGAAAATATAGTTACATGATTTGATTGATCGTTTTGTCAAGTTGCAAATTGGTAGAACTTCTAATCACATCTATTGCTAGTTTAGGGTTTATTATACGTAAAAGTGATATTCCTTGAATACAAGTAGCATAAATATGATTATAGTTTGTTGTGATATATTCTTATGATCATATGTGAATCGTAACCTTTGTTAAATTGAATTAGTGCGCTTTCCACGTTCAATTGCTTTGATTGGCCTGATTTCATAGAACTTAATGCATCTAGGGAATTAAACTTGATTAATGCTTTTACACGTTAGGTTATTCTCTTAGATAGAACTCATACTCGCATCTTTTAATGTGTTTGTTGATGACAAAAGGAGATTTGCGGGATATTCTTGCGATCAAGGTATCCTAGGGCTTTTAATAAAAGTAGAGATTAAATATCAATTCTAGTTATTATGACAAGAGCATGTTAGGGAATGAATATGAATCCTTAACCAATATCTCTTATATTTGATTTGTTTGCTTATTTCTTTCTTTAATTTTATATTTGTTTGCTTTTACTTTTATTATTTGCATAAAAATCAGAAAACCCTGGTGTTATTTATAGGAAACCGAAAATATATTGACAACCTAGACCTCTCTGTGGGATCGATCCTTTCTTGCCATTGCTATATTTATATTTTGAGTAGTAAGAAAGTGTAATTTATTTTTGACGCATACGACAGCGATCAAATTTTGGCGCCGTTGCCGGGGAGGCAACGGTTGTCACTTGTTTTTGGTTTCTTATTTTTGTTTTTTGTTTTGTTTTTAGTTTTTCTTATTTTCTGGTTTTGACATAGTTTTGAGAACTCTTGTTTCAGGTACTAATTTCTATGGAAGGAGCATATTGGAACAATGGATACGGCTTTCAACCTCCTCAACACTATGACAATTTCCCACCATCTATGGAATGCAATCAAAACCAATTTATTGGCTATGATGCATATCCTAGAGAACCTTTTGGTGATTTTCATACATACCAACAACAACCTTGTAGTGGGTATGTAAGTCAATCACCTAGGTGGGATAATTCTACTTCTAATTGGCTTTATTCGAGTTGTATGCAGATTTTGAATGGATTACAAGACATGCAACAAAGACTAGACCAACTTGACCGTGATAGAGAGAACGTCGCACAAACCAATTTTTGGAACATTCCTTCTTACCCGACTCCAGATCGTAGTTATGATCATTCACCCATTCAACGGGAAGAGTCATGGGAGATAAAACCTATTGTAGCCAGCGGTGGTAAGCGTGTGAACGTCAGGAAACTTGCGCAGAAATTATACAAGTTGGAAGACAATGGATACTCGGAAGAGCTTGTCGATGAAATTAGTAGGACCATTCATATGGAACTTAAACAGAGTCGTGATAAAGTTTGGGAAACCGACGACGATTCTTATTATGGTGAGTCTGAAGATGAAGACGAAGATGATTGTGTTGAAAAAGACCAACCTTTGGAGATATTTGATGACGTTAGTGTAGTTGACTCAACTCTTGATCTTTATAATGATCAAACACCTATTCAAAAGGTACATGAGTATGATGAAAATAGTGTTTTACAGAACTTTGGAACGAGGTTTGAGTCTTATGAAGAGGAGTATGTTGAGAATGTGACCGTTATGACCAATATTATGGAAGACCCAATTGAACTTGCAAAGGATTATAATGATGATGTTGATGCCGAGATTTTGGTTAAGGCAGAGACGGACGAAGAATGGTTGCAAGGTTTGATAGAGGACCATGATATACAAGAGGTGAATAATTCACTTGAGTTTTTCAAGGATGAAGAGGATTCCGTAATAAAAGAGATTGTGCAAGGTTTGTCTAACCCTTTGCATATTGTTTCTTCTCCTTTACCTCTTATTGGTTTAAATATATATGCTTTGAAAACATTGTTAAATGACTTTGTTTCTCGATTTCCTCCATTAGAAACATTTGATTCTCATACTATGCAGGTTTTGGAACAAGAAACCGTGGAAGTCCCTGATTTCTATATTCTTTATGCACTTCCAAGTGTGGACAAGAATAAGTGTGGGGGAAACTTTTATCGGTTCATAGCTTCATTTCTGTTTTATATTACTAATATTTGTGTGAATCTAGTGTTTGCAAAACAGGTGCTATGGGTGGATCCCCAACTTTTCTGATTATTGGTGTATGGAGAAATCAACTTGCAAGTCGGGATGACGACTTTAAACCAAGCGCTAAGTGGGAGGCAACCCACCGGTTTTGTATCTTTATCTTTATCTTTATATTTTTATTCTTTATGCATTTTATCTTTATTTTCTTGTTTTTGCATATCATTTGCGGAATTTCCCACCTTGAACTTTCTTTGGATGATTCAATTTTACATTGAGGACAATGTAAAGTTTAAGTGTGGGGGAGCATTTATATGTTTGTATAGTTTGTTTTATGCCTTTAGTAAAAAAAAAAAAAAAACAGAAAAATAGAAAAACCAAGAAAATTTTTTGTGCTTTTTGAACTCCGAAATCTAGAAACTTGTGCCTTTAGGATGACACCATTAGTGGATGGAACCATTTTGATTGCAGGAGTTGAGGAACCCATTAACTAAATGGACAGAATTATTCAAGTGTTAGAAATTACATGATAGTTGTTACCATATCTCGGAATATCACCATATCACATTCTATTTTTATTTTTTCATATTTATCTATTGTTCTCTAAGTGCTTTGGTGGGTCACTAAACATCGACTTGTTATTACTGCTAGGATGAAATAGAGTGATTGAGTTGCTAAAAAAAAAAGAAAAAAGGAGAAATAAAAAAAAAGACCGACCAATTAGACCAAACGGAATAAAAAGACACTTGGATAGCAGTATGTGTGAAACGTTGTCCCTGTCTCCGTCGCCTAAACAAGCGTGGAATGTAGGATCTAAGGCAACTATCATATTCTTGCTAACAAGAAGCATGCGCTTGGATCCAAAAGATCTAATCATGCCGTCTAAAAAAAAAGAGTGAAAAAAGTGAAAAAGAAAAAGAAAAGAAAGTTTTATATTGGTTGAATAAAGTCACTCCTGGTTCCCTTGTATATGCTAGTGAGTTGATGTATAATTCAAACCAGTATCTCAATCCAATAGGATGCATAGGTTCATCTTGGCAGTGACCTTCAGACAGATATGGGAAACATCGATCACTTGTGAACATTCGCCAACATCTACATCTATATCCATCTTCTTAATATTTTCATTGTGATTGTTGTTTGTTAGTTTCCAAGTATTGTGGATTGTTCGACTATCTAATTAAAGCTTTATTTACTAATATAGGAATTGAATTTGTGCAAGGTACCTCCTCATGTAGTCATTTTGGATTCATTCATTGATTTGTCACAAATAGACGTAGTTGGAAATATAGGTTTTGTAGGTAGACCTCTTGTAAACCTTCACGAGACTATAACTCGTCCACTAGGGACACTTAGGGGTTTAAAGGCTTGTTATT
The DNA here is from genome assembly GCA_023529315.1 of Papaver bracteatum. Classification (NCBI taxonomy): domain Eukaryota; kingdom Viridiplantae; phylum Streptophyta; class Magnoliopsida; order Ranunculales; family Papaveraceae; genus Papaver; species Papaver bracteatum. Next base: position 416,345 of record JAJJWX010000613.1, read on the forward strand.
TATGCTAAAAGTAACCATAATCTCGACGAGAAGGAGTTGTTGTATTTTGTTTTGTTTGATCGAGGACTAGCAAAGATGAAGTGTGGGGAAATTTGATAGGTGCCTAAATTACATCTTTTGAGTATCAATTTCGTATGCTTTTTGTAACTATTCCTCTTGTATTTTTGTGTGTTATGCTTTGTTTTTCTTTTTATAGGTACTTTGGAGTCACGTGACTTAAAAGAGCGAAAATAGGCGCGGATGGTGTTGTTCGACGACCTTGGGGGTTTATAGAGATGAAGCACAAACACCATAGCTTTAAAGTGTCAAAACAGATGTTACTCGAGCACCAGGCACTTAGTACTCAGGGCCACCACCCCACTATATTTCACAAGTCAGAGAACCTAGGTCGAACAAGATCTCACAGTTCAGACCATCACAGTCTTTTCTCGTCTCAATGCACCAAAATCGCCGTCTGATAGCCATTTTCCCAATGATGTTTTCCAAGGGTTTGCTGCCGATCCAAGCATCACTGCCGGCTAACCAAGATTTCAGATGCTTTGTATCTCAGAAGTTGTGACAAGCACAGTGCGTTGATTCAAGTTCGGTAAAGATTTTTGTTACAAAACTTGCTGAGGCAACAGGGTTGAGCTGGATTCATTGAGGGACAACCAACACTAGTTCTTCTATCTCGCCTACAGGTAGTAGTTCACTTCCAAGAGAAACACCGGCAGATTTAGGTCATACGGCTGGGTTTTCAAGGGTATTTCGAGTACGAAATGGGATCAGACATTAGGTTTGTGATGTATTTGATGGATAGAAAGAAGACGTTGCTGCTATTGATATTGTGTATAATGAAAGAATAAGGTAGTAATTGTGTTCTCTGAGAAGAATGGAAGAATGGGTTATGTATGCTCACAGGGAAGGAGTTGCGCAACCTCTATTATACAAGAAGTACACAACCTTCATCAGTTCGAGATTGGCACATAAGATGCTTGTGGAAATGTCTGAACTAGCATTGCCAATAGTTAGATAAAGGTTCTGGTGGGCATTTGCTGAGAGTTAGGACATAGAATGGAAGGTTCAGTTCCAAGCCGAGAGAAGCTAAGAAGAAGTCCCAGGAATTGGAGATTGGTGATATGAATATCTTGCTAGGGAATGAGATTTGTGGCTGGTAATGAGATTATAAAGCTAGTGGTTGTATTGATGGCAGTGAGGAAGAGAGAGACTGAGGTTTGAGCCAGAGTTGGAGATGAGAATGCATTGGGTTTTAATTTGAAGCTGGAGATGGCTGCCATATGATATTGAGTTTGCGCTGCTGTGTAAGAACTATGGCAGTTTATGGAGCAGTGCGAGTAGAACTGGTGCTTATGGTAGAATTGCAGCTGAAGTGCAGCTGGAGGTAATGTTGTTCTTGAATCAATTGCAGGTGCAGATGCAACTGGGTTCTGGTTGCTACATGAATGAGGTTTTGGAATTGGTGAATGGTTGCTGAGCCTTGGTTTTGTGCAGTTAGTTAGCACTGTTGCAGGTGGAGTTTGGTGGTCTATTGGTGATTAAATGGGTCGGTGGAGCTATGTAGCTGGGACAACAAGTGTTACGCTAGGAATAAATGAAGCAGTTGCAGTTGGTGGTATCTAAGCTGCCATGGTTGCTGCTGAATGGATTGAAGAGATATGGGTTCGTGGTGCTGTTTTGAATGCAAATGCAGGGAAGTGATAGCTTGGTTTCAGCTGGATTATTTAGCTGAGAGTGAGTTGAGAGCTTGAATGAAATGTTAAAGCTGCTGTTGCCGTTTGAAGTCAAATGCAGGGGAGATGGTCGGATTCGAGATTGAGTCGGTGCAGGATAGGCTTGACTGAGAAGGAAGGATTAATGGTTGGTGCAGCTTCCAGTGAGCAGTGAGAGCGTTGGTAGTGATTAATGGCCTGAAACCAATGCTGCAGAAATTGCGCGAAAGTGAGCAAAAATGGCGGGCCGGTGGCACTAGCCCCGGTTGTCGGAATTCGCAACTTGAAGCATGAATTGCAATGTTTCAGTGAATCGCGAAGGGGGTATGTGTTGGATGCTAGAGTTGGAGGCCGGACATATGAGCTACGAGTCACGCTTTTAGGTACGTTTTCGCAAGATTATGAATTGGCTTAAATGGTTCTATGGTGAGTGTGTGGACTGAAGAGAATCAGAGTGAGCTGCTGGAAGTGCAGAATTACTTGGTGATAGTTTCTGATCATTCAATGGCCGGAGACAATTTTCCGGCGACCGGATTCTGGCGATGACGTCAGCAAATCCGGTGACCAATTTTGGACCCAAAATTTCCAGAGACATATTTCTCACACCTGGGCTAGGTGGACTAGTAGATGGACGTGGACTTGAAGATTTGAAGGCTAGACCTAATTTTGGAACAAGAAGAGCTATAAAAGAGAAGACTTTTCTCAAAACCTAATATCTTATTATCATATCTTCTACTTTTGTTCTAGGGTTTAGAAACATGATAGGGTTTCTCTTTCTTCTTGTTATGAACTCCATGAACATGAGCTAGAGTTTTATTATTGGTTATGGAATAGTTGGATTTCACAAAGCATGTTTCTTTGATTCAATATATTAGTTTTGTCTCATATTTATTGTTTACGATTCTCTGAAAATATAGTTACATGATTTGATTGATTGTTTTGTCAAGTTGCAAATTGGTAGAACTTCTAATCACATCTATTGCTAGTTTAGGGTTTATTATACGTAAAAGTGATATTCCTTGAATACAAGTAGTATAAATATGATTATAGTTTGTAGTGATATATTCTTATGATCATATGTGAATCGTAACCTTTGTTAAATTGAATTAGTGCGCTTTCCACGTTCAATTGCTTTGATTGTCCTGATTTCATAGAACTTAATGCATCTAGGGAATTAAACTTGATTAGTGCTTTTACACGTTAGGTTGTTCTCTTAGATAGAACTCATACTCGCATATTTTAATGTGTTTGTTGATGACAAAAGGAGATTTGCGGGATATTCTTGCGATCAAGGTATCCTAGGGATTTTGATAAAAGTAGAGATTATATATCAATTCTAGTTATTATGATAAGAGCATGTTAGTGAATGAAGATGAATCCTTAACCAATATCTCTTCTATTTGATTTGTTTGCTTATTTCTTTCTTTACTTTTATATTTGTTTGCTTTTACTTTTATTATTTGCATAAAAATCAGAAAACCCCGGTGTTATTTATAGGAAACCGAAAATATATTGACAACCTAGACCTCTCTGTGGGATCGATCCTTTCTTGCCCTTACTATATTTATATTTTGAGTAGTAAGAAAGTGTAATTTATTTTTGACGCATACGACAACGATCAATACCAGGCCAACCCCGTTTCATCATTGTGGTTGCTGATACATGGAGATACCAGGCCAACCTCATTTTATTATTCTGGTTGCTGATACATGGAGATACCAGGCCAACCCGGCTGCTGATATATAGAAATACCAGGCCAGCCCATTTCATTGCTGCTGATATATGGAGATACCAGGCCAGCTTAATAAGTGCTGCTGATATATGGAGATACCAGGCCAACATGGCTGCTGATATATGGAGATACCAGGCCAGCTTAATAAGTGCTGCTAATATATGGAGATACCATGCCAGATTAATAAGTGTTGCTGATATATGGAGATGCCAGGTCATCATATTTGATCATTGTGGTTGCTGATACATGGAGATACCAGGCCAACCACATTTTGCCATTTTCCTCGCAAACACCATTAAGTCTCACATTTTGTTGTTTATTCGATGGATGATCGAATTCAATTGTACTTTCTACAAAAGCACTAAAATAGTATTAGTAACTAAAACATTGTATCATAGCTAATATAAATATATGTATAAAATGTAGCAATTACATGCTTATCACCGGCTAGGAGCCCGGTCCTGTGACACTTTCCTTAATTTTATATTATTTTTCATGATACGGGGAAAATTCCATGATACCACGGAGTTTTGTTGAAACCTTGAAATTTCCATGAGATGAGGGAAATAATAATAATGATAAAAGACTTGGGATTGTAAGGTGTGGGACCGTCCACGGCTTGGGAATGACCGGCCGGCTAAGTTGCCCGGTCCCGCAACACCTTTCCCTATTTTACATTATTATTTCTCATGAATCCGTGAAAATATGGAAAAACCGTGAGTTTTGCTCAAACAAGGAAAGTTGCTAGAATGAAGGAGTTTTCATGAGTTCATGAAAATAATAAAATAGGAAAAAAATAATGAAGGAGGCATGGGACCGGCCACAACTAGGGAACGACCGGACAGCTAGTGGGCCCGGTCCATGAGAACCTCTTTATTATTTTAATATTATTATCCTCTCCTGTTTTGTGTAGGATTCCTTGTTTTTCCATGTTTTCGAATGCACGTTCGCGCATCATTGTCGAGTGCACTTGCGCCATTTTATGGGGCTTACTCAGTGGTAGTCCAGATGCCTGATTCTTGAGTATTTATTACTAATTTATGAAATTCAGTGGAGAATGATTCATGAAACTGAGTAATAAAAGTGAGTAGTTGTTTATTATCAATCCATAGGATCAGCCGTGGATTCAACCATGGATTCGGAATAATAAAGCGAGTATTACCATTTTATGGGATCGTGGATTCGACCATAAAATCGGAGTAATGAAAGTAGTCATTACCATTCCATGAGATCAGCCGTGGATTCAATCATGAAATCGGAGTAATGAAATTATTTATTACCATTCCATGAGATCATTCGTGGATTCGATCATGAAATCGGAGTAATTAGATAAAATAGACTATCTTCTAGGAATTCAGTGGTGAATGTCACGGTAGAATTAATCTATTGCAGAAGGGATATTAGCCAGTTAAAGCGTCATACCCGTTCTGAAAGGTGCATAGTCAGGAGACGGCTGGTATCCTGAAGGCGTTATTGCTCTCAATCTCACGGAGAACTGCCTGGATCTATACACGGTTTCTCTACATAGTCAGGGAACAATGAGTGTCATTGACCTGAAGGCGTTATTGCTCTCAATCTTACGGAGAACTGCCCAATCGTTCTTCCATGCAGATGGGGGTTTCTCTCATGTAGTCAGGGAACATTGAGTATCACCAACGTCCTGAAGGCGTTATTGCTCTCAATCTTACGGAGAACCGCCCAATTATGTTATTTTACATAGAGGGCATGATGAAATGCGAGGCATCGAACGCTCAGCTAGTGGAGGCATTTCAAAAAACATATTCATCATGGCTTCGTAAAATATGAATCGTCACATGCCCGAAGACATATCAGAAACATGCAGTATCATGATTTTACGGTTTTGACCTTTGTTAAAAATCCACCATCAACAGAGTCAATGGAGCATTATTGGTGAAGATGTATGTCAGATAGTCACTAGATTTTTTTTGAGAAAAAGCACATTCTAAAACAGATCAACAAAACTTACATATCTCTTATTCCTAAAAACAAGAAATCTATATGTGATGTTGATTATAGACCAATTAGTCTATGTAATACATCTTACAAGATTATATACAAGATTATAGCCATTAACAAGAAATCTATATGCTGCTTATGTCTCTGGAAGACTCATCAGTGATAACACTGTTATTGCTCAAGAAATAATTCATTCTATGAAAATGAAAAGAGGTCAAATAGGTTGGATGGCTTTAAAACTAAATATGTCAAAGGCTTTTGACAGACTAGAATGGAAGTTCTTAATTAAATTTCTTAGGCACTTTGGTTTCAATGAGGACTTTTGTGAGCTTATTCACCAATGTATAAGCACTACTTATCTTTTTGTCATACTCAATGTCTCTCCCTGTGAATAATTTAATCCTTCAAGAGACATCAGACAAGGTGATCCACTATCACCATATCTCTCAATTCTTCCATGGAATTTCATTCAAGACATTTAGTTTCTGCTCGGCAGGAAAACACCATTAAAGGTATTAAAGTGGCTACCAATTTACCAACCGTCAATCATTTGCTTTTTGCAGATGAATGCTTGATATCCACTCAAGCTAATCTTTCATCAGTTAACAATCTTTTGGATCTTCTTCATATTTTCAGTACTCAATCAGGTCAAGTAATAAACTTTGTATGTTCATTTCAGCAAGAAAACTAATCCTGAAGTTGCAGAGAATCTTATACAGATTTTAGGTGTCAAGCCCATGAATTCCAAGGAGAAATATCTTGGGTCTCTATTACTTTTAGGTTACTCCAAGCAAGAAGCTTTCAAAGATATTGAAGAGAACTTCAGCAACAGATACTCCACTTGGTCTTCTACTTCTCTCACTCAAGCTGGTAGTTCAACTATGATTAAACATGTTCTCAACTCTATTCCTATTTACCAGATAAGAACTTTTAAACTACCTAATACAATCATAAAAAAACTCACAACTATACAGAGGAAGTTTTTTTGGGGACTGTTAGGGCATAGCTCGGTTGAACCCACCAAGTGTTGGTATGTAAAGTTTGGTTGTCATATTTTAGTGAGCCAAAACTCATTTAAGAGTCGCTTGATTTAAATGTACTAGAGTCAACTTCGTATAGGTTATCTTGAAAGTATTAGGGTTAGACATTACAAGTATTGCGAAGACTTGAAGAAGTGAAGAAGTACAGAGCTACAACCACAACATCATCCTTCCACTTGAGGTTAGTGATATTTGACTTGATCTGTTTCATTCCCTAACGTATCTTTCAAGTCGTGCATATTGAAAACACAAAACTTCGAAGCATGAGCACTCTAGATAGACATAGTATTAAGGAATACAATATGAAGTTTCTTGCTTAACCATTAAACTTTGTATATAAGACATCAACCTAATCGTATGAATGCTATTATGATTATGTATGGGTATGAGGTGAGGATTTCATCCTAGGGAACAATGTTTACATGTGTTCTAAGGAAGTAAGTTCATGATATGTGTTGTGAACCGAAAAGGAAATCGCCAGGCGTTATTGGGACTGTTCTTCATTGAATATCTTATTAACGACCAATATATGTGTGATTAGTATAACCACTCATGACTTGTTTGTGTTCTTGGTAAAACTTTCACATGAGGCCTGACTTATGTATTGGTATGACTTTTATTAGTGAAACAGATCTTAAGTAATCACCTGGGGTATGATCGGGTTTGTATGAGTGTCTGACCAAATTTGGGAAAGGGGAACAGATCCTATGAAGAGGTGCAATACATCACAAGGGGGAACCGATCCTTGTATGAGGTGCAACAAGGTTTATAGAAAAAATGGGGATTGATCCTATGAACATGTGCAACACGTTTTTAGGCAAGGGGGAACCGATCCTATGGACATGTGCAGTGCATAAAAGTTAGATACCAAATATATGTGGGGAACCGATCCTAGTACCTAGTCATCCGTATCTTTGGTAAGCTAGTGTGATTATGCACAATACTCACATGGAGGTGGAACCGAAACTTGTTTTGGTAGAAACGTACACCCATGGTTTGTGAATGAGTGGTATTTGATCAATCACATAGTTCTTGAAAGTCAGATGAACCAATTCTAAACTTGTTTGGAAGTGTGGTAAATCGGTTCAAGTGAGCAAGTATGAAAGAGAACTTGCAAGAGTAAGATGTCGACACACTTTGAACACGCGCATTAATGTGTATTCTTTTATTGTTCAAAGACATTCCTTAACTGCTAAGAAGGAAGTAAATCCCAAGATCGAATTTAAATAAGTTACGAATCTTTTAATTAAGGTTTTTAATTATATATGAAAAATAAGAATTAGTAACGTGCATTTGCTAGTTGAAGATTTTCTAAGGAGATTTCGATCATTATTTTTGGAGAATGCATTCACAAGAATTATGAAAACCGAATTTGGGTTAATATGGAAAAATATCTTGAGAATATTTTCGGTTTTGGAAATTCCTTGGTTTCCAAACTTCCTTGTCTATAAATACTTTGAGTTTGCATTTCTAGCAAACTAATCCTTCATGACAGTAAACTTCCTCTGTTGTACTGTTACTGGTGAAGCCGCCTATCGGAGAGGAGAGTAATCTAATTAGGTGAAATCTCTTACGGCCGCTCAATTTAAAGTCTTCTTTGGTATTGAGAAGCTTTGGCGCGACCCGTTGGTGGGAAACTAGATATTGCGGTTTATATTTAGTTTTATTATTGATTTGATTGACTAACGGTGGTTGAACTTTGATTGCACCTAGTTTGTTTATTCTTGAGAATTGTATCTTCTGATATAAGATTCACTCAAACTAGTTCAACGTTTCGATAGGGATCTTTAGATTATTGTTAGATCTAAAGACGATCTTGTGATAATCCATTGTTAACAGAGTCCGTTTTGTGCGTGATTGACCACAAGAGATTCAAGTAGTTGTGTGCAGGTGTTTATTGAAGATCTAAGAAGATTTGAAGACAAAGAAGAGATAGAAGATTTCTGACTTGGTTTTATAATCTTTGGTGTGCATAATACTTGTTTGGGTAACATAGGATCCAATTAATAATCGATTTATCCTTGTGGTAGATTGGATTGATTAATTGAGAAGATCGACATCAACACAATTCTTTGGATTAAGAGTGTTGTTGGTTTAATCTTACCGATTTACTTTTGGGTGATTGAACATAAGATAGATCTCGGAACCTAGCAAAGGAGTTTATGTTAAGATAAACAGAAGAGTCTTTGCGCAACTCATATCACTTGGTTGAATAGAGTTGATACCAAACAGATTTTTTGCTCCTTTACTGTTTGGAATACGAACCAAAAAAATTGGTCCAAGTACGTGACTTGTTTACAAGTTGGAGGCGTGGGAATACAGACGGAACTAGGTGAACTATAGGTTTAGTTGCTTGGTCTCAACTATATGAAGTTGGTTTATTTTGTATAACGGCTTAATCCTGAGAGTATTCAATTCTGGACAAGGTCCCGGGGTTTTTCTGAATTTTCGGTTTCCTCGTTAACAAAATCTTGCTGTGTCATTTACTTTATATTTCCGCATTATAATTAAAGTAAATTGCAAAAACGTTAATTCCTATTTACTTGATACGTGAATCCTATTGTGATTGGTTAAGTCTGAACCTTTGTATCAAGTAAACATACTTCGTTGTTGTATTGTCTCGATCTCGTATCCATAGATAATCACACGAAGTGTGAACCAATTAGTTGTATTGTCTCGACTCAGTCCATAGACAATCACTTTTGGAGAAATGACTTATAGGAAGGAAAAGTTTTAGTTTGAGGTATATTTGGGTACCCTCTCCTTTTCAGGGACATAACTCCAACATAGGCCATAACCCTATTGCCTGGCTCAAAGTTTGTAAACCCAAATACTTGGGTGGTCTTGCTTTTAAAGATTTAGAAATGCTTAACTTAGCACTTCTCACTAAGCTAGCTTGGAGACTATGCATAGAATCTGATGCTTTATGGACTCAAATTATGGGAAGTAAATATTTTAGAAATGGGGATATTCTTCATCAAAATCTAAAAGCTGAGACTTGCTCATATACTTGGAATGGCATTATCAAAGGTCTTTTGATAGTTCAACAAAATTACTTTATGGAAGTGAACAATGGAAGGAAAACCAAAATATGGTTGGACAGATGGATACCTAGTTTAGAAATCCTCAACCTATCAACGATCTTCACAGATTCTACCAAGAAGTTAATGAACTTATTCTAACAAATACAAATACTTGGAATGTAAGTTTACTCAATCAGCTTTTTGATGCAAACACTTCACAGAAGATACAAGGTTTATTTATTAATGTTTCTAAAGAAGATATCATGGTATGGATGCCATCTAAGGATGAAAAATTCTCAGTTAAAAGTACTTATAAAAAGATCACAATCAGTAATGCAGAAGTTGTAGTTAATGGTCGAGTTTTTCAGAGTAGAATTTGGAAATCTTTATGGAAAACGAAAGCTGCTCATAAGATTAAAATCTTTGTTTGCAAATGCTTACATGAATCTCATTCCAAAATAAAGAAGATTGCTCTCTACAATGATAGTGTAGAATCTCAGTGTGCTATATGTGGCGATGAAGAGGAAACTATTGAGCATTTATTGTTCTGATGTTCACATGCTAGAACTATATGGAGGTTGGCCAATGTGGATATTGATGAAGTTTATAACAGAGGTCTCAACGTCTCTGAATGGATCGAAAGTTGGTTCACAGACAATAACAGTTCAGTTGATGAATTTTTTTTATACTCTAATAATTAGTGCTTGGATAATTTGGAAAGGCAGATGCGATGCAGTTTTTTAGGGAGTTACACCTAACCCTTTCACCTCTCTGCATAAGATAAATTATTACCTATATTCACATCTTCCTTCTTCATCTGTTCATATGCATGATAATCTTAATTATAAAATTTCACACTGGAAACCTCCTATGCAAGATGTTTTAAAATTTAATGTGGATGCTTCTTTTGACTATGATACTAACTCTATTGGTAATGGCATTGTCATGCGTTCTTCCTCGGGTATATGTGAAGGAATCAAAGGATTCTACAGAGATGGTGTTCTAAATCCGGAGATGGGCGAGTGCATAGCTATGCGTGAGGCTTTGGCTTAGGAAAAGGAGAAACATATCACAAGAATTCATATAGAAGCTGATGCCAAACTCGTTATTCAATCAATTAGAGATAATATTCTTCTCATACAATGGGAAAACAAAAACTAACTTAAGAAAATAAAGCATCTGATTTCAGGTTTTGAATATTGTAATTTCACTTTTGTTAGCAGACAAGATAACCAAGCAGCTGATACAGTGGCAAAGTCAGTCAGAGTATCAGCTACAAACATACATCTTCTTAATAATTTTCCAGAGGAATTTTGTAGTCTCCTGACTAGAGATTGTAACTTTTCCACTTCATGATCAATAAATCTTTTTATTTTTATCAAAAATAATAATAATTAAGAGTATGATCCTCTCATTGGTTTATCGGGAAAGATAAACTATGGTAAACCGATTAAAAAAAACACAGAGAGAAAGTAATTAATTAATAATATGATTTCAGGTAAATTTCCCTTATTGTGGTTAAAAGATGAACAAGGCTCTCTTCCTAGAGCTTCTGGACCCACCTACGATATTTAGACCAATAAGAATCATTAGTTTTTTTTCACACCATCAATTTTGGGTATTTTCAACCCTACTTCTCTTTCTTTACTCGAGATCTTACGTTTTCCAAACCCTGTTTTTTATTTTGCCTCCTCTCTATTCCTCGCTCTTTCTTCCCCTCATAGTTACTTCTCCATTATCTCTTTTTATTTTGCAGATTTCCAATCTTTTATTGGTGTTAGGACACTGGGGGAAAAACCTCTCCAAATCGGGGAGTTAATCTATCGAGCTCATCTTCCTAAATCTCTAAGAAAAATCTCTTTGAACATTCTGTCCCGACAAGGTAAACTCAATTAATGTTTCTGTAATCTTATTTTCTTTGATCTAATATTAGTCTATTAACCAGGATTATAGATCACCTTGAATCCATTTAGAGCTATAATTTTTTTGTTTTGCTATTCGCTTTTGGAATATTTTTTATTTCACTGATGTTTCTTTGGTGTTTTGTCACTGATTCCAATTTCTCTTATTTGTTCAAAATTTTCTACTTCGTCATAGATTTTATGCTATACCCATTGGCATCAGGACTCATAGTCTGGATATGCTTTCAGGGGGTTCGATCGAGCAAACAATCAATAGAGAGTACCAACTTCATCGTGTTTCAAAGGAAAAGTTAAGAGGCACATATATTGCAGGTGTACTGTCATTCTTTTCCAACTTCTATCAGCTAAAGACAGTTCTCATAATTGTATCTTCTATGTTGAATCATTGTTTTACATTGTATGTAAGTCCTTACCAGTATCTTTAAATGTTACAAGTTATCCACTATTCATGACCATACTAGCTATTTGGTTGCTTACTGATGAGTGCCAAATATTGCATATTCATACACCTTTTCATTGGCACTTAACTCATCTTTCGCGCTTCAAAGTCATATATTATCCCAAATTCTGCATTTTTACCATTTTCAAGAATAAATATTTGTATTAATTAATTTTGTATTTTTAAGTAATAAATAAAGCTTGGAAGAATTGAGAAGACAAAAGAGCAGAAAGTTGGAAGCGTTGCAACCCGCTCGCGCATCAGTGGCAACCTGTTTACAATACATGGGATTAAACTACCCATGATCCAAGACCCAAGACCCAAATCCGTTTCCACCTCACCCCCATTGGATTCTTTCCAAAACATCCACCTCACCCCCATTCTCTCACTCAATCACTCCCAATTTGTTTCCCACCACCAAATATATTCCATTTTATCCATCAATTAAAGAAAACATGTTTTGTTGAGTGGATGATTGCCAAAATTCGAATTCAAGTGTTGAGAGAATTTTTGTGTATAAATAGAGAGGGTTGTTGTGTTGAAAACTCATCCAAGAATAGATTGTTCATGTTAGTTTCTTAAATTCAGTTTTGTTGTAATGTTGTTCATGTTCTAATTTCATTTGCTAGGGTTTAAATGAAGCCGTAACTTATTGTTATGTATTCATATCTTGTATATTGTTCTTGAAAGTTTAGAATTGTTTAAAGATATATTTTAATCCAAGTTTGTCAACATCTTGCTCTCACAATGAATGCCATGTACCCATTGTAGTTATAATATCTCTATGTTGATTATGCTACAACTCATGCTTAACCAAATATTGATCCTCAGATTAGTTGTGCTTTAATTAGACAGTTAATGCTTTGTAGAAATACTTTAGTTGTGATTAAATTATCCATTGGAGAAACACCTTAGATATACGGTAGACTTTAATCTGCTGTAAGGACAAGAATAATATTACAAGTTGAATGCATATCATAGGTTAGTGGTGGATTTGAATACCCTAGTATCCATATTCTCAATATTTACACTTTGATTTAATTGCATATTTTAATTCAAATTACTTTCTGTTTAATTCTTTGCCAATATCTCGTCGTATCGACAAAAACAAACCCCCTTTGGTTACTCTCTGAATCAGTTCTTAGTAAGGATTTAGAATCAACTTCTACACTCTCCAAGTCTATGTGGTTCGACCTGTGCTTGCCCTGTGTTGCTTGTCGACACTGTGCACTTGCAGTTTATACATAGAAGTAGGTATCTTTATAAGCCTATCACTTACCAAATTGTTCTACATAATCTTGCTGAAATTTTATAACTTAGTACGCTCTGTTTATTATTACCTAACGAGCGTTTGAGTTCGGTGTACAGGTATTGAACCTTGGAGTTTTGTACCTAAACTTAAAGAGAGAAGCAATGTTAATTTCAACGGGCTACTTGCATTATATAAGAATCCTCAAGGTATAAAGAGATTTCTTTCATGTTTTAATAATGGTTTGAGATGTAAGCAGTTTTAAGGCGTTTCCTATATTTATATGTAGGATGGCAATGTTTTTGAACCATAAGACTGAGGGGATTACATATTGGTTTTGTTTATATTTAGAGTTTTTCGTTTGCTTTTACAGTGATGTCAAAAAGATGAAGTCGACTTTGGCTTACCAGGAAATGCTTAGAATGTATTTGGAAGTTTATTCGAGCTTGATCACCACAACAACAAATTTGGTATACGATTGCTAATAAATAACCTTTCTTTTTAATGTCTAACGTTTACTTTTGATGAATAACAAGGAGGTTGGCAGGGAAGAACACAAACATTTCAATTATACACAACATTGTTGTTCCGATGTAATCTAATAGATACGAAAACCTCAAATGCCTATGGTGAGCTCATACTAGATTTGCCGAATTGTAGTTTTACATGGTTATATTCTATTATTCATTAGGTATATTTGTGTTTGTGCATACCTTTTCAAGTACGAGTCTTTGGTAGTAAATAACTTTTAAATCATTTATAAAGTAAATTAGCCTCCTTTGCAAACATAATGAAGTTGACTGCGGCAAAATCAACAGTACTTGTACTGCAAGGTGCCTGTAGCAAAGTATGGGTGACTATATGATAATGTGACTTAGGGTGAGACAATATGGGTGACCAAAAATTTGAAATTTAATACTTCAGTCGGATTTGATTCTGCACATCTGGGTTGCACCAATACTTTTTGGGGCTCCCCGTATCGTGTGTCCCCGTATGGATACAGCCACACCTAAAATTCTTCTATCTTACCATAAAATAGGAAACAACTGAGAACTAAAGGTCACCTACCTCTAAGGAAGATTATAGTCAAAAACATGCATGTGCTAGCAGAAATACACTTGTGCAATTGTAAACAAGTGCAAAACAAATACAGTTGTGTGGTTTTCTCGTTTACATTTCTATATATATCTTATAAATTGACAGTACTTCAACATATACCGCTGTGTCCCCGTATTATAGTTTTTCAGAACTGCCGTATTGGACATGCGGACATGCCGCTGTGTCGGACACCCATGGCGGTATTGGTGCAGCCCAGCTGCACATGCTGTGACAATAGTTTTTTACTTCGAATACACTTTTGATAGTAAAGTATCTACATGGAGTTGTTTTTGGACCATATCTTTACAGAGAATGTTTGTTGGGATTGCCACGGAACTGCAGTTATGAGTTTGTAAGGAGACGGAGCGTTCTTTGTAGCCATTACTTATTTGCAATTGTTGTTTCAGTTACAGTTGGAGTAGGCATATACGTATTTAGTATTTGACGTCACTGCAGAGATAAAAATACCCGATTATGTGTATATGTAATCATCTAATTTGTCTACTGATATTTTTGTTGCAATGTAGCTTGCCAGCTTGGAAATATAGATATATGTAAATTTGGATGTCATGTAATTGTTCATTGACTTATGCTTTTTTATTGTTAAACATTTATATTGTTAAAATGCAAGTAGCTCTTTTCCCGAGTACTACCTACATTTGGGAGAAACTAAATGCAGAAGTGTGTGATTGTTTAATCGTCATATATTCTTTCTGTTCTTTTTTTCTTTTAATTAAGTTATAAAGTTAGATTCAAATGAACTTGCATCTTCAGTACCAATTAAAGATATGAATGGTGAAGGGTCGAGGTAAGAAAATCATATTATTGGAAATTTTTCCGAAAATCCCAGGAAATAAGAAGGACAACATAGTGGTAGTTGTGATATTTGGCAATGAAGCTTGAAAATATTTTTTTTTTGTTTTTTAGAATTACAATAAGTTCTTTTCATGTTAGGTTTGATTATTTTAATTTTGTTAATTATTTTTAACTATTTTACTGCCAATTTTTCTCAAATTTTGAATTCCAAAAAAATTTACTGACACCAATACATACTTTCCTCTGCAAAATATCTAGGCCCGTGCAGCGCACGAGCGTAACAACTAGTAAAATATGTTTGCAAAAAGAAAAAAAAAGAAAAAAAAGTAGTAATAGAATACAGTAAAATTTCGATAAATTAATAGTCTTGGGACTGTTAAATTCTATCAATTTAGCGAAGTATTAATTTATCGATAAATTAATAAGTTATTATTATATCGAAACATACCAAATTTAACTTAAAATTTCTAGAATAAGTGTGTAGTATCAAACATCTAGAGATTTTATATTCAATTCAAATTATTTTCTAATTATTTTATGGCATATTATGTGTATCAGTGTATATACTTTAATGTTAAAATTCATTTCGGAACTTCTCAAGGGAGTACAAAAAATTAAAGATGAAGTCTGATGTACTATAAATTTGAATAAAAACAAATGACTGTATATGCCTATTTTAGTAAGCACCATAATATAATTTTATCACACTAATTATTAATTTATATATTAGTTGGGACCTATTGGAAACTTAATTTTTTTATTATCTTATAAATTTAGCGGGGTTATTAATTTAGTACACTGGCCCAAATTGGGACTGATAAATAATATTAGATGACCGCTACCACGGTGGGATGGCCGACCGAAAAAATTGATGCAAAACTAAAAATTTTATTCAAAATTTAGTTCCGACATAATGGCACAAAGTCGAATTTGTGGATTTGTAAAGAAAAATTGTAAAGCTCGCCTAGTTTACTGTTTTAACTCCCCGACTCACCTAGTTTACTGTATTAACTCCCCAGACTCCGATCCCGGCCATTTCCCCAACCGGAAAATACTCCTGTCACTGGAAGTTATCGAGTCTAACTAACCGCCAGTCATTATCTTTAACGGTCAAGGGAGTCAAGAGATAAGGTGCGAGTCAGCCGAGTTAGTTTTCTGATTCGACTTTAAGGGATCTTACTCAACTGAGTCAAATTGTGAGTCATTGGGTGAACTAATCGGAATGAAAACCCGACATAATTTTGTTTGTATTCTGGGTATCTCTCAGTCCAGTTCTTCTTCCCTGCATCATTCCTAACACACATCTAGGAAGCTCAATCATTCTGCTAATTTCATTACAGTTTCATTACAAAAATTGACAAACAAAAAGGAAAACCATCCTGCAATGCCTTAGGAAGCTTAACCACTTGCTATGATACCAATATACAAATACCAATAGATGGTTCTTAAAGATGTCTCAATCACCCTCATTCTCAACATCTTGCCATAAACATGCCATTGTCATTGTTGCCATCACCATCTTCTTTTCCTATTATTTTCAACAGAAATCTTTGGCTTTGGGGGATTCTGAAACATTATAGTGTGTTCATCACATCACATCAACCGACAGATTATTGTTGTAAAATCTAGGTCTTAATACACCCCAAAAACGGCCAACACCACTTCTAATCTCACTGTACTCCCACACACTTGCCAGTTCAAACCTCAAACCTACTGACTAATCCTAGAAAAATCAAAAGAAGAAAAACCAATATTCAAAACATAGAAGGGGTTGTATATGTTAGTGCTGAAAGTGGGACAGTCCAACACATAAATCAACCTTACCACAATATAGAAATGCAAAAATACACGAGAACAAGGAATTGGTGCAACTGCAGTAACCTGCTCAGATAAACTCTTTGAAACTTCACTAAATTTTATACAAACGCAACCATACCCTTGATGCGTCTCTTCTAAATCCAGTATTGGAGGCTCTGCTCCCACTACCACCATAAGCTTTCGAAACGAAACAATAAGCTCCACACCCTTGCTGAGATGTTCCAAAGACTTATATTCACACAAATGTCCAACCAAAATTGTAAATATCATAAAATTTAAATCAGTTAAGAAAACCCCACAATTGATTTGATCAATTTAGCATTCAGAATCAAGAAATTTCCACTTCAAACACAAGATAATTCTTCCCTCAATTTATCCAGACAAGGAAAATTAGCAGGCGACACTTAGTCAGATTTGGGATCGATACGGCCTTTATCTTCTTGTTTCTTCTTTCGTTTCAAATACAGTCAGCTTCATCTTCTCACTGCCAATGGCAGCTAATCACTTCCATAGTTCACATCCTTCAGATATCTTTAACTCGACCTTCTTAACAGCCCACAGCTCCCGTACATTCTCTTCCAACTGCAATCACCAGCATAAGCTGCCATAGTCACGTCCATCCTCTGTTCATCTATTTTCGAGTATTGCAGCAGGCTAAGCTCAACTCCAGTATTGTCTAATTACAGACTCGAGCCGTTCTCCTCCTTTAGTCCTATGACCAACATCACCTGCCAACATCCATTCTTCAAACTCTAGCATACCCCTCACTGCCAACAACACCAGTAGCCACAACAATTCATCTGCTTGTTCTCGTCTCCCTGTTCAACCTCGATCATCATAAACTTCTCCGTCGACATAGTAACAGCAGCCTCCCATGTTCAACATCGAATGCAACAAAGACTCCATAACCAATTCCATCATGTAGACTACTCCCGAGCCCATTCTCAACATCAGCTCATTCAATTTTTGGTTCTCAACAAAAACTCGATTATTTGTAATCAACAGAATCCATCTATCTCATATGCTTTAACCCATTCATTCTTTGCTTCAATTCATGTTAAAAACCCAAATTCACCAATTCAATATTCATAGCAGAAAACCTTTTTTCTCTGATTAACAGCAACAACAAATTCTTGTCCTTCTTCCCTGACCTAACATGCATCTAAATCTGCAATTCATATGAAACCCTAATCTTGAGATTCTCACTCTTCACAATTAACCAAAATCAGAACCCCATATAGTTCAATCAACCTCAATTCAATAAAACCAACCTTAATAAAAATCAATTCATAAAATAATCTGAAACTTATAACAAAACCCTAGCTTAGATATCTGAATTACCTTCTCTGTTGAATTTGAAATCACCAAAATCAACCAATACCACCATCAACTCTTCCTTAATATTTATACTCTTCTCTCGATATCAACCTTCTCTTTAAACGAAACCCTAATTCTCAATTCACATTTACATCATTTTCTTCTTCACAATTCCTATTCATACCTCCTACCAGAAACACCACCACGATCAAATTCTTCATCACCGTCATCGATTTCTTTGATTCTCAGAGAAACCCCAAACTCCTCTTTTCTGAATCTCGAGACCCTCAGATTTGTTTCTCAAATCACCGATAGATGATTAACAGAGAAAGAAGAAGAATAAAGACACCACCCATAACACCAGCAGGGTGGTGGAGAATTTTGTAGGGTGTTGATGGTGATGGAGGTGATGGTGGTGGATAGAGATATCTGAAGATGTTGAAAATTCTTCTCAGAAAAGAAAGAAATCGAGAGGAGGAGGAAGAAGAGAAAAAAAGAAAGGAAGGAAAAAAAAAAAAACTAAAATTTGGGAGGTGGTCGGGTTCGATCCCGTTACCTCTAACTCGATTATTCCGAAATTACTCCTCGACAATTAAAAGTTTTCCAACCTCCGTGTCTTTTTTTTCTGTTAACTAAATTTACGCGATTATCCTTCCTTTTTCTGTTTATTTACAAAAATGTCTAAAAAGAAAAGAAGAAATAAATTACTCATGCGTCCTTTCTGAGGGGTATTTTCGGATTTTCCTTAATAGACAGACACCAAATTCAATCTTTTTGTGTCAAATTGGAAAAAAAATGTCACGCTTCACATTAACACAAAATCACCATATATAGAGTCCTCCCTCGCTTCGCTCGGTCGGCCTAATTATCTTAGCAAAGTTCTTAATTTATCACGGATTAATTTAACGAAGTTTTACTATACAGTATCACTTCTTTAAAGTAATACTCGATAATATAATATTCTCGCTAAAATAATAAAATTTCCTGGTCCCGACTCGGGCCCTTAGTACTAAATTAATAAATTCGATAAAATCATAA
Organism: Papaver bracteatum; assembly: GCA_023529315.1. Classification (NCBI taxonomy): domain Eukaryota; kingdom Viridiplantae; phylum Streptophyta; class Magnoliopsida; order Ranunculales; family Papaveraceae; genus Papaver; species Papaver bracteatum. The sequence goes on from JAJJWX010000613.1 coordinate 435,523, forward strand.
AATAATACATTTCAAAAGTTTTCCTTAATGATTATTAGGTCCCAAATAATATATAAAATAATAATGCTACTGGAAAAATAAAAAATAATTTCATACACATTAAACTTTCCCAAAATATGATTTAATATTGGTTTGTTTTTCTTTAAACTTCAAATCAAGTTGTATTTCATCCCCACTAATTCGTTATGCAATCAAAGTACCCTGGGTCACGTTATTATACTGCAACAAGAAGTGATTTTGAAATGTCGTTAATATTTGAAGTGTTTGTATTTGTATTGCAATTAGTCAATAATATAATGCTTTTATAAAACTAGTCAATATTTTACTTAACCAACAAGTATTATTCAACCTCTAAGTTAGGAATTACTTTTAAAATAATTATATTTTATATAATTATAAAATAATAATTTATTCTATTATCGATAATATAATATTTTATCAAAGGATAGGACTAGCGCGCAGCTTGTTGCTCGCCTTCCAACTAACCCTGTATAATCTTTTATTTTTCATTATAAAATAAAATAAAATTATCGATAATATATAATATTTCTTTAAAATAATAATTTTTCTTGTTCCCAAGCTTATTATTTTATAGAAGTTATACCGTACGAGAAAGGGAAATGGGGAGTAATTGTAATAATACGAGGTGTGTGGGTGGCGTGTAAGAAAGCGGTTTGGGGATTTGATAACGGCGTTTTTCCTGGTTTTCAGGCGGGAGAGATTAGAAGAGACTGCCATCTACTGCTTATTACTGTCATCAAGATAGAAAGATAAAAGTGGTATTTATGGAAGAGGTATTGAAAGTGGTTTTAGACTTTTAGGAAAGAAGATAAGTGGTTTTGTAACTGAAAAATAAAGGAAGAGCTTTAGACAAATAAGAGGTTATTTTGTTCTTTTCGTCTTGATCGCGATCGTAAGGTAAGAAGAAGTAAAAAGAACATTCATGATAGCGGTTTTAGTTTTTATTTTGGATGATGAGGATTTAAGGTGAGAATGAGGTTGATTAGGGTTGTACTTTAAATAAAACGAAACAAATAATCGGTTTTGTGAAAATGAAGAGTTTGGAGCTTTGATTTTCTTTAATTGAACGCTTGAGTTTAAGAAATAGAAGATTTGGGTAGCAATGGCGGGTGTTGATAATCATAGAGGTTCTCAGCAGCAGAATTTCTCTGGTGGTAAAACTGATGCAGGTGAAATGACTGTTTGATTTTTTGCTTCATATAAACTATGTAAATCTTTCTGTTTTCTGAGTTTTATTTTGATGAGATCAGAATTTTGAATTTTGTGTTCTGATTTGATATATGTATCTAGTTTAACTTTCATGTTTTTATTTTAGTAGAAAAAGACGACTGTGTTGTTAGTTTGCATACTTTTGTTTTCGGTTCTTAGGTTTTCTTGATTCTTTTTGATGGGGTATTTTACAGATGAAGATCTGTATACTGAGCTGTGGAAAGTTTGTGCTGGTCCTCTTGTGGATGTTCCACAAGAAGGAGAGAGAGTTTATTACTTCCCTCAAGGTCACATGGAGCAAGTATGTTTTTTTTTTTTTTGGGTGTGCTCTCTATCAATTCTTTGTTATTCTTGTTTTTACAAATTTGCTTTTTTCTTGTTTTTTTTTTCTTTTTCTTCGGTTGATGTTGATTTTTTAGTTAGAAGCTTCGATGAACCAAGAATTGAATCAAAGGATTCCGTTATTTAATCTTCCATCGAAGATCCTTAGTCGTGTAATCAACAGACAACTGATGGTAAATATTTCTTCTCATTTGCATTTCCTTATCTTTCTCAATTTTCAAGTTGCTGAAAAAACTATCTGGTTTTTGATTTCAATAGGCTGAGCAAGAAACTGATGAAGCTTATGCGCAAATTACTTTACTGCCTTTGCCTGGCCATGATGTAAGGATTTGCTTACTTATCTTTGAACTTAATCTGAATTAATTTTAAGAGGTGAACATACTATTGAGCCCTATTTTGTTTCATTATAATTGCAGGATGAGCCTACTAGTCCTGATCCATGTGTAGGGGAAAATCCTAAACCCATTGTTCAATCGTTCTGCAAAATATTAACTGCCTCTGATACGAGTACGCATGGTGGATTCTCTGTTCTTCGGAAACACGCTAATGAGTGCCTTCCAGCCTTGGTAAAGTTATCACTTTACACTGGCTAAAACATATTGAGCCCTTTGGATTTCTCTGTAGTCCTCTGGTTCTTATTGCCCCTCCATGTATTTTGGTTATCCTTCAATCAGGACATGGCTCAAGCAACACCAACCCAAGAATTGGCTGCAAAAGATCTTCATGGGTATGAGTGGCGATTTAAGCATATCTTCAGAGGTAGATCACATTTTCTAATTGTTCTCATTCTTCACCAATATACTGCATAATAAATCTTAGTTGTCCAGTTCACACCTAACATGTTGATGCCTAACTGAACCTCAGTGTCTTGCTTGTGGTATTGCGAATTATTCAGCTAATAACTTGTACAAGGGCGTTCAAACTAGTCTACCGTTGTCATAAAATTTCTATCATTTGAATGAAATGTACAGGTCAGCCTCGTAGGCATTTGCTTACAACCGGTTGGAGTACGTTTGTCACTTCTAAGAGATTGGTTGCGGGAGATGCTTTTGTCTTCTTGAGGTGCTGAAGCTGTAGCAGTTTTGGTTGTTGATTTTGTTTTCATTTTTCCCGTATAAGGATTTGCAAGCTCTAAGGTGTAGATAGTAACAAAGTATGCATGTGTAGGGGAGAGAGTGGAGAATTGCGTGTAGGAGTTAGACGTCTTGCTCGCCAACAAAGCACCATGCCGACATCTGTGATTTCCAGCCAGAGCATGCATCTCGGAGTCCTTGCTACAGCATCTCATGCTGTAGCAACAGAAACCTTTTTTATTGTTTACTATAAACCAAGGTTTGAAATGTTTCTTATATGAGTTATATCCTTCTTAACGGGCTACATGGAAGACTTTTATTACATTTATTTGTCATATTGGATCCTATCAATTTTATTGATTTCATGGTGTTGATCAGGACAAGTCAGTTCATTGTTAGCTTAAACAAGTACTTGGAGGCTGTGAATAATAAATTTTCTGTTGGGATGAGGTTCAAGATGAGATTTGAAGGAGAAGATTCTCCAGAAAGAAGGTATGGATGTCTGTCGGTGTTGTTTGGTGTGATTATTTTGTCTCTTCTCTTACTGCATATTTGTGTGCATCTCATCGGGTCAGGTTTACTGGTACAATAATTGGGGTTGGAGACATTTCTCCCCAGTGGAAAGATTCTAAATGGAGATCATTAAAAGTTAGTCTCTTCTTCCCTTACTCCCCGTGCAACTTTACTTGGTATCTGATGTTTCTTGTATTCTCAAATTCAGGTTCAATGGGATGAGACAGCTCCCATTCAAAGACCAGATAGAGTTTCACCATGGGAGATTGATCCATTTGTTCCAACTGCTTCTCCACCAAGCTTGATTCCGCCTGCAACAATAAAGAGCAAAAGATCCCGAACATCTGTTGATCTCCCAGTACTCGGTAGAACTCAAAATACCGATCTCAATCTCTGGTGTATGTAACATGCTATTTGCATACATTTAACTATCATCCTTTCCTTTTTGCTCAAGTGTAGATATTACTGGTTCCATATCTTCAACTTTTTGGTATCCCGGGTCCACCCAGACCCATGAATCAACTATATTCACTGGGTCAGAGGTTCAGAACAATGAAACCCAAGTTCTCTGGTCTGCTGTGCAGAAGGAAATGAAGGGCAATGGTAACAGCAGCAACAGTTTTAACTCAACGGCAAGGCAAGAAGATGGATGGGCGACTTCACCACTTGGAAATGTTTCCTTGAGTTTATTTCAAGATTCAGGGAAAGTTAGTAATTCACTTGACAAGTGGCCAGCTCTTTCCAGTTATTCAATGCAAGATAAATTATCAAAGCACAACAATTGCCATATGCAGGATATCATGGAGAAGGAAAAGATACCTGCAACCCCTAGTGGGTGCCGATTGTTTGGGATTGAATTGGTCAATTATTCAAGTAACCCCTTCTCCGCCGAGAAGGTTTCTGCAAACCTTACTGCCAGCATTGAGGTGACTCCACCCACCACTCTATCTGGAGCTGATTCTGAGCAGCTCTCTGGGCTTTCGAAGAATTCTAAGGATTCCAAGGAACTGAAACCAATTTTATTACAGACTTCACCAAATGAAATACAGAGTAAGGGCAGCTCTACTACTATGAGAAGTCGAACTAAGGTATGAGATCAAACAACCAAGATTCAGCTGGTTTCAGTTATGGAGTAGAAAACCGTAAACCTTGGTGCCAATCAAGGTTGACAATCCAAGTTAACCCCTTCAAAACCGATAATTCAGTCTGTCTCAACCCTTTGGTGGTCGAAATCGAGACGGGTGGATCTCGGAGAAGGAAGGAGTAGTTTGAATTATGGGTTCGTTAAAACAGTCGTCATATCGAGTATAAAACCATGATATAACTTCTTTTTTTTTTTCTTTTTTTTTCTGCACGTGAGTAGGTACACATGCAAGGTATTGCTGTCAGTCGTGCGGTTGACTTGACTATTTTGAAAGGATACGATGACCTATTAAATGAGTTGGAGAAGATGTTCGAAATAAAAGCGGAGCTTTGTCCCCGAAATAATAAATGGGAGGTTGCTTTCACTGATGATGATGGGGATATGATGCGGGTCGGAGATGATCATTGGCCGTAATTATACTTATAACCTGAATATTATCCAAATTGTCATATTCAAATAGATATGTTCTCTCTTTCTATCCCTCCAGACGTTTTGATTTGCTTGAAATTTGATAATGGTTTCTTGCAGGGATTTTTGTAAGATTGTGAAGAAGATCTTTATCTATTCTAACCAAGACGTGAAGAAGGTTCCCGAAGTGTCACCATTGGAGGGTGCCAATAATGCTATAAGAGTAGATTCAGAACTTAAGCCTGAACAAGTATAAAGACTTTAGTAGGTGGCATTTCTTCTCTTAACATGTTGCAAAGGAGGGTTTAACTAGTGCAAAAAAAGGACTGGCCATAGCGGATATGGCTTATCTTTTTAGAGCTTGTATTTAGGGAAGAAAAAAAGTTGCAAGGGGGATAACAATTAATTTGGGTGCTAAAGGAAACTAGGCACATCGTTAAGGGGAAACAACGAGATTAGGATTGAAGAAACAAATGTCAATATATATATGGGGTGGTGGGTTCTTTTTTCTTGAGAGAGGTGTAAATATGGCGTGCTTTTGGCATTGGTCCTTTATAGTGAGTGCTTTGCTTATACTTTCCTCTCTCTATCCTACTAATTTGTTTTGAAGCATTACATCCTTCCAAAGAGGATTTATATTGGGATGATTAGAAATCTTTGGATATTGTATTAGGAAACAAAAGATAGTTAAGTAGTGGGTGAGATCATTGGACTAAAAGATCAGTTAGAGTTATGGTTGTCTATGGACTCCATGCACTCACTAGTAACATGATTGAAGTTGATGTAGTATATTTTTACTTTATTTTTGTTTAATGGGGTGCCTGTGGTTGTGCTTCTTTCACTTTATGATTGTATAAAGAACCTAATGTTGAACTTCATAGAGCGGGGTCACTTATTGATAACAATGAGAATGTTGTGATATAGAATAAGGCTTCGTTTAGTATGGACGGAGTTTGAATTCTAGGGAGTTCTAACTACCTAGAAATTGAATTTTATCCTTTAAAATTTATGTGTTTGGCATGATTATTGATGAAATTGATAATTGCGTCATTCTTTTTTTTTAAATATTTATTTTTTAATATATTATTTGTTGATAAATTATTTGTGAATCACTGAATTTATTTACAAAATTATTTTTAATTTAATTGTATGTAATAATACATATTTTAATAAATAAGTACTAGTAAACTAATAAATGTGATATTAGTAATGAAATAAATATAATATTATTTAAATTAATTTTAAATATAATATTAATTAAATATAACATAAATATATTATGATATCAATTAAATATAGCATAAATATGATATAATATTAATTAAATATATTAGAGTATTAATATAATATAGTATAATATTAATATAATAATATATATTAATGTATTATTACTATAATATAATATTAATGTAATATCATTGTTATAAAAAGGTATGAGGTTTATGTCCATGATGACTAAAGTTATCAGACGGACGACGTTTAATTTAAGCCCTATCCAAAGGTCGGGATGTTCCGGATGGAGGAGTCATTAGACGACTATGAAGGATTCACCCCTACCACAAACTCTCGGTTTTTACCATAAATACAATTACCATAAATTTCCCAGTTTCGAAAACGTACACCTTTCCAAGTTTTTTTTTTTAAAATTGACGCACTAAACATTCAATTCAAATATCGATAACTAACCTAAATCCTCTCCTTTTGTTTACCCGATACTTTTGTTCTCAATTTCTTCGTTCGTCCTGAACCGCTTGCAGAATCAAAACTAACCTAAATCCTCTCCTTTTGTTTACCAAATATTCCATCAAATCATGATTTTCTCAACCTTAACAATATAGGTTCAACAGCTCAGACGTGTGCAAGGGTTATATATCAATTTTGGTTTATTTTATATATTTGTAGTAATCCCCCATTGTTCGCTTTCAGGCCCTCACCATTAGCACATGTTGGTAGAAGACTACCAGCGTCTCTTCTTCAACCTGTTTATCAAGTAGCAGCACCCAGTTATCATCATGTAAAGTAAAGATGATTCTAAGGAAAAAAAATTGCTGTCATATGTATAATAATATGCTATATTATTTCTTAACATCTATTAACTGAGGATTAAAGCAGCGATGAACAACAGAACCAACTTATAGTTCAAAGAACCAAGGTACTGTTTTATCTTCCAATGTACTTATTGATAACATACATCGTAAGTTCATGAAACCCTTTGTATCCAAATAATAATGCAACTACTTGATTGTACATGAAAGACAACGATTAAGTCAGCAAGAATGACGTAGAAGAGATTCTAACAGAAATCCAAAAAGAGAGCCATCTAGGGTAATTCATTTAAAGCATAACTAAGTTATAGAACAAACCTAATATATTATTAGGTGATACTAACATGTTTTATTTTTTAATCCATGCCATCCGCGATCTTTGGCACAAAGAGAACGTCGTAAGAAAGAAAACGAAAAAAATATGATATTTATGAATGAAAGACACCATGATGGGATTTATAGTGTTCAACCTACTGAAATTGAAACACCTAAAGGAATGCAAAATCAGGAACAGGTTCCAACAAGAAAACAAAAGGCAAGTTAGTAACATGTAGACTGACAAATATTTTTTAATGTTGTAGAGTACTTAACCTTAAATTTATTAAATTTTATTAAGAAATTTCTTTTCTTTTTGTGCCGGTAGAATACCCAGCGTAAACGACAAAAAACACCATCACAACCAATCAAAGATGTTCATACCTTTTATGATGATGAGGTAATTTGAAGTAAATATCATTAAAAATTTACACAACGAACTACAACCGTTCATTTATTAATATCTATATATTGCTCATTGCAAAAAAATGCGAATTTACTTGATGGACAGCTTATTTATTTAGTACAGTTGTTCATCTATTACTATCTATATTTGTTAATGTGTCGTTCAGCTATCTACATTTATTGTTGATTGCAGAACTTTATTGTTGATTGCAGAACAATGATTTAACCATAGAAGGAGATTTTAATTTGAACGCTACAACAAATATACCAATCAAGCCAACAGACTCTGAAAAATCTGTTGCTATCGATATGGAAATGTAATACTTAAAAATTTGACCTAAACCAATTTGTAAAAGTTTAGTTATGTTCTGTTTTGATGATCCACTATCTTTTTTCCTTTTCCGTTTCAATAGGTCTATTCCAGCAGCAATTTCCTCGGAAGAATACACTGATTATTATGACTCATCAGATGAAATGGATGACAATGATAAACAGATAATAACAGCAACAATGAATAATAAACGTACAACTAGAAGCATAACTAATCCCGATGGGAGAAATTACCTGGGAAAGATGGATGTCCAGTGTCCAATCTGCAAAGCATTGCATTGGATCGATGAAAAGTCAAGTGATTCATCCTTCAAGGAACCTAAATTTTGTATATGTTGTCACAAAGGAAAAGTTCGTTTACCACCACTTCGTGAACCCCCAATGTCTATAAGAGAATTACTCGAAGGGATTGATAATCGTTCCAAAGATTTTCGTCAAAATATCAGAAATTACAATGCAACAAATGCATATACCAGGATGAAGATATCATACAAGAGCCCCAAAAGGAAAAGGCCCATGGTGTTTCTCTATACATGGTGAATTACGGCATACGTCTGGATCTCTGATGCCAAAATAAGGAGTTGCTCCCGTGTATTCCCTGCTTTACATATATGATACATCTCATGCATTATCTATAAGGGAAACCAGGAATCCGAAATTAAATAAAGATACTCTTAAGATAATTCAGGATACTCTATTGCAGCATAATATTTTCTATCCAAAGTATCTTCATGCATATGAGATTTTAAAAAAAAAATGATTCAACTGAGAAGACTGCAAGTTTCTTTGCATTACAATGAGACAACTGACGAAAGACGTTATAATATACCGACTGCTGAAGAAGTGTCACCCTGCATATCTACCGTTATTCTATTACAGCTAAGAGCAGAACATGGCTACACAAGAATAGATGAGTGTCACCCTGCATATCTACCGTTACATTATGTTCTATTATTTCCTTATGGTGAGCTAGGTTGGAGCATAGATCTCAATCAGTGGGATGTCAATACAAAAGAGTATACAGATGTATCTTTGAGTCAAATGCAGTACTTCAGTTATCGCATTTTTCAGTGCAAATCGAAGTATTCAACAATCCTAAGAGCAGGAAAACTTTTCCAAGAATTTTTAGTGGATTCGTGGGCTTCTACTGAGCAAAGTCGTTTAGATTTTTTGAGATTTAACCAAGGGCAAATACTTGCAGATCAGTACGCTGAAATAAAGGAAATGAAAAACGTGGGATTAAAGCCTAACGAAGGAGGTAAACCATGCATTCTACCATCTTCATTCATTGGGGGTCCAAGACACATGTTTGAAATCTATCAAGATTCGATGGCAATAACACGTTTTAACCATCATCCACATATTTTTCTCACAATGACTGCAAATCCGAACTGGCCAGAAATCAGAGATGAGCTTTCTAAACACGGATATGCATATGATCGTCCTGATTTAGTTGCATGTGTTTTTTAATTAAAAAGAAAGGCACTGATGGATGAAATAATTAAAAAGAAAGTTTTTGGAGAAGTTGTAGGCCATGTACACACAATCGAATTCCAGAAACGAGGTTTTCCGCACATGCATGCATTAATATTCCTACAAAAATCAGAAAAGATACGTACAGTGGAGCAAGTCGATAAATTTGTTTCAGCAGAATTTCCCGATGAGGAAACAGATCCAGTTCTCTATGACACGGTAAGAAAGTGTATGGTACATGGACCATGTGGTGATAGAAATCCAGAATCTCCCTGCATGAGAAAAGGAAAATGTATTAGGGGATATCCCAAATAATACAATGACGCTACATGTTTAGATGGTGGAGGGTATCCAGTTTATCGCAAAAGGGATGATGGAAGAGAAGTTATTGTGCGCAATAAACGCAAAGCATACAATATTGACGTTGTTCCCTATAATCCACACCCAACAAGAATGTTTAACTGTCAAATACATACACAAATATATCTATAAAGGACATGATAGAACAACAGTGATCGTGGGTGCGAAGGATGAGGTTCAAGAGTATATTAATTCCAGGTACGTTGGGCCACCAGAAGCAGCATGGAGTTTATTTGGTTATTCCATGCATCAAGAAGTACCAAGTGTGCAAAGGTTGGCAATACATTTGCCGGGACAACAAAGAGTTGTTTATGAGTCGGAGCAATCGATGGAAACAGTGTCAGAAAAATCGGATAACTTTAAAACAACTTTGATGGGTCATTTTGAGTATTATGCTGAAAAACCAAATGCTCCTAAATATACATACCAAGATTTCCCACAACACTTCGTCTGGCTTAAAAATGAAAAAAAATGGAAAATCAGGCAACAAGGCTTTGCGATTGCGATAATCCATTTTGTTAGCCCTAACACAGGAGAGTTGTACTACCTTCGGTTATTGCTGGCTGTTTTAGAAGGTGTAAATTCATTTCGGAGTTTGAGAACTGTTGACAACGAAGAATATCCTACATTTAAAAAAGCATGCATAACACTTGGGATATTTAGAGTGTCCTACAGAAGCCGCAGTGATCCAAACAGGTAGTCAGATGAGAAATCTTTTCAAGATTATTTTATCGGAATATAACCCAGCTGAACCAGAAGTTCTATGGGAGAAATTCGGAATGAATATATGTGATGATCTTCCTCATACAATGAAAAGATTTCTCAACATTCAAAATCCAACAAACGAACAAACTTTGGATTATGGATTGTACCTGGTGGATAAATTACTGCGTGAAACTGGGAAGAATCTGGAAGATTATAAACCAATGCCTACACCAAAATAAAACTGGGGTAAGATTGTCAGCAACAGATTAATATTCTAACACAAACAATTTCAATTTGCAATTCATGAACCTACAGTTCAACACAATATCGATATACTAAATGTTAAACAAAAGGTGGCGTACAATGCAGTAACAAAGTCTGTGAATGATAGAGATGGTAAGCTATTTTTCCTGAATGGCTGTGCGGGAACAGAAAATATATTCCTATATAATACAATAGCATCAAGCTGTCGATTGAATGGAGATATATTAGTAACTGTTGCCTCATCAGGCATTGCTTCACTACTATTGGCAGGTGGGAGAACTGCACATTCAAAGTTTAAAATTCCACCAGAGATAAATGAAATCAGCGTGTGTTCAGTTTCCAAACATAAGGAAGAATCTAAATTTTTTTAAGCAAGTAAAGTCGATTATATGGGACGAAGTGCCGATGCAACATAAATTTTGTATAGAAGCAGTTGATAGGTCACTCAAAGATATATTTGAGAACAATTTAGCCTTTGGAGGTATTACAGTTGTTATGGGAGGAGATTTACGATAAACTTTACCAATTCTACCAAATGGAGATCGTGCAGAAGTTGTTGGAGCATGTGTACAAAAATCATCGCTATGGGACAATATGACGGTGCTGGCGCTTGACCAGAATATGCGCCTTGATCAATGTCAGCCGGAAAACATAGATTTCGCTAAGTTCTTGCTCGAGGTAATAATTTTTAAAATTCCAATTAATTATTCATACAAACTGTACAGCCAGAAAATATATTTATATTCGGTTAAACAAATTTTTCAGGTTGGGACAAAGCAAGAAAAAAAAGTGGTACTGCCATCATTGGTGAATAGATGCGGAAACATAAAAGAGCTGATATCCAAATTGTACCCATGTTTGGGAACATCTCAACAAGTATCGCCTGAACAACTAACTGAGAGAATCATTCTCTAAGCGCACAATGATGATGTTCACAAGATTAACATGGAAGCAATGAATATTTTGAAGGGGAAGACATTCACATATTTAGCTGCTGATAAATTAAATCCAGATGAAAGCGGAAAAATTCCCGATTATTCTAATGAAAATATTCAAAATCTAAACCCACCAGGGATGCCTCCATTCAAGTTAGATCTAAAAGTTGGTTGTCCAGTTATTTTGATGAGAAATCTCGCCCCTTCAGAAGGACTTTGCAACGGTACTAGGCTACTAGTTATCAAATGTCGTAAACATGTGATCCAGGGAATAATTTTAACCGGGGACAAAGCAGGTGAAAAGGTGTTGCTACCAAGAATTTCATTTAAACCATCGGCGTCAGAATTAAACGTAAATATGACAAGGCGTCAGATTCCAGTCTGAGTGGCTTATGCGATGACAATTAATAAGTCTCAAGGCCAGTCTGTGAAGTATGTGGGAATTGATTTACAGACACCTGTGTTCAGCTATGGCCAACTATACGTTGCTTTGTCGAGGTGCACTGCTGCAAATAGAATAACAATACTACTGGAAAATGGAGCGGATAATCTCGAAACAACTAACATCGTCTATCCAGAAGTTCTATTGTAAATTATTCATGTTTATTTGATTCAGTATAACATATTGATTTTCAAGTTTACTTTCTATTCAATATAAAACTTAGAACTTAAATCCATATTATTTCGTATAAGTTAAGTTCAATATTTATTACTTTTACACTATTGTTAGGAGGGTCTCATCATCGTAGGAAATAGTAGTTATTATGATTACTAACCTTGGAGGTCATCTACAAACATAGGTTCAAGAATACATACGGGCCTACTATGTTCAACTTCTTTACATGATGCGTGATGGAACGCAATCTCCACTTCTGGGCTTATTTGGCTGAGAACTTATGCAACATTGAAATAACTTAGATTAGTTAACAAACTCATCATTTGGTAGGCCATTATAAAAATGAATTTTAAATATCAAATGAACTGAACAATTGTATTTATAGTACAACAAGAAAGCTTGTGAATTTTTGTGACAAATATGCTTTTTAGCAACAAGCCCGGACTAGATTGTAAGAGTTTTGCCATGGATATGAAGAAAACAACACAAGTGAGAACTTACAGTGTAGATATATCTTTCGGATGCAGATGAAAAAACATGTTTAACACAATCAATTGCTTATGTTTCCGATATGGAGTCACAACATCCTGTATGTTTAGGTCATAAGTCATATTTAGGTTCTCAATCATACTAGATACAAAATTGAAACTGAAACCCATAATGCGAACCAAAGTAATACCAAAGAGAAGGCTCGGACTTCAGTTGAGTACCAAATTAAACAGGCAAAATAAGAGTAGAACCAGAACCTTTGGCACTGTATCCTACCCTCTCATAGGATCCCACCGCATCATAAGTGTAAACGCAACCCTTTGCTGAAAATTCATATGAAAGAATTTAGAATTGTAAAGAGTACCAAATTAAACAGGCAAGATAAGAGTAGAACCAGAACCTTGGTCACTGTATCCTACCCTCTCATAGGATCCCACCGCATCATAAGTGTAAACGCAACCCTTTGCTGAAAATTCATATGAAAGAAGTTAGAATTGTAAAGGAAGTACTGAACATGTCAAAAATTCGGATTTTAGCTGATACCCCACTCACCTTCATTATCAAGGCCACCTAAGACGTTGAAAGCATAGTAAGGAAAGAAACTTTGTACTAGAGGGTATTGGAGAGCAGTTGCGCCATGACAGGGCAACTAACCTTCTTCCCATATTGGTGTTGATAGATCTAAACCATGAAGATATAGATGATGCAAAAATTAGTATGTACATTACTAAACAAGAACAATCAATCTCAGAAAACAATAACAATGAATCTTTGAAAAACATACAAGTAATTGGTATAAGTTTAAAGTGCTCGGCTTTGAGTCCCTGAATTATGGTCTAGAATATAATAATTTAAAAAAATTAATCATGTAACTTGACCAACCATACCACAGTAGAAGCATACAACATAGAAGGACGTAGTAAGTCATACTAACATAGTTATAAACACATAATCTCACAGGTTCTGATCAAAAAGGTCGACTTGGGTGACATAACTACTTTTCTCCATGCAGCCCATCTCATAAGAAAAAGATATTTTGAGTTTAGAGAATATATCTCATAAGAAAAAGATAATATCACCATATACTGCTTTTGATCAATATATCAAGTAACTGGATATCATTCGCTCTCTAAAATAGGAAACCAGAGATTTTAGTTTACTTATAAAATTGAAAGGTCGAATCCACTGACCAGTAAAAGAATAGGTATGATTTCAGATTTTGAAATGATGAGTGACCAACAGAAAAAAATACCCAGAGCAGTATTCTATTGCGACTAAACAACAATGTTTTCTCACATGCTCAAAAAAATTCGCACATCAGTATTGTGACAAAACAGCAACAAATAGAGATGGTTCCTTCTTATAGAAGACGAAATGATAGGGAGTAATGAGAGATGGAATAAAGCTGGATAATTCATGGTAGTTTTGCACAATAGGGAGTTGATTATAAGGTATGATTCACATATAAATGTGGTATACTATGTCAAAAGACTTATTTAGTAAAGGAAATCCACAAAGGCAGTGATCGCTGACTACTATTTTGGAGACACCCAAACCTATGCAACAGTCATTGAATAAGACAAATGGAATGCCTCACAAAAATCAAGATGAGGAAAGAAAAAAAGTCGACCTTGGAAAAAATGAAACCGGCTAAATATGTAGGTGATGGAGTGGCATTTGGTTTGAGATTTATGGAAAAAATCATCCAAATCGTCATACAAAGTGGCCTTACACAATGTTTGGAATTTTAGAACAATATATACCCAAAGTGAACACTATTACCTGTTTAGGTTGTCCATTTTGGCCACTTGGTAGTAATTATCTGACCCATCTCCGTTCCAATACCATTAACAACAGTGCCTTCCCACTCTGCACAGTCGACCACCCACTTGCATCAATTAATTGCAATACCAATGATTATACAACTCAATTCCCTAGCAACAAACAATAATCCACAAAAACATAAGCTAAGAATAAGAATAATTTCACTTTACCATCATTATTGTCATTTTTATCATCTTTGATTTTCATTTCATTTCATTTAAAAGTTTCGAAAATTAGAATCTGTTGAGCTAGCTCATTTTGCTAAACAAACAAACCCTAATATGAAATTGAATTTAATCACAAAAACTTACTGGTCAGAAATGGAAGATCGAAAACGGCGAATTACATGCATGATTCCTCCTTTCTTATTCTCTTCCACACACACGACACATTGAACAACAATAAAATAAAAATCCAGATGATTGATTGACCTATTCTTCTTTCTTCGTCTTCAATGATGTAAATAGAGTCTGTTTCCTCTTACAAATTAAGAAAAAAACATATCTCTATCTCGGCTAACAGAGGGAATTCGGGAAACCTAGAACCACAATTTTATTTTCAGAATAGAAAGAAGAGAGAAGGAGGAGAGAAATGAAATATTAGAAAAAGAGAATTTCGTTCTTTTTCTCTCTCCCACACCTGAAACTCCCATTATTATTTTCAGAAAGTATTAATGAACCGCCACAAAAACCGAGAAAAAAATCACCCCTCACACACACTCCCCCTGCACGTCTCCCGAGGGGCGGGCCACAAAATAGAGGTTGAGCCGGGGCCGTAGGCCCCGATGATACCTAGTAATATAATATAATATTAATGTAATTACTAAAGATTGTTTTTTTTTAGTAAAAACATGGTTCTCCGGCTCCGGCGAAAAACTTTGGCGATTGAAAACCAATTTTTTTCATCGGTGTCACCATGGTTTTACCACGATTTCTTTTCAATTTTGATTTCTTTTCCACGGGTTTTCTTTATTTTTCCCATTCACAACGTTTTGTTTTGCCGCTTTTCGTTTTTTAGGGTTTCAGTTTCAGTTTTTCTTCTTTTGCTTTCTTTTAGGGTTCGTGTCCATTTTCCATGGCAAGATCCACCAGGGCTTCTTCTCGGCGACCATTGACATCAACCCATTTTTCTCAGGGGACTTTGGACTCACCTTCTTCACCTTCCATTGCAGACGAAGCTGCTTCCGATAATGGCTTTCACTGCCCTTTTAAGGGTTTTGATAAATGTCAGGATGGTGTTCATGGTAGGGGATATGCAAAAGGGTCTTTTTTGAAGCATCTACATGATCGACATTTCTCCTCTGAAGGTAGCAAAGCCAACTGCAGAGAGTTAATTGCTAAGAATATTCATATCTACAAGGCTTGGGAGGAAGTTCTTGGTCTTTTACGGATGTGGTTGTGCTGTCGTTGCATGCATCTCCATGCCTGGAAGATGCCTTCCAAGGTACGTGAGGGTGCTCACGGAGATGTTGTTGCAGGACCATTTTGTGGTGCAGGTGCGGCATTCCTTATTCACGGTTTTGACAAGCCTGTTGAGGTAAGTACTGGTACTTTGGATACGTCCATTGGTGCAGGCTATGAAGCTTCTGTGGAGTCGGGTGTTGATTGTACAATTGAGTATGTTGGATTACTATCTACATAGTTACTCAATGACGTCTTCCAGTGACAATTTACCACAGTAACAAGCATCCCTCCTCAGTGACGACTATCCTTTTCAAGAACTTTGAAATCGTGTCTTGACAAGGTGATTATCAACCCTGCAAGTTTGAATGCTTGGCTGCATCTTATTTTGTTGCCCGTTTGTACGCTTGCTTTATACAGACCGAGAAGTGCAATGGAGGCGAAATATGGTAACCGGAAACGTCTTCAAGTGACTTTCATTAATCAAGCTTTATCTGTGTGGAGGGAAGCCAACAACTGTTCCATTTTGGTTAACAAAATGTTGCAACTTCCTGCCCGTATCTCCCAGCAAGTAGATGCGAAGAAACAGAACTTAGCTAATATTACAGCGTGCCGCAAGAAAATAAGTTGTGGCCATTTTTCTTCCGCAATTCGTGTGCTCTCTTCAAATGGAATTGCACCTTGCAATGAACAGACCTATGCTGAGTTGCATGATAAACACCCAGCAGCACCTTCTCCTACTGACCCTTGTGAAGATGTTTCGGTGGACCCAATTTTTGCGGATAGTCGGGCAGTTCTGGGAGCTATTAAGAACTTCCCTAAGGGTACATCATGCAGGCGATATGGCTTGAGGGTGCAACATTTAGTTGATGTGATGAGTGGTGCAGCTGCAGCCGTGGCAGATGAGTTACTCGTGTCTATCACTGGGGTCGTCAATCTTTGGTTGGATGGAAAATGCCCTGCGGGTTTAGGCAAGTTCATTTCTAGTGCGCCATTGACTCCGTTACTCAAGCCTGGGGGCAGTCTTAGGCCCATTGCAGTTGGCACGGTTTGGCATAGATTGGTTTCTAAAGTGGCTGCTTTATCTGTTGGTAAGGATATGACTTCTTATCTGGGCAATTACCAATTCGGGGTTGGTGTACCAGCTGGAGGAGAAAGTATTTTACATGCTGTAAATAGCCTTTTAGAGTTGAGAGGTCACTCGGACACTATGTCAATGTTGCTCATTGACTTCTCTAACGCGTTCAACATGTTGAGCAGATCCCATCTCATCAAAGAGGTTCTCCTTCACTGTACATGTATTTCTCGTTGGGTAGAATTTTGCTACCTGCGACCTGCTAAACTCTACTATGACCAATATATTTTCTCTTCTGCCCTTGGAGTACAACAAGGTGACCCCCTCGGTCCCTTGTTGTTTGCTTTGACTCTTCACCCTCTAGTGAAGACTATTGCTTCCATTTGCAAACTCGATTTTCACGCCTTGTACCTTGACGATGGTACAATCATTGGCGATACACTTAAGGTGTCCAAGGCTTTGCGTATAATAGAGACCGAAGGGCCTGTTAGGGGTTTACATCTCAATATTAAGAAAATAGAAGTCTTTTGGCCTTCTATTGATCCTAGAAGTATTGTTGATGGTGTTTTCGTCTGATATTGGTAGACCGTCTAATGGTGTCAAACTCTTGGGTGGACCGGTGAGTTTTGATTTGAGCTTTATTAGTGACATGATGTTGAGTAGAGTAAACAAGACTGTTCAACTTATGTCTTGTATCAAAAAACTCAAGGATCCTCAGAGTGAGATGCTATTACTTCGAAACTGTACCGGTGTTTCCAAATTATATTTTGCCTTGCGTACTACCAATCATGCAGCCCTTCAACAGGCCACTGAGCTTTTCGATGATCATTTGCTCAAGTACTTGAGACTCCTTGTTACTGGTGATGGCCACGACTTTGGTCCTTTACAACAGCGTTTGACTACCTTGCCCATCAAGGATGGTGGATTGGGCATTTATACCATGGAAGACACCCGCACTTATTGTTATCTTGCTTCTCAGAGTCAGACTGCTTCAGTGCAAAAGGTGATCCTTGGTCACTTATTCTCAACAAACAAAGGTTCTGCTTTTCAGCTGTCTCTTCAGAATTTTATTCAGGTATGTGGACTACCTTCTTCCTACTGCATCGATGATACTACCCCCCTTCTATGCATTCCCTGACAGTGACTTATTTTGATGCAATTAAGAAGCGAATCCCAGACCAATTCTCTATGTCTGCAAGAGATTCCATTTTTTGGTAGTGTAACCAAGTTAAGCATGCACAAGACTATTTGTTGGATGTACCTATCAGTGGGCTTAATCAATGCCTCGGGCCTAGACAGTTCATGGATGTCCTTTGTTATCTCCTGGGTATCCCATTGTTTGTTGAGAATGGTTTATGCTCAAGTTGTAACAGAGCTATGGCTATTTTTGGAGATCACGCGCTTCATTGTGCAAAAGATGTAGGGATTAAGTTTCGACATGACTTTGTACGTGATATAATCGTTGACATTTGTTACAAAGCTGGTGTGCCTGCGCGTAAGGAAGTTTCCCTCGGGTTTCTGTCAGATGATGACAAGGATTTACGGCCTGCTGATATCCTTGTTCTTAACTGGGATAATGGAAAAGATGTTTGTATGGATGTTACTGGGGTCTCTCCGTTCGCAGGTGAAGGCATTCGCTCATTTGTTCCAGGAAAATCTATTTCTAGTGTTGTTTCACGGAAACACACTAAATACTTGGACAAGTGTGTTTCACATGGTTACGGTCTGGGTGTTTTGGCTTTCTCTACCTTGGGGGAACTTGGTGAGGATACTTTATGTTTTTTCAAGCGTCTGAAGAATTGTTTAGTTAGCAATGACGCTAGTAGTGGTTTTGGTAGCTTTATTTTCCATAGATTAGGTATTGCTATTCAAAAAGGAGTTGGAGCCAAGCTTGTTGCTAGGTTGCCAACCATAAGTTTGTAATTTTTATTTTGCTTTTTCTAAACATCAATAATTAATTAATTAGTTAAAGAAAAAAAAATTAATTAAATATAATATTAAATTTAAATTTAAAAATTAAAATATCTAAAAAAGATTACACAGAGCTTTTGGTTGGCAACCTAGCGACAAGCTGGGCCCCAACTCCTCTTTGAATTGCAATGCCTAAACGATAAAAAATGAAATTACCTAAGCCACTACTAGCGTCATTGTTAACTAAACAGTTTCTTAGACGCTTGAAAAAAATCAAAGTGTCCTCACCGAGCTCCCTAAGGGTAGAGAAGGCTAGAAACACCCAAACCATAGCCATGCGCAGCACACTTGTCCAAGTATTTGGTACATTTACGTGAAACCGCACCAGAAATAGCCTTACCAGGAGCGAAGGAGCGGACACAATCGCCAGTGAATGGAGAGACACCTGTAACATCCATACAGACATCTTTCCCATTTTCCCAGTTAAGGACAAGGATATTAGCATGTTTTAGATATTTGCCATCATCTCACTGAAGACTGAGAGAAACCTCCTTGCGCGCAAGAACATTAGCCTTGTAACAAATGTCTACGAAAGTATCACGAACAACATCATGGCGAAATTTATATCCAATGTCTTTAGCACAATGAAGCGCGTGATCACCAAAAATATCCATAGACTTGCTGCAGCTTGGGCATAAACTATTCTCAACAAACCAAGGAATAGCCAGACGATAGCAAAACACGACTCTAAATTTCCTAGGTCCAAGGCATTGATTAAGCCCACTAATGGGAACCACCAAAAGATAATCTTGAGCATGCTTGACACGGTTACGTTGCCATAGGATGGAATCTCTTTCATACATATGAAATTGGTCTGGAATTTGCTTCTTAACCGCATCAAAACAAACTACTGCCAAGGAATGCATGGAAGGGGGGGCAGTATCATCGACACTGTAAGAAGACGGTAATCCACATACCTGGGTGAAGGTCTGAAGAGACAACTGATAAGCTGAACCTTTGTCCATTGAGAATAAATTACTAAGGATCACTCTCTGTACTGAAGTAGTCTGACTTTGAGAAGCAAGATAACAGTAAGCACGAGTATCGGCCATGGTATAAATGCCAAGTCCACCATCCTTAATAGGTAAGGTAGCTAATATCTTTTGTAAAGGACCAAAACCCGCACCATCCCCAGTAATTAGAAGCCTCAAGTACTGATAAAGCTGGTCATCAAAGAGGTCAGTGGAAGGTTGTAGAGCAGCCGGATTAGTAGTTCGCATAGCATCCGAATTATATATATAATATAAATGTGATTTTTGAAGTGAAAATTATTTAAATTATTATTTTAAGTAAATATAATATTAATAATAATTATTCTTAGATGGGTACCACCAAGGATTTTATTAAAAAGCAGAAACATGTTCAACTTACATCATCAGTAGAGGGCGTAGGCAGCCGCGCAACAAGCTGGGCACCTACCCCTTTCTGAATAACAATTCCTAGTCTATGAAATAGGGAACTTCTTACTTTAGAATAAGCATCCTGATTCTCCATACAGTTCTTCAAACGCTTCAGAAGGGTTTCTGCATCATCACTCAGACCCCCAAAAGTTGTACATGCAAAAATGCCAAACCCATACCCGTGTTCAGTGCACTTAGCTAAATACTTGTTACGCTTGCGCGTAATGGCTTCTGAAATGGCTTGCCCAAGTGTAAAATTGCGATATCTGCTGTTGGTAAAGGGGGATACAATGGTGACGTCAAAGCAAACATCATGCACATTCTCCCAATTATACACTAATACATCCGCTGGTATCAACCCTGAGCCAATTGATACTTCTTTACGTGCTGCGACCGACGACTTGTAACATATGTCACTAACCAGGTCCCGAACTAGGTTGTGTCTAAATTTTGAGCCGAAATCTTTAGCGCAATGTAATGCGTGGTCTCCGTAGATGTCCATAGGTCGACCGCAGCAGGTGCATAGGGCATCTTCAGCGAAGAGAGGGATACCTAACCTGTAGCACAATACCGAGCGAAACTGTCTTGGTCCCACTGATTGATTAAGACCACTGATGGGTATAGCGAGAAAGTAGTCTTGAGCGTGTTTTTCCCTGTTGCACATGGGAGATTGACGCAAAATAATGTTTTGCAGATGCTTGGTTTGATAAACAGACGCGAGGAAACAGTAGTTGATGGTGTCTTTCATAGTGTAGATTCCAAGTCCTCCTTCTTTGAGCGGCAAGGACACAAGCCGTTGTTGAAGAGGGCCGAAGCCTGCGCCATCACCTACGATCAAGTGCTGAAGGTAAAGCGTTAGATAGTCATCGTAAAGGGTCTGGGCAGACTGGAGAGCAGACAGGTTGGTGGTTCTCATCGTGAAATATATCTTCGAAACACCGATGCAATTGCGCAGAAGGAGCAGTTCTGCTTGTGGGTCTTTCAGACGCTTGACGGAATCCATAAGGCTGATTGTTTTGTTGACCCTGCCAAGAATTAAGTCGCTGCGGTACTTGGTGTTGAGGCTTACAGGAAAGCCTAGTAATTTGACGCCATCAGTAGGTCTGCTGATATGAGCTAGGAAGACATCCTCGCACAAGCCTCTGGGATCAATTGTGGGCCAAAACAGTTCAGTTTTATGGATGTTAAGATGTAAACCTCTAGCTGTACCCTCCATATGGATAATATGTAGAGCTTTGGCGACTTCTAGCGTGTCGCCAACAAGTGTTCCATCGTCCAGATACCACGCCTAGAGCTCGAGATGACACTGCGCTGCAATTTGGTGCAATAAGGGATGTAGGGTTAAGGCAAAGAGCAGAGGTCCCAATGGGTCACCTTGTTGAACACCTTGTGCCGAGGACAAAATGAATTCATTGTAGTACAGTTTGGCGGGTGTTCTGTAGCAGAACTCGACCCATTTGGATATGCCAGGACACCTGACCCTAACTTCTCGAAGCAGTACAGTACGATCCACCATATTAAACGCATTATAATATTCTTAGATTTCTTTAAATAAAACTATTAATGAAAGAAATAATTTATCAACCATAATAATTAATTTTTATGTAAATATAATTTAATAATTTATCAACGGTACTAATATATTTAAATAATAAGAAAAATATTATATTTTTCCATTTTTGAATACGAGGAAAAACAAAATATTATTAAAATATTAAAATATACTAATTAAAAAATATTATAAATTCTTAGTGAAAATAAAATATAATTATATTTTTTAAAAATTTCACTTTTTAGTCCCACATTAATTGTTTACAAATAATCTTGAGGATTAGCATCCGGTAAGAAACTAGTTGGAAGCCTAGAAACAAGCTGAGCACCAACTCCCTTTTGAATAACTACACCCAACCTATGGAAAAGAAATTCCCCAACTCGAACATTATGATCATGGCTAGCAATATAATTGCGTAGACGTTTTAAAAATTCTATAACATCATCCCCCAACTCTCCTAAGGTGGTAAAAGCAAGCGCTCTAAAACCGTAGCCTTGAGATGTACACTTCTCCAAATATTTAGCATTCTTGCGAGTAACAGCGTTCTTAATGGTTGAGCCTGAGACAAAGGAACGAACCCCACCACCGGTAAAAGGTGAAACACCAGTCACATCGAAACACACGTCACGTCCATCGTCCCAATTATATACGAATATATCAGCCGGTCTCAGGGCCGTGCCATTATTCGCAAGCAACCCCAAATCAACTTCCTTCCTAGATGGAACCCCTGCACGACGACACATGTCTGCAATAATGTCACGCACCAAATCATGACGAAATTTAATCCCAACTTCATTTGCACAGTGCAAGGCATGATCACCAAAAATATCCATTTCCCTCTTGCAAAAGGGACAAACACCATCCGTTTCAAAAAGGGGGATCCCTAGTCTGTAACGGAGAATTGCACTAAACTGCCTTGATCCAATAGTTTGATTAAGCCCCAAGATAGGAATCGCCATTAGGAAATCCCAAGCATGTTTAGATTGGTTGCATTGCCAAAGCACAGAATCACGTTCAGACAAAACAAAGTTAGTGGGCAACTTCTCCTTTATAGCATCAAAATAAATAGTTGCCAAAGAGTTCATAGAATGGGTGGCAACATTACTTGAGAAAATGGGAGAAACAAGCCCACACAATGAATTAAAGGATTCTAATGCTTGCTGAAGGGAAAGTATATTACATTCAATACCGGTGCGTCTAAGAATTGTGGACTGCAAATCAAGGGTCTGCAAACAAGAGGCAAGGAAACAATAATGCTTAGTGTCCTGCATTGTATAAACCCCCAAACCTCCAAGTCTGAATGGCAAGGTAGAAAGCCTTTGCTGGAGAAGACCGTAACCAGGGCCATCACCAGTAATAATGTGTCTAAGAAATTGAACCAATCGAGTGTCAAATAAATCTTGAGCTTCATATACAAATTCAGGTTTAGTGGTTCTCAGAGCAAAGTAAAGCCGTGACACACCCGCACAATAAAGCATCAATAAGAGCTATAGTTTTGCGCACTCTACTGAAAACCAAGCCTCTATTGAATTGAGCATCAAGACTGACCGGGCCACCCAAAAGTAAATTTATAAGTATAGGAAATTAATTATTGTTTAAAGAATAAATAAATAAAATAAGTTTAAATGTCAAAATGGTCAATGGTGGAGTTGGAAGGATGGAGTTCCAACTTCCATGGGGAGAGGTGTGATTTCAATTTCCATTGAATGAAATAGTTCCAACTACCTTGAACTCTAATTCCATCCATGTCAAACACACTAGGATTTGAATTCCATCCTTGACACCTCCCGTTGACTGAACTCCACACTCAACTATCTCCGTGCCAGACGTACCCTACGAGGAGAAGAATACACAAAGTAAAGAGTCCAAATTTGTGCACCCCTTAAAACCGGGGTGCACATTCCGGCCCCTATCATTTGGCCAAAATTTTTAAGCGGTTTTGATTTTCTATCATTAATTATTATTATTTCCTAAAATTACGAGCTCAATTTTGTGCACACTCCTCTAAAGAGTGTATATTTGACACATACTTTTGATTGGTTGTTTAGTTAGTTGTTGGGCCCATTACCCTCCATGTTTAGAATCATGACCCTCGTTACATAATTCCCTAAATGTAATCGACGGTGGAGATTAAAATGTCACGTGCACACTCGCCAAGGAGTGTGCACAAAATCGGACTCTAAAATTACGTCACAAATCACAATTTACTAAATCTCTTTCTTCTTCTTTCTCTCTCTTCTTTGGTTCCTCGTTCCCTTCAGATTTTTATTGCATAGTGGAAAGAGGTTGAACAATTGAAACCAAGAATTCAAAAAAAAAAAAAAAAAACCAAAACTATCTAATATGTCTCCGTCTATCAAACAAGATGCATAATTGATGTAAAAAATGCTTTCTCTTGATGATTTTTCTTTGAGTTTTTAAGGGCAGAGATCTAGATGTGGTGGGATTTCATATGCCAACATAAAGGTGCTCTGGAATTCACCGAATTAATTTTCTTCATAGTTGCCATTACTTTGGGAAAGTTCTTTTTTTTCCTTCCTTTTTTCCTTTCAATCTTACAGGGAAACTGATCTTGTGTATTAGTGTTGTTGTAGTATATTCATCCTTCCTTTTTTTACACGAATAAGCTTCTGGGTTCACTTGTATCTATTTCTATGATATCATCTTGAATGAACCAACAAATTGATGTTTCTCGTTGAACTTCTCTGGTTTTGGTTATTAGTTGCAATCTTAGATGATCCACGAAAAGGAACAACATTTTGATAAATTTTTTGGTAGATATATAATTGCTAAACTAAGCCATTAATGCAACCAAACTGAACAATTGTATCTGCTAGTAAGGTTGGGGACACAGAGGAGAACAACAACTAAAAAGAGGCATCAATGGAGGTTTATTTTTTTGGGGGTTTTTCTGATATACACCCATTTGATAATGTGTTTTCAAAAGTACACCCGTTTTTTAAAATATTTCTAAAATACACCCGTTACAATAATTTCGTCCGATTTTTGAAAAAAACGGCTAACTGTCGTTATCTTTGCAACTGTCGTACACATGTCTGGACAAGAAAAGGTCCAAAAACCCCCTTTGAGCATACTTGGTTCTATTTTGACCGAGTGAATAACCTAGTCGACTCAGAAAATCATGTACGTGCACATGACATGACCAAGAATAATCTTGTGCTTTCAAATGAACGGATACGATTACAACCCTAATTCTTCATCGTCTTCGCTGCTATAAGAACCAGTGATGAAATCATCAAAAACAGGCGACAAATAACTAAACAAACACAAACGCAGCAAAAATAATTAGGGTTTCAAGTTCAGGAAAAACTTACCTCTTCGTCTTGTTCTTGTCTGATATTTTCTTCATCACATCTTAGATTCTTCTTCTAGTTTTATCTTGAGACAATGTTGAACTTTAATCTCTAATTTTATCAAGAGACGATACAGCAGCAGGAAGACCGAAGAAAAGAGGAAATGAAAATGCGATCTTCTTCTTTCCCATTTTGTCTCTCAATCAGGGTAAAACAGTAATATTGCAGTTTGGGTAAACCTCCATCGTTGATTTTTTTGATTATAATGTATGGCTAGATCTTAATAGAGTTAGATTTAACGATCTAATGGATGTTGGGTGTATTTTGGAAATAACCAAAATAACGGGTGTAGTTTAGAGAACAGGTTATCAAATGGGTGTATATTGGGAAAATTTCCTATTTTTTATTTCTCCTTTTTCAACGAAATTTTAGGAGAAGGAAAGAGAGTAAGTAACAAAAGTCAAAACCGCTTACAATAATGCGAGCAAATAACAAGGGTCGTAACGTGCACCCCGGTATTAAGGGGTGCACAAATTTGGACTCCAAAGTAAAAGGAGAAGAAAAGAGAGATTTCTTATTCATGTGTACAATAAACAGACATTAAAGCCTCTATTTATAGGTCTAGACACAAGGGCATCCCAGTAATAAACGAGATTTATACTATATATTCTTAACATAATTACACGTTTATAACACTCCCCTTGATGACATTGTGTCTAAGCTAATTGCCTCGTTAAAACCTTGTCAGGAAATTCCAAAAGGACAAAACCTGATCGTAGGGAAAAGAGTACAATTGAGAAAACTTAGAAAAGATTTCGACACACAAATGTTTCCTTATTAAAACCTTGACAAGGAAAAACCCAGTGGGACAAAACCTTGACAAATGAAAAACAATACAACACGATAAAGTCCAGTGAATGCACCTAGGGCTGCACATGGGTCGGGTTTGGCCTCACCCACCACCCAACCCACTGATGGCGGGTAATAACAGTTATCACCCGTAATTGACCCACCAATATAACGGGTCGGTTTTCACCCGACCCACATTACAGCGAGTTGGGTGGGTAGCGGGTATACCCGTACAAACTAGCTTCTCATTTTTCTTCCTCGCCAAAGCCATACCAAAACTTCCATTTCAATCCAAACCAAAAGAAATCCCCCAAAATTCAGTACCGACAACCACCATTACTGCAATTATTTCCGCCAATAGAGACTCTCATCCAAATTATCATCCCAATAAAAAAAAAATTCTAAAGCACCATTAACTTATCCAAAGATTACAAATTTACATCAACCGATGTTCGGTAGCTTTCTTATAACCAAGAAATTAACATATGAACTGAATCTGAGTTACATTCATGCAATGAAATAGAACAAAATTCATCCAAGATTTCTCACATCAACAACACGGGAAAGCTGCAGAAATGGACGATTTGCAAGCCTTGATTTTTTCTGAGATCCATAATGTAATTTGATCAAAAAAGTGAAATTTAAAAGAGAAAAAAAGTAAACTTCCAGAGATATATTCACGTTGATGATGGTATTTTGAATCTAAATCTTATTCTTATGATTGATCATCACCAAATAAATTTTGCATCGTTTGATGCCTTTTATATTCTCCGACCATCTCTTCTCGTATTCATTCAGCTAACGATCTTGATTTTTATTTCAAAAACTCTCTCTTGCACGCTTATCTCTCTAGACTTCTGTTCTTTATATTTTTATTTTTAATGGAAGCAAAAACGTGTTGGGAAGAAGAAGCGAAGTGAAAAGAGAAGAGAAGTGAGTGTAGCGATTAGGGTTAGGTGATATATATCACCACTTCAACGGATGCGATTTATTTAGGATATGTGAGATAATCTAAGGGTAACTAATCCTATGTAAGTTTTCGGCGGGTGAGCGGGTTGGGTCGGGTGAGGGAAGCTGCGACCCATATTCGACCCAACATACGGTGGGTTTTTATGTTGTAACCCATAATCGACCCACTCCTAGGTGGGTTGGGTCGGGTGCGGGTAATTTTAGGCGGGTGTGGGTTGGGTAGGGTATGTGCAGCCCTAAATGTACCTTAATTTGATGATGGCGCTCCCCCTGATAAATACTTTAGTCAAATTATGGCGAACAAATCTTTGAGTGGAGTATTTCCAATTTTGAAGAACGAATTTCTTGAATGCAAAAGTATAATGTGCTTTCATGAAGATGTCGGATGGTTGATGAAGTCTTCTTTTGTGTTGCAAAAGCAGTATTGCCTTCGATTAATACTTTTTTCGAGTCTATATTCTTCTTCAACATACTGAGAACTTGTGTCATGGATTGACTGCTAAAGCATGGATTTTTGTGTTTTTAAGGACTCCTCAAGAGACCTATAAAGATGATATCATCAAATAATTAATCCGGATTTTTGGTTTTGTACCAAATTTCTAAAAACACATATATGATTGTTCGAACTGACATAATAAGTCAGGTGGCTGCCTGAATATGTTCCCAACCACATTTCTTGTGTGAATGCAATACGAGTCCTTCAAGGACTACCACGCCAAAAGCATCAAACATGGAGAAAAAAAAATTACTTAATCAATCCTAGGGTCTCAGAAAAAAAATATAACCCTCAAGTTATTTTTACAATAAACAAATTTCTCGTATAAAGGCACAATATGACTATACCAACATGTAATTAATAGACTTGGCATGTTTAAGATGTTAAGTTTGGATCCAAAATTGCATCAATCGAGAAATTAATCCAACCTAACTTGGATTATATGCCAACCAATCACATATGTCGATATTCCTTTGCAAAGGGGTTCGAAACCACCATTTTTATTATTTCAGTAGCTATTGTAACTGAATATTCAATAAGCATTAGTTCATTATGACCCAACATAATTCTCTGGTGTATACACACTTTGAAAATTTCAAATTTTACCGGTACCAGTTCTCGGGGGCACTATAATGTCCTCCTCTTCAAATGAGGAGATATTAATTTTGAGAATGTGAAATATATTATGATAGACTCTATCGACACAGTATCTGTAGCATGTATCAAAACGCTATATTTTTCTAGAAGTAATTGGATTTTCCTTTTCAAACGGCATTAGATTCCGGAAAAGCTAAATGAGATAATTTCACGCCTATTATTTAACGACAACCATTTTTTATTTGATCATGATGGGAGAGAAATTGATATAACTTTTGAGTTAACGAACATCAACATTTGGTAATGTATAGTCTCCCCTCAATATGGAGGAAACATGCTTTTCATCTCATAGACGAAAACTACAATTTTCGTGAAGTATTATCCGATTAATTCGAGACATACACTCATTATGAAATATGTCTTTCGACATAAAAAAAAAGTAGTCTTAATAGACATATATGTATACCATCAACCATGGATTACTTTTGGAGCACATATACAAATACAAATAAAATAAAGATGATATGTTAAAACCAAAAGCATCAAACAAATCTCCAATAATTTCGTGACCTCAAGGGCCAACGAGATGAAATTATGGACACTTTCTTCATCAAAATTAAATTAAGATCAATATATTCACTACAAGGAATAAAAATATAGGCTAACAAGCCGGGTGCGAACCCTTTAATCTTTAGTGTCCAATTCCAAATACAAGTGGAACTATTTTAAATTTTGGAGAATAATATAAGGAAGATAACTTAAAATTGCTAAATATCCCTCAGGAATGCATTATTTTTTCATCTCATTGATGTTTGCAATTGTGAATACATGAAAACGACATCTTATCCTTATAGGATTTACAAAGAAATCAGTTTCAATTGGCTTATATGATTCTTTTAAAAAAAAAATTAAAAAAGTCATTATCGACTTTGAAAGAAAAAAAATCATTATGTGGTCGAATAATTCACTCCTTTTTGGAAAAATTTAGAAAATATGCCAATCTTATGGAAACGATGGAGAAAATTAGCACCAATTAGTTTATACAATTTATCAAACTCTCGTAGACAGAATAAAAAAAATCGTCGTTCTAGTTATCGCAATGGAAAAATCCACTTTTGTGGTTGATGTATGGTTTCTTGTAAATAAATAGAAACCATCATATACATGATCCTTGAGAAATGAACAAGTGTAGCAAATTTAATTGGGCGTAGGTTTATTCAACCATGCATGTAATCAAATACCGTAAAGGTAGCTAAATCGCGCTAACACCAATTTTTGGTGATTACAGTTTCATGAAATAAATAGAAACTGTAGACCATCTTTGAATGGATTTTTATTTTTCTTTCTCAAAAGAATTAGAGAAGAAAGGAAAATCAACAATCAAACTTGTTTACAAAGTTGTTCATCCCATACATAGTGATACACGGCAATATCCAATTATCAATACCAAATAAACTAGTACTTTTCGTATATTGAAAAAAAGAACAAAAATAATCTAACCAAGTGTAGAAAAGTAAAGTTAAATATAGAATAGCATGTGGGAAATTAAGTTCCCACTTATAACCAGGTGGAGCATTTGTAGATTCTGTACACGCCGTTACCATTAATGATTCTGTAATAATTTGGGATGCTGGAATATGGTATTGCTTTCCTCATCCAACCAATTGCCCAGAGTAGAGCGTGCTGATGACGTGTTACGATATTGAATAAGAGGAGAATAATACACAAAGTAAAGGGAGAAAAGAAGAGATATTTCTTATTCATGTATACAATATACAAACGTTAAATCCTCTATTTATAGGGCTATACACAAGGGCATCCCAGTAATAAACGAGATCTACCTTAGATATTCTTAACATAATTACACGTTTAGAACAGAGAAGCATTTTTCGTTTCTACTTTTTTAAGGTCTACTCTAGATGTTTAGTCGTGTTGTGCCTTTAAGGATCTGTTTGTGAGAAAAATAAAAGTTACTATGTTGTTTACTTTTTGGCCGAAATCACTTGTTATGACAAAGTTTTGGTCATAAAAATGGAAAACTCCAAAGCTGCCACAACAAACATGGCCAAATTTGGGATATTTAATTGTAGATGGGAAAAACGAGTTGATGTTTTTTACGGAATTGAGGAGACGACCTTGCGGAGGAAACTCCTTGAACCGAGCGAATTGTTAAACCTCACACAGATGCACTGCAAGAAGGGAGTGTTTTGAATTCGAGAGATCAATCTGTAGTACTCTGGCCTTAACCAAGACAATGGCCGTTCCAGAGTAAATTCGGTCACAAGATAGGATGGGTCGATCTGTAGAAGGGAAGCTGAGAAATATGTGAGATCAATGGTAATCGAGATTGTAGGTGTGTTGTGTATTCTGCATAAGAAAGTTATGAATGATTGAATTTACTCAGTTGAGAGTGATTGCTCAGACGATGAGTTCGTGTAGACGAAAGATTGTATGTATGAACTTGTCGAGAAATTCTTGTCTGTTTCAATCAAGATTCATAGACCTTTTTATATTGCTGGAATTGTAAACACCATGATCCCATGAAGTGTGACAATTGATGGCATCAAAGAGTGGAGAAGTGGGAATCATGTTAAAACCAGTTTCTCAACGTGCGACGACTTGGTTGATTTTCCACCCACTACTTTGTTAACTCCTCCAACTGATTGCACGACTTGCTCACATTCTCATCGTGTGTATGAACATACATGCCGTTGACCGCCAGACCAAAACCCTAGTTAATATCCCCTCATGTAACACGATTGATGTCTCGTGTGATTTTGGAGTCTGCAAGGTAGACGTGTATTTAGTTAATCAGTTGCTGACTTTATGGGACTATGAGCCCTTGTATTGTTGTGTCAAACGTGATTTGAAAATGTTCTGAGACTTATGAATTGAACATGTCTGTTGAGACAGAGGTATAATTCTCAAGTAAACGTTAATAGTTAAGGTGAGCAAATATTTCTCATTCGATGAATTGTTGAATATTGATAGTTGAACCAATATTCCTTGGATTGAGAAAATATTGCTCATCTTAGAAAATGTTGCTCGTTTGATGAATTATTGGTTGTGTGACCAAATAAAGTATTAAGTTAGAATACTGGAAACTGAACTGAGTATAATTAATAAAATGTTGGTCATGAGATTAACGTAAAATTATTAGCATTTGAATCTGCGATTATGAACCTTGGACTCAAAAACCCTAATTTGATCAATTGATGATCAATTGGTGGTTTATTGAAAATAAACCACAGAGTGAAGGAAGGATCGACTACATCAGATTATGGGTCGACCATGTAGCGCCTATATGCTCACGTGAGCAAATACCAAGGTCTCTTGAAGACTTGTTGATTTGTTGATGAAACGACGATTAAATGCTGGTTTAATCATTAAAATAATGCCCGTCTGAGCTTTAGGTGATAAAACCTAATTAATTATGAAGAGGTGAGGGACAGACCAAGGGGTCATGAAACCGACCCTGGGTGGTCATGGGATCAAATAACGATCGTCTTATGAAGTTACAAGTTGTTTGGAAGAGTTTTGGACCTAATATGTGCAATTGCGCAAATTAGGTCAAACTGTGAAAATACGTGGGACCGGTTCCTTGCAAGCCAAATAACCAACCTTGGTCGGTCAAGGTAACATGATCACATCACCAAAGTCTTCGTATCTCAGTTCTGAGAATTTTGATATTTTCTGATGTGCGTTTGAGCAAACATTTTGAGAAAATATGAAGAAATCAGGGATTTTTGCTGAAACCGTGAAAACTTCATGAGATGAAGGAAAAATAATAAAAATCAAGGAATCATGAAGTATGGGACCGGCTAAGGCCAAGGCATGGCCGGCCGGCCAAAGAGCCCGGTCCCACGGTGTTTTCCTAATTTTATAATATTTTTCATGATTTTAGGGAAATATGATAAAACCAAGGAGTTTGTTGAAACCAAGGAGTTTTTGTTGAAATCAAGGAGTTTCCTTGAAGTGAAAGAGTTTCCATGAGATGAAGGAAAACAAAAATATTAATAATAATAAAATAAGGGTGTGTGGGACCGGCTTGGGCATGGTTGGCCGGCTAGGGCCCGGTCCCGTGAGTTTTCCCTAATTTTATGTATTATTTCATGATTTGAAGGAATTTTCATAATTTGAAGGAAATATCATGAAATCAAGGAATTTAATGGAATCAAGGAAACATAAAAATAATAATAATAAAATAAGGGACGTGTGGGACTGGCTAGGGCATGACCGGCCGGCTAGGGCCCGGTCCCACAAGTTTTCCTAATTTTATATTATTTTCATGGGATCAAGGAAATATCATGAGATTAGGGAGTTTTCATGAGATTAGGGAAATAATAATAAAATACTGAGGAATCATGAGGTGTGGGACCGGCCATGTCTAGGGCATAGCCGGCCGGCAAGTAGACACTATCCCATGACATCTTTCCCAATTTTATATTATTTCCTTGATGCGAAGGAAACGCCATGAAATTGAGGAATTTCCTTAAAACGAAGGATATTTGTTCAAATGAAAGGATTTTCATAAGATCAAGGAAAATAATAAAAATATGATAAAATATAAAATTGGACATGGAATTGGTCACGACACGACCGGCTGGCCGGTGGGCCCAATCCCTCGGCGCCTTGGTTAATATTTTATTATTTATTATTTTCTTTCCTATTTTGCATAGGTTCATCGTCTCGTCGTGTTTTGAAATACTCATTCGTGCGTTCAGATGCTTACATTATTACTAAGTACACTTGCATTATTTTGGTTGGGGCTTACTTGAAGGTAGCTCAGATGCCCATGTATTGAATATTTATCACTAACCCATGGAATTCTGCTGGGAAAAACCATAAATTGGAGTAACGAAATATTATAAAAAATATTGAATATTTTTCAGGGATTCAGTTAATGAATCTAATGATTTTAAGAATAATTAATTGATGGCTCTATACTAGTACGATCGTCTAGGAGCATTAATTATTCAGGAATTGAGTGTTATGAGCTTGTTGAAGCGTCATATTTCTTTTATATAGTCAGGAAAACATTGTTACATCCTGAAGACGTTATTGCTCTATACTAGCAGGCAAGCTGTCTAGGAGCCGTCCAATCTTTCGATTCTATATAGAAGTAATTACTGAAATTTCTCAGTATTCATGAGATATGCCGTTGCCTCAGCTGAGAGACTACATATCTGCATATACTCTGAGAGACAGTATTCTCAGTCAGAGATTCTTGTGGCATGAGCTTTCATGCTTTCAATACGAGACATTGAGCCTCAATACTCGTCTGATTGCTAGATCAGGAGCATATTAAATTATGGGTTTACGATTTTAGCCCTTGTCGAAAATACACCATCTACATTTATCCAGACCATTGATCACTCCCCTCTCCACCCCTCTATCAATGCTAATTCTAGATTAGTTTCCCTCTCCATCATTCATATTGTGCCATGTATGGTCCAAAATCTAGACCAGTCCCTGTTATCCCGGCTGTAGCAAGGTCGAAAAAAAAAAACTAAAGAAGATAGAACGTACGATGGTGATGGCGAGCAGGCGCGATCACTATTGGGGAAAAAATGTTATGAGGTATACTCTTTATCATTTAGACAGATCTGCTCCATCAGTCATTTTAGGTGCTGGATACGGATACCAATATTTTCACTCAGAAGTATCGAATAATATTTGATCTGAAAATATAACAATGTAATTAATTATAAATTATTTTGTATTTAAATTATAAAAACCAATTATATATAACAAACTAGAAATAACCCGTACTGTTACGACACGATATAAGATAAGATAATTTTTGGTCATAATAATTTAAATAAAGGCTACATACAACGATAAAACTTATTTTGACCCATGAGAACTTGTAGCTATGAAATCTTAGATACTTGTCATTTAAATTATTATAAATTCGGTTAAAATTGTAATTTTTTTTTTGCTAAGTCACATATATTTATTAATAAGAAAAACTAAAAGTTCATACAAAAATTGACAGAACCAAAAAAAAGAAAGCAAAAAAATTACAGGAAGTAACCAAGATAAAGGACTAAGCAGTCAGCAGAATCTGTAATATACTGTGTCTGGCATTTCAATGTGACTGGGAAAAGAAGGTCTTCCTGCATGCTGGATCCTTTCACCTAATTGTAATCTTGCACCTTTCTTAGCCAAAGTAACAGCAGAGAAATTTATTTCTCTATAACAGTGAGTATAAATAATCTCAGATAGGGCCTTACAAGCTTTGAGCCATCTTGCTTTGATGAACCAAGGGATGTTCCCAGATTTGAAATTTGCTACTACTGATTGAGAGTCTGAGTTAATAACAATATTTCTGCAAGTTAAAGAAACTGCCCACTCAAGAGCACACACAACTGCCATCACTTCTGCAATATAGTTAGTGGCAACACCTAAAGCACCTGAAATGGTTCCCAAAACCTGATAATCATGGATTCTTGCAATAATTCCAAACCATGCATTACCTGGGTTACCAAATGCTGCTCCCTCACAACAAAAAAACACATATCCTTCAGCTGGACCACACCAAAAGCATTCTTTAATGGTGTTTAAGATATAGTTTTTACCATTAACATTGAAGAATTGTAGAATATGAGAATCATAGTTTTTATGCCATCTAACCCCTTGCATTCTATAACCACCATAGTGAACCAGGCTCATGATTCTGATCTTGAACCTGTTTACATTTGGTTGCACATTCTCAAACAACATTTTATTCCTTTGGACCAGAGTTCCCTCAAAGTAGCACAAGCAGTTGTTAACCATATATCTTTGATAATGGGGCTTTTGTGTTTTGCAAAATTGAACATATCATCAAAGGAAATAGGACTGTTGAAATGAAAGATATTACCTAACCACTGCCATATTGTTTTGCTGAAGTTGTAGGACCATAGTAGATGAGCCATACTATCTTGGATTTGTTTGCAGATGCAACACTTGGACACCATAGAATAGCCTTGTTTCACCTTTTTTTTCATCATCTACATAAATGCCATGAATGATTTTCCAAACATTGCTTGTTATACCAGGATGCAAAAAAGGCTTCCAAATTTTTGATGGACAGTGAAGAAGAGGTTCTTTGTGTTTGATTTTATTAACATCAGACAGAGTAGTAAAATTTCCTTTGATATCTACACTCCATACCATCTTGTCTTCATCACCACTAATTGCTGGCAAGGAGGAGTTTATGTAAGTTTGCATTGCAGAAGAGATATTATAATTGTTATCAAGAATTAAGTCCTTAAATGTAATGTGTAAATGAGTGTTGACATAATATGTATGACCAATGGTATTAATTAGAGGTTCTTCTCCAAGCCATATATCAAACCAAACTGAGATTTTCTCTCTAGTGCCAATATTCCATCTAATATCATCTTTAAGTGTTTTCCATGCCCATTTCAGACCAGGCCATACTGATGAGTATCTCCATCTTGTATTCCACTAACCATCCCTATCTTCATAGTTGGATGCAAATAATTTTGAGTAGTCATCCTCAGAAGTTTGTAACTGCCACATCATTTTCATTAACAATGCCTTATTGACAACCTTTAATCATCTGATTCCCAACCCTCCTTCAGTTATAGGAGTACAGACTTTACTCCAGGCTATTGTTTCATATTTCCTCACTTCACTATCTCATGACCATAAAAAATTCCTCATTATCTTTTCACATTCTTTAATCACCGAACTGGGCCATTTATAGACTGCCATGCTGTAAATTGGAAAGCTAGAAATAATAAATTTGATTAGTAACTTTCCTTTCCATGTAGATACAGTACTTTGCATCTTTTCCACAATTGACCAAAGGATGGAAGACTTAACTCTTCCAGGCATTAAAATAACTCCCAAGTATTTATCTGGGAAGGAAGTAAGCTCCATTTGCGAAAGATTTGAAAATTGTTGCTTCTTTGCAGATGTGCATCCTTCCACAAAGCACTTGCTCTTGGCCCTGTTAATAATTTGAACAGAACTGTCTTGATACTTCTTAAGAAGATTAAGCAGGTGTTCTAAACTTGTTTTGGAACCATTGCTGAAGATTAAAACATCATCAACAAACATCAAATGGGTGGGATAAATTCCTTTTCTATTAACCATTGGCTGCATTTCTTGGAATTTACCAATTGAGTTAATCCCATGTTGAGTGCTTCCTCCATTAAAATAAAAAGAATGTGAGAGAGTGGATCCCCTTGATTCAATCCTCTTCCCATATAGAAAAAACCTCTAGGACCTCCATTTAATAATACTAACATTCTTGCAGAATCAAAGAGAATATGTAACCATTGGCACCAGTTGGCAGAGTAACCAAATTTTTGAAGAACTTTGAATAATAAAGACCAACTCACAGAATCAAAATCTTGGGATATATCAAGCTTCAACCCCACATTACCTCATCTTCTTTTAATTTTCATCTCATTGACAAGTTCTACCTTTGATGCAAGCAACCTGCTGAGGAGAAACTAGTTTTGAAATGAATATCCCCATCGTAGTAGTGAGGATTTTAGTGAAGACCTTGAAACTGACATTACTTAATCCAATAAGTCTGTACTGATTTGGTTTTTTTGCTCCTTGCACTTTTGGTATAATAAATAGAAAATTGGAGTTAAGTCCTTTAGGAATAAATCTTCTTTTCCAGCAAAATTGAATTGCATTGATAAAATCTTGTTGAATGATAGCCCAACATTCTTTATAGAACATGCCTGAGAAACAATCAGGAGAAGGAGCACTCTCTGTATCTATATACCAAATTGATTTTTTAATTTCATCTCTAGATGGAATGGCATCAAGCATCTCCATATCATCTTGTGTAATAAGACAGGGTATAACTTCAAGTAAGGAATCATCTATATGAATATCTTTATGTTTGAATTTCTTCTCAAAGAAATTAACTAAAAGATTTGCAATTTGTTCTTGATCAGTTATAAGATTACCATTTTCATCCTCCATTTCACAGATTAGATTCTTGGTTTGTCTAACATTGACATTAGCATGAGAGAACTGTGTATTAGCTGATCCTTATTTAACCCATTTTATCCTTGATTTCTGTCTCATAATTGTGTTATATTGAACTTCTTTAGAGTCATATACATTCTGTGCTTGCACCAAATCATTTAAAGCATTTGCATTATGAGGGTCATTATCTGAAATTACCATTTTAGCTTTGACCTCTTCCTAAACTTATTTAATTTTGATATGAACATTTCCAAAAACTTTCCAGGTCCAGTCTTTCAATATTTGCTTCAGTCTCTTAAGCTTTTGCATAAAAATATATACAGGATCACCAGCCAAAGGTTCTGACCAACTATCTTCTACTAATTTCAAGAATCCTGGATGTTCTAGCCATATTTTTTGGAATCTCAAAGGAATATTTTTTGGTTTTGGAATACTTACACATCCTCCAAATAAGGGAGAATGATCACAAACTATTCTGAGACCAACTTTATAACCCCAATCAGGATATTTTCTCAACCAATCCATATTAAAAACATCCCTATCAAGATTGCATGAAATTCTTCTTTCTCCATGATGACAATTTGACCGAGAGAATTCCAAACCAATTTTGGGAGCTTGTAAAAGTTTACATTGATTCAAACATTCATTGAAATACAACATTGATCTTCTAGAAGGATCTCTACCCCCTGCTTTTTCTTTTGTAGATAGTATTGCATTGAAATCCCCTAAAAGAATCCAAGGTTTTCCGAGATCACTAATTATAGCCATTTCTAACCACAAAAATCTTCTTTGCACTAAATTGACATGTGCATGAATACCTGAAACAAGTGCCTCTCCAACAACAACTGCAATCATTTGGCTTGTAACCGAAACTACTGAAGGTGTAGTTATTGAATGACTCCAAAAGAACCATATATTACCCTTATGAGTATAAGAAGAATTATGAATGGCCATAGATTGCATACCTGGCATATTTAACTTACTGCAAAATGATGAAGCACACTGAATTCTTGGCTCAGCTATAAAAAATAAAGTTGGACTGAATTGATTGACTGAAGATCTTAATTTCTGCTGGGCCCTAGCTCTTCTAAGACCCCTAATATTCCTAAATAATATCTTCATGGTTTGGATTGAGGGTTTTTAGGACCCCCTTTCCCTACATTCTTTCTGAAATTGTACTTTACTGTTGTTGGATTAGCTTTATTCTTCTCAATAATAGTAGATTTTTTATTTTGAGAACTGTAATATTGTTGCACTGGAGAAGCTGCAACCTTAGGCCAAGAAGTAAATTGAACATCTTTTGTTAAAACTTTGCTAGTACCCCCATCCACAAATTTAATTACATTATGCTCAAGCTCTATAGTTTCAGCAATCTGCAACAGTTTTTGTGGCTCCAGCTCAGCTATGATTTCCTCATCTACACTAGCATCTTCCATCTCATAGAGATCTTTTTTTTTTCAGTAACAGGCACAATCAAAGCACTAAATCTGTTCCCAACTGGTTGTGTTAAGATGGTTTGACTAATGTTATTTTGTAAAACTGGAGTAACAATACAAGAAACAATTAAATCAAATTCTGGATGTTGATTTTCCACTGATTGAGGTGTAGCAGAAATTGAAGCTTGGTTTTGTAAAGTATGAGCACTACTATCTGACACAATTGTATCAACTTCAGGATTATGACTTCTCACTTGCTGTTTTTGAGGATTAGTATGAGTAACTTCCACTTCAGAGCTGTCACAAATATCAAAAGGAGTAGAGGTGTGGACTTGTCTTCTCAGAAAATGCTTTTGTTGAGAACCTGCTCTTTGAGTGTCTGAAATCTTGTTTTTCTCTATTCTGCATTTTGTTACTAAGTGAACAATAATTTTGCAAGTAGAGCAGAATTTAGGACAGTCTGGAATCAAAATATCTTGAAAAAAACCACCAAACTTAGTGCCAATATCCATATTTTGTTAGGAATGGATTGAGCAAAATCCACTTCAACTAAAACATTTGCATAGTAACCTACTTCACATTTTGCAGTTGCAACATTAATTTTAATTGGTGTTCCAATTTCCTTACAGATTGTAAAAAGAATTTGTTCTTTCCATAATTCCAAGCCTAAACCAGGAAATCGAATCTAAACTAGAGCTTTTGAACTTTTTTGATTTGCCAGACGAAAGTTTGAAACCCAGTTTCTGATCCTCAAAACTTGATTGGTGACTTTCCATATTTTAGATTTGATATGAGCTCTATCAATTTTATTATCTAATTTGATGGCGAAGAAACCCCTTCCCAGTGGAATAAACTTACAATCACCAACTAATGTCACTGATTTCTCAATATTAAAGCTGCATCTACAAACTTATTTTTTTTTTGCAAATCTAAACGACCAATAAGAGAAAAATTCCAAGGATTTAAACCTTCCTCAAAAAGGTTATCGGGCAATTCAACCGAAGGAATAGTCCTAGAAGAACTATGATTACCTTAAACTAAAGGATCTGATGAAGCTTTTGAAGGTTTAGAAGAACCTAAAGGGACTGAATTATTCATATCTTGAAACAAAATCCAAGATTCAGACATGAATTAAAAGAATTAATTGAAGTAAAAGGAAAACCTAACACCAATCATCGAGAATTAAGTAGAACAAAGAATTTTTTTAC
Organism: Papaver bracteatum; assembly: GCA_023529315.1. Lineage (NCBI taxonomy): Eukaryota > Viridiplantae > Streptophyta > Magnoliopsida > Ranunculales > Papaveraceae > Papaver > Papaver bracteatum. The sequence continues at coordinate 475,225 of JAJJWX010000613.1, forward strand.
CTGAATTAATGGTAGGAAGTTTGGAAAAACTCAAAGAATAAGAAAAACATCACCTGAGTTGGTCGCCAGATTTTCAGAGCTTCCCTCTCTTCAACTCAGCCCCATTTCAAGAGTTTAATTACAATTGTAATTGATTAAAATAATAATTTCTAATTAAAAAATATAATTTTTTAGTCGATCCTCAAAGACCGGTGGTCTTTGATGCTGATTTGTGTTGTATTCAGACCATTGTGCTGAATCTTTATTGGATGAGCAGTAATTACATCCAACCGGAAATTCTTCCTCGATCGCTGGCACTGTTGTTTTGTGTTCATTATCTATATGCTCTGCTGATTCCATCTATGTATTATCCCAGGTCATCTCCACTGCATGGTTTCGGCGAAGCCTCGAACCCATTCTATCAATTTGTTCATGAATCATCAGTGAAAACGCGGGGGTATAACAACCACACCCAATATTTCATTCGGCAATATGTATGGACTAACTCTAATATAATTGCAAGATAATCAACTAGACAGTCGGACTCAATCAAGGAAATATATCCAAGAGTTATATCTCTGTTTCTCAACTAATACCCCAAACTTATACTCCCAAAAAGCATCCTAGAAATATCAGTCACCTCACAATAACCCAACTGATTAATAGAAAAAGTTATTGTGGAATAACAAGAGTCTGAGACGAAGAACTGTTGTGATTACTTTTTATATCTTACCTATCAGAGACAAACCTCGAGTAAATCTTAAAGAAGATAAAACTCAATATGATAGAACAAGTAAGATCATAATATACAACTACAGAGAAAATAGTTGGATCTGGCTTCACAAATCCCAAATGAAGTCTTCAAGTCATTAACCCAATAATGGTTTTGGAAAACCTAGGTTAAAGGAGAATCGATTCTAGTTTGCAACTAGGACACATGGAAGTATCAGGATTAGGTTTCCCATATGCTATAGTTCTCCCTTATATAGTCTTTCAAATCAGGGTTACTAACAATCAAAACTAAGATAGCTTAGTAACAAAGTAATTAATATTCACCGTTAGATGAACTCCTGATTTAAGATTTCAGACAAGTTTGCTTAGAAACTAAGCAATCAATCTCCACCATAGGATGATATCATCTTGATATACATAAATGAAATATACTTATATTTAGATATGGATGAACCGTACCCAAACGTGTATACCTTGTTGGCTTAACAATAGTTAACCCAAGTTAGCCATATTAACACGTATAACTTAGACATATTCATTTAACACTTCTAGAACAAATATGATGATCAATCAATCATGGAGATAATTAAATGAATCTAAATGTGTTTCAAGAGAGTTGTTCAAATGTTAATCATCTCATAGAAATATATATATATATGAACCATATGAAACAAAATCGGTTTGGTTTGTAATTGTACAAAATACGTATACAAGAACCAATTCATGAACATAATGCTATAGTTTGTAAAACTAGTTCACATACCTTATATCATTAATGTTCCGGGGACTTTAGTTTGCAAACTGAGTTCGCAAACGAACCTGAGTTCATGAGTATGAAAATCACACTTTATCCATTTTAGAACTTGAGCATTGTGTTCGCTAACTAAGTACGTGAAAAACAGTTCCGGACTTTGGCTTTGTCTATCCGTTCGCAAATAAGGTGTGCGAACAACAGTTCTGGCCTTGGCCTTGTCTAGCCTTTCGCAAACAAGGTACGCGATCAATAGTTCCAGGCCTTTTCACAGGTAACCCGATTGCAAACAAGGTTCACAAAAAATAGTTCTGGACCTTAACTAGACTTACACAATTAGCATACAAAGTATACATCCTGTATTATATTTAGACATGGTAGTCGTTCTAAAGCTCTCATTTAATAAATTAAACATCCTTGGAAGACAACAATAGTAATCTTACACATACCACTAGCTTCAAGTGATTAATCGATCAATACGAAACTTCCCAAGTTAACATCAAATGATTGTCTCACACAAATCATGTAAGATGTTCAAGGTAATTTTCACATGATCATCTTTGACTTAATATTTAGTTTCCAACAAATAAATTGTCTCCAACTAAACTCTTCAAGGTAAAAGCTTCCAACACGTATTTCGTGAAATAGATAAATGAGATAAACTCGGCTCGAAATATCAAATGTGTATAATGTAAAAGTTTATATAGTTATATGATTTAGTCTCATTAGAAGATAGAATAGAATAAACTTCTGAGTGATAGATAAGTATTAGTCTCCACATACCTTTTGTTGATGAAGTTCCTCCAAGCTCTTCAGTAGATCTTCTTCTTCAATTGGTGAACACTGTGAAGTCTAAAGCTCAACTACACACTTTTATCCTAATACGGGACATAGCTATAACTAGACTAGATATCAAGTATATCGTTTTAATTAACTAAATTTGACAAACAAGCTTGAGATAGCAACGCTTGCGAGTTCGACCGAGCAGTGCTCTAACAATCTCATATTTTGTCAATTTTAGTGACAAAACTATCAATGCATATGGTTACAAAATAAATAAACTTTGTAGCTTCTGATCCATCATGCTTGATTTCCTTAGCTCTTCAACTTCCTTGAATTCTTCGTTACTTCTAGTTCTCCATCGATTCTGAATGTGTTCAACTCAACATCATTGTTGTTTAAGATCCGTAACAATAACAACATGAAAACGAAAGTTCTCAATCATTGTTATTCAGTGTCATAATATTATTATATTGAATCAAAGTCCAATTGCATCACAACTTTGAAATAATACTATGGTGATATGTATCACTCCCCCTTAGTCAATATTTCCATCTTATAATTAAAATCACCCCCTTACATAATGATCCGTAAACCATGTGTATATATTGTGAACTACCAATAATTCTCCCCCTTTTTGTCAATAAAATTTGGTAAAGGTACGAAAACTATGGGATCATAATAAAATTCTCAAAATATTATTCATGACTAAAAGAGAACATATCAACTTTGTTTCGATAATTTCACATAGTCGAAAATTAGTGTATTCATCAAGGAGTTTATTAAGATACAAGTTAACTCTTACAAAATTCCACAACTACTCTCCCCACAAAGATATGACAATCAAGCACAAGGTCGTTTAAGAACTCTCCCCCATTTGATGTCATTCCCAAAATAACAACAATAGCGGCCTTACTTTTACGAGAAAAGAAGGATTTCTTAGGACGCGATTTGTTAATGTCCAAAATATCATCGATTAAACTAATCACAAGAGAACCTTTATGATTAATTTAACCGAAAATCACTCAACATAATAAAACTTACGGAGTCAATACAGTTAGGCCTGTCAATATATGTCCGATATCCGGAATCTATTTCCGAGTATTCGAGATCCTATAGGATTTTATCTGTTTTATCGGATATCTGATCGAATATTCTATCGAAATCGGATTAGGCTTCATTCGAATTGTTAATATCCGATATCCGATAGAACATGGATCTATTTGTGATTTACCCTAATATCCGATATGAAATGTTTGATAATTTGAGCTTAAATTTCAATTATGAACATGTTTTAAAGGGTTTTTAACATTTTTTTGTCATAACCGGATATTATCAGATAAATATACGATATCCGATAGCTTAGCCTATCAGAATCGAAATTTGATTTTTGATATCCTATAGGATATTATTAGATATCGAATATTCGATAGCTCTTAATCTATCAGATACAGATTTCTAAATATCCGATGGATATTCATCCATTTACACCCCTAAATACAGTACTTTCACAAAATAGTGGATCAGGGAAAGGTCAACTGCAGAATTTTCTCAACAAGTTCATTCTATCTTTTATCAATATTTGCATAAAGACATAATAAACTTAACTTTTGAGCATATATGACCCCCAAAAAACATGCAAAACCACCTCTAAAACTTCTTATCCTTTTTTACCTTGTTTACCTTTCAATTTTTATTTTCTTTTTGGAAAATTAGGAAACATTAATCACAGCCTGTCATCCCTCTCCAAAATCATGCGAGATCTCCAAACTCTTACAGTAACAATTTTTGCTCTATCTCTCTTCTTTTTCATCATTTTGTATCTCTCTTGACTCTCTATGATCTGTTAGCATTTCATTATATTAGTCAATTTTTTTTGTTTTCATAGTTAGGTTTTAATTTGGTAATGGTGTGACAAATATTACCAAAGACAGATTTAATCCACCTTATTGATAATCATGATTAATATATAAGACCCGGTAATCACCAATAACAGGGGCAATAAGTAAGTAACTAGGGAGGAACGATGTTTGCAGACTACAAATTTCAAAATATTTCGGATGATACAACCAAGTTCAATTTCAGAACGTTGTAATCAAAACAATAATTATGATTCAAGAAGGCATGAATCAGTTGAAGTCAATCAATAGGAATTATCAGATTATAAATTCTCCACCTTTCAACCCGGTATTACATGGAATTTAAGATCTTAATGGTGATGTTAATTAATTGATTATTGTTTATAATCCAATTTTAGCATATACCAAGAGAATAAAACTAACCCAAATCATAAAAGTATCCAAAATCACCGAATTTAGAATTGTGGGGTTACTTTTCACAAGTTAAAAGATTTGAATTCAAGATCAAATTTGGACTCTGTGAGAGGCTGAGAGTTGTTACTATTAAAAGAAAAAAAAATCAGAAACAGAGAGTAGTGGTGTATAGTATAATTCAAAAGATTGTCTTCTTTTATTTTCTCTGGACTCATGAACTTTACAGATGCTAATGGAGGAGGAACCAGAAAAAGAAGGGGGGTGCTAATGGAGGTCTAAAATACTGCTTATCCTGATTTTTAGTTCTTATATTATCGATGCTAAAAGAAGTAAGAAAATAAAAAGTAAACACGGTTTTTCAAAACCAGTTAATAGGTAATTTAAACCAAAATAGTCAGCCGTAACGTGCACCCCGGTATTGTGGGGGTGCACAAAGTTGGACTCGATAAGCACAGTTCACTAACGTAAACACATATATATCTCATAAGACATTTGCAATACATAAAACCAATAAGATTAAATATTGCAAGATCATCTTCCAAATAACTTAGAGTTTAAATAAATAAAATCTAAAAACACTGCAAGATGAAAATCGCTAGAAATAACTATGTGTAATCACAATAATTGCTATACCAAACCCTAGTTATCCTTCTTAAACATGATAAATTCTCATAAGAAGTTTCCTAGATAAAAGAATGACAAGATACAAAGAAGCTAAGCATCGTCTTCATCATCATCGAAATCCATCCAAGTGGCTTGAATTTTACCCATTTCATCCTTGACTTCGGGAAATTTTGTAGCAATCACACACAATTATTATTGCATACATTTTACCTTGGAATTGGCCTTATAAACACCCCTGTGAATTTTTTGAAGAAGACCCAAGGTAGTACGATCAAAAGAACCATCAAGAGTATCACATCTTTGTCTTTTGTAGAAATTTATCTTCATACATTGATAATACTTGGACGAACTGGTTTGGGAGTTCCAATAGAGTTTCCATGGGAGCAATGGAAAGTTCTCGACATATTTTCCCAATTAAGCATGGGAAGCCTAACTTCTTGTTGGATGATATTATTGAGACCATTTAAAGAATGATAAATCCACAAATATCAAGACCTTGAGCACCCATTTCAAGGAAATAGACCAACTTCAAAAACTCACGACTCCACCGAGAGTTCTCGATCGTGGAGGGACAAAGATTAGAAATGCCAAGTTCTTCGAAGATCCTCAAGGAAATACTAATATATTGGGTAGGAAATTTCCCTTCTATCCAATCAAAATTCTTGCGACAAAGACCATAAGAAATGGTTTCACAAGATGGCTTTTCTCCTTTTGGTCTAGGAATACAAAAATTACCCAAAGGAATTTTGGTAATCTTTGAAATCAACTCTCTATCAACTAGAATCTTTTCCCATTTATCATAGTATTGAATACCAAATTATCAAGATTAACATCATGGATGTTAGCATAAAAGATTCTTGTAAGAGTTTCAAATCCTTCACCAAGACCATTGAAGATGTTCCCAAGATTGTACTTCTCAAAACACACTAAATTTTCTTTATGACCACTTTCCTTTACCAATTTCTCCTCTAGAATGAATTCACTAGAAGAAATCTTTTCAAAGGTCTTACTACTAGAATCATTGATGAATACAATTCTAATAGAGTCTTGGTCACTTGGTATACTATTACACATAAGAATGGAAGAAACAAGGTTCTTGGACATCCTTTTTAAATTCTCACCAGCACTATTGAATCTCCTAATATAAATTCAAAAAAAGAAAATTGAGAGAGGTAATAAGTAGAGAATCTTACTTGATGAGCTCCTTCGTGGATGATAACAAACCTTGCACTTCTTAGTCCTACAATTTTGGTTTTAAAAGAGCTGGTACGGAAACCCTAAACACAAATTTTTCAAGCTCGCGAACGATGGAGAAAAAAATAGAGGTGCGCGAACCGTAACCTTTATAGCTCCTTATCGGGCTTGTACCCGTACGGAAACCGTGACCCATTAGAAGTAGGATTCCTTATCTAGAATAATTCCAAAAGAAAGTCTGGATAATATCATATACCCATTCGAAAATTAGACTGAAGATTAAGAAGAATGCTCAACTTAACTTATATGACAACTAAAATATCAGGCTAGAATCCAGGACCATGATGATCACACACTGTGAAGGTATGAATATATACTTGTTCTTAGCTCAATGAAAAAAAAAAAATCAGAGCACAAGTAAAAATTTCGCCCTTAATCACAATGATAAATAAAGTAGTAAAACAGGATTCTTCATACATTATTTGGATCCAGGTAAGCAGAAAATAGCCTGCCACGGTGGTATTAACAATTGGAGTTTCCTCAACAAATTGGAATACATTAAACATCAGTAGCATTCTGCTAAGAAGCTTTTTACTTAGTTTAAAGAAAAAAACTAACCCAAAATAATACAAAAACACAAGGCTAATCAATATGTTACTTTCCCCATCTCAAGATATATACAGATGGGGTGGAGCCAAATATTGTTATACCAAGAGGCTAGATGGGAAGGAGGCAGCCCACGCACCATCTCAGGTTGATATTTGTAATATGTGCCAAAATTATAATCATAGTAATGATGGTACTCATGGTTAATTGATCTCTTTGACTCCTCTTTCTTACGATTGAGGGGTGGAATTTTCCGATATTTGGATCTCGCAACAAACTCAGCAGAAATCCTTTTGTCAATATTACATGAGTTGTTAACACGACCAGACTGCACATCATGAATACATGACTTGACATAATCGGAACTAAAACCAGGACAAACTTTTTCCTTAATCGAATTAAGTCGCTATAAGGATTTAAAAACATCTTCAAAAGCCTTAAACAAATATTTGTCAATTGATCCATCATGATAGTATTTCTCAAATAGATTAAGAAGAAGTCTAGTGAGATTTCATATCCTTGAGATTTTGCTCTCACGTTTCATTCATCGACTTTTCTTAGAGGAATCTTTTCCTTTTATTTTAGATTTTTTTTCATCAGCTAAGATTCTTAATGTCTTAGTTGACTCAAGATATCTTGCGAGACCAGAGGTCTTGTAGAGAATAAGCTCTGAACAACCTTTAAGGAATTTTGGTGTGCGTCACAGATGAACAGAATAATTTTCCCAAAGTGATTTCCCATCATAATAAACTTTAGGATCAAACAAACACAAACTTATTAAGTTTATCGTGTTTGCCTGCTATGATACCAATTGAAAATGCGGGGCTACAACAACCACAATATTTCGTTCGAAAATCTGTATGGACTAAACTCCAATATAATTCTGAGAGCACCAACTTAAAAGTGAGACTAAATCAAGAAAGATTTCAAAGAGCTTTATCTCTTTCTCAATACAATCAACAAATCGAACATATAAAAATCCATGAGCCTAATTGATGTGAGAATAACTTAGACGGTACCAAAGACCAATGCCCAAGAGTCAATCAAGTTTTATCCAATATACAAGGTCGGATTTATCAACTGTGATTGAAATACTCACAACCTGTGATATTTCAATTATATAAACAAATATAACGCGAAAAAGAAATAACACATACACCAAAAAAATTGTTAACGAAGAAGCCGCAAATTCAGAAAAACCCTGGGACCTAGTCCATCTTTGAACACCACACTATATTATGCCGTTACAGAATCTAGCCTCCTAAAAGTTAACTTCGGAATGGAATGTAATTGATCCCTAGCCAAGTCTTACACCGATTAAGGTACAATCACGTTCCTTTCGCCTCTTGAATCCCAGGAGGACTCTGCTCACTTGATTCCCTTAGTTGATCTCACCCACAACTAGAGTTTCCACGACCCAAAGTCGAAGAATTATAAACAAATCTATCTCCCGCAGATATGTATATTCTGGTTGTTGTTTCCGCCTTTAGATAAAACAAGGTGAATAGGAAACTCAACTGATATCCCAGACTTTTATTCCCGAAGAGCAGCCTAGAAATATCATACACCTCACAATAACCCAAATGATTAACATAAAAAGTTATTGCGGAATCACAAGAGTCTGAGATGAATAACTGTTGTGATTACTTTTTATATTTTACCTATCAGAGATAAATCTCGAGTAAATCTTAGAGAAGATAAAACTTAATACGATAGAACAAGTAAGATCAGAATACACAACTACAGAAAAAAATAGTTGGATCTGGCTTCACAAATCCCAAATGAAGTTTTCAAGTCGTTAACCTAATAATGGTTTTGGAAAACCTAGGTTAAAACAGAATCGACTCCAGTTTGCAACTAGGACACACGGAAGTGTCGGGATTAGGTTTCCCATATGCTAGAGTTCTCCCTTATATAGTATTTCAAATCAGGTTTGCTTACAATCAAAGCTAAGATAGCTTAGTAACAAAGTAATTGATATTCACTGTTAGATGAACTATGGATTTAAGATTCAAGCCAAGTCTGCTTAGAAACTAAGCAATCAATCTTCACCGTAGGATGGTATTAACTAGATACACACAAATAAAATATACTTATATTTAGATATGGAATGGATGAACCGCACCCAAACATGCATACCTTGTTAGGTCAATAATAGTTAACCGAAGTTATTTATATTAACACTTATAACTTAGCCATATTCATCTAACACTTCTAGAACAAATATGATAATCAATCAATCATGATAGATAATCAAATAAATCTAAATGTGTTTCAAGAGAGTTGTTCAAATATTCATCATCTCATAGAAATATATATATGAACCATTTGAAACAAAACAGGTTTGGTTTGTAATTGTAGAAAGTACTTATACAAAAACCAATTTATGAACATAATGCCTCGGTTTATAAAACTTGTTCGCATACCTTATATCATTAAAGTTCCAGGGACTTTAGTTCGCAAACGAACCTGAGTTCATGAGTATGACAATCACACTTTACCGATTTTAGAGCTTCACCACTGTGTTCGCAAACTAAGTACGTGAACAACAGTTCCGGATGCTTTGTCCAGCCGTTAGAAAACAAGGCACGTGAACAGAAGTTCCGGACTTGGCCTTATCTAGCCGTTCGCAAACAAGGTACATGCGAACAATAGTTCCAGACCTTTTCACATGTAAACAAGTTTGCAAACAAGGTTCGCAAATAATAGTTTCGGACCTTAACTAGAATTACATAGTTAGAATACAAAGTATATGTCCTGTATTATATCCAGACATGGTAGTCGTTCTAAAGTTCTCATTTAATCATTGAAACATCCTTGGAAGACAACAATGGTAATCTTACACATACCACTAGATTCAAGTAATTTTCAAATGATTAATCGATCAATACGAAACTTCCCAAGTTAACATCAAATAATTGTCTCACACAAATCATGTAAGATGTTCAAGGTAATTTTCACATGATTATCTTTGACTTAATATTTAGTTTCCAACAAATAAATTATCTCCAACTAAACTTGTCAAGTATACGATGAACTTAGCTAAAGCTAAAAGCTTCCAACACGTATTTCGAGAAATATATAAGCGAGATAAACTCGGCTTGAAATATTAAATATGTATAATGTAAAATTCTATATAGCTATTCGACTTAGTCTCATTAAAAGATAAAATATAATAGACTTCTGAATGATAGATAAGTTTTAGTCTCTACATACCTTTTGTTGATAAAGTTCCTCCAATCTATTCAGTAGATCTTCTTCTTCAGTTGGTGAACGCAATGAAGTCTAAAGATCAACTACACACTTATATCCTAATCCGATACATAGCTATAAGTAGACTAGAAATCAAGTATATAGTTTTGATCAACTAAACTTGACAAACAAGCTTGAGATGGCAACGCTTGTGAGTTCGACCGAGCAGTGCTCTAACAACTAGTAGTTCTGCGTACTGGTGATGCATGAAGTATGGATTTTCGTTTTTCCTTCTCAAAAGAACATTGATATTCACTCGTCGATATTGTCGTCTCAATTCTTCATGATATTCTTCAACAGCCTCGATAAGTTTTGATATCCTTTTGTCATATATAAATTTAGACATTCCCAAAGGGTGTTCACGTCTAAACTCTAGCAGGAGAACCATTCATTTTGTCTCATCCTGGTTCACGGATTCCAAGTGTTTGTACGCCTCATTTTTCATTGCAAAATCTGGGTCGTATAGTTGTCGTCGTAGCGTTTTCTTATTTGATCTCTCCTGACTTTTTTTACCTTATCCTGGACATTTGGTTTGTCTGAGTTTCCGAACTTCCACTGCATTCCATTGGTTTTTATAATAATGCATGCATACATACTAACACTATGGATATTTCTTTCTTATGTGGGTAAGTATTTTGTGATGGTAATTTAGTGATTATAGGTGGATAATAGGTGTATGTGGGGAGTGATGTGTTGTAGAAGTGGTGGTAAATAAGATTCGATTCTAGAACTTGTGGAGATTTTGATTTTAAACTTAAATTCCTAAAACTAAAATAAAGAAGCACAATTGAAAGTTGTTATCAAGATTGTAAAAACACTGAGACTTAGGATTCCACTATTTTCCAATTTTATGTGATTCAATTAATAGTAATCATGCAACTCATACATTCAACTTCAAGTGATTCTAATGTATTGCAATAATTATATTTTTAGAAATAACAATTGTTTATCAAAAGCATAGAACATCAAAACCTTAGGCAAGTATGCTTTATCAAAATAAATCACAATTGTTTAACCAAAATCAATAAATCAATTTTTTCATCAAGGCAAATAATCATAAAAAGATTTGCAATAATTAATTAAATAAATAAATATTACCACACAAATCTTGGGAAAATAGCTTCCTCCGTCGCCTTAGCAAAGGGGTCTAGCTTCTCATGTTGGAAATATGGTCAAAAGTTGATTTCATTGCTCAAAAGATGTTCACAAAGAAGAGAAAGTGTATTTGTAACAGTTATAATTATTACTGAAGCCACTGTTACAGAAAACGCTAACAGAACTGTTACGAACTCGAGATAAATGTGACAGAAATTGTTACAAAAGTATTGAATTTGAAAGTTAAGGTAACAGTTTCTGCGACTGTTCTGAGATGTTGTTCTGCGTCTTCTTCTTCCTCGTTCTGCAACTCTGATTTTTCTGCTCTGTTAGGTTCTAAATCTCTCTGCAACTACTCCAAAACTTCCCCAAAGTGTACGTATCCCCTTTATGACTCATACCCAGGCTATATATACACAACAGGTGATGTTATTTCGAGAAACATTTCAACTATCTTTCCGTTTTCTTCTCTGCAAGTTACGGTAATTTTCTTCCTTGGTTTATCTTCTTGATGCGTCATGTGTTTCCTTCATGTATTCCAACTTTCTTTAGATAGAGCTAAATCACATCAGAGAAGATATCCTCCCTGTTTTATCCATGTAATCTTTCCAAAAACCCTAGATATTCTCTTCCATTTTTACACGTCTCTGAGCTGCAACATCTTTCAAAATTCCTTACATAATCGATAGAATCGTATGTCATAGCAAAAGATTCCTCTAATCCTTACATACTCAGTGCAAGAAAATTAAATAGAAGTCCGAGTATTTTTACTTTCTCTGTTTCGTGAAACCTTCCCATATCTCCCTTTATTTTCGATTGTAATCCATGTACCCTGCCTGTCTGATCAAACCAAGCCCAAACCAACTTGGTCCGGTGAAAATCCTCGAGAAAGTCACGTTCAAATCCAATTCAGGGGAGTTCGCTCTTGATAATAATTTTCCGCCATTTTACATTTCAAACGAAGATGATGGTTCTCCCCTTAACAGAGATGGTAGTACGAATAGCAGTGTGTGCCCCTTTAGCATTTGTCCTTGGGGTTGCTTTTAGTGAATTTTACGAGCGCCTACATCATTTCTTCGGGGTGCCTTTAACAAATCTTATGGGTACTTTTAGTAATTCCTCACGGGGGGTGCAAATACCACTTTTCGAGTCAAAAAATGCGCAAGAGCTAATTTCTCCAAAAATACCTACATACACATAAAACACCAAAATAAGTACAAAAATGGGTACTAAAAATATAGATAACCAAGATCAAAATAGACACAAAAATGCGTCTATCAGGGAGGATAATTAGGAGGATGGTGAGTATAATCAGGTGAAGTAAACCAGTAGTGGAGAGGAATATCAAAGGAGTTAGATCGTGTTCAAGGTATTGCTTTTATCATCAAGTCTACTCTGCCTGATTTCGGCCATAAATATATGACCATAAATTATGCAATGCACGCCCTAAATTTTAACCTTAATTATGATGCCCCTGTTTGTAACGTTTCTTGATGGAGTAAGTTCTGATAAGGCTAGCAACGAAAACTTACTGAGATAGAGAATGACCGATTATTTAGAGAAATTAAAACTGTTAAACACAATAAATCAGGTTTCTTTTTGTCTAATGGTGCCGAGAATGATGAAGCTATTTCTTATAGCCTTAAATCTAGTGAATCTCTAAATCTTCTCCATACCAATAACACCAAAATAAAGAGTTGAAAAGTTAGAGGTGAATCATGATAATAAAGAAAAATTTGGTGATAGTGATGGGTCAATAATTGAAGGGTTAGATGACGATGATCAATCTTGTTGTTATGGAGGAAAAGACAATCATGATCAAGAAAATAAAAAAATAAATTTAGTAAATGCAGAGGAAAAAAGAAACCATCCAAAAATTCAAGGAGGTTCGTGAATAGATTGAGGTTGAAATGTCAGTGTAATTTTAAAAAGGAATGCGATTCCAAGCAAGATTGTTGTCCCATTTGCAAGGATGCAAAATGCAAGCTTGCGAGTCTTCATGGATTTAAAATATAATTTCTTTTTCCACTAAAATTAAAATTAGGCATATGATTGAAGTGAAAAGTTTTGGTGATTCATTATTTGGATAAATCTCAATTGTAGGTATTTATTTTCATTTTTCGATTGTTCCCAAAAAAAAATGAAAATGAATTTTTGTATTTTTAACATAATGTTCTTTGTTCTTTGCAGGTTGATTAAGGACGGTTAAGTTGTTCAACGCATAAATAAGAGATTTACATGTTGTAAACGCAAATTTTCAAATGATATTTGTCGTAGGTTGATGAAGGTGGGCTAATTCGAATTTAAAAAGATATGAGTCAATTGTTTTGTTTTAATTTTTGAATAGAAAACATGAGTACAAAAATATAAGTTTTAAGTAGTTGTAGCATTTAATTGATAAGGATTTTTTTATTAGCACATTAGTTTTTTTAAGGGCTATTTAATATTTTTTACCAGTAAATGACCAGCACATTGCTTTGGTACCTAACATTTGAAATATTAAGGATTGGTACCTAGACCGCTAGTCGACTGTGAGAAACTCTGTTTGACCCATCTTTATTTTGTTTTCCATAATTTTTATTAAAAATTTATACAAATTTACAAAACTCTCCCTAAAGTCAAACATATTTTCTTCCTCTCCTCTTACTCGGTTCTTCCTTCCCTATTATTTGTAAACCTCGAATCAAAGACAAAAAATAAAAATAAAAATACATACAGTGTACAAAGATATTTTATTCCTTCATCATCTTCGGTAATAATCTCCTATCATCAAATCAAGCTTTTTCATCTTCATTATTATCAACTATCCGTGCAAGTGGTGCAGTCGTTGTTCGATGAAATAAATGAAGCACCTGCAGGAGAGTCATGGGAGAAGGAAGTTCATTTACTTCTTCAACTGAGAAGAAGAAGATGAAGATTTAAGATGCTCGTAAAACTTCCAGAGAGGAAAAATCACCCCCCATCTTTTCACCTTCAGGAGTTATGAAAGATTTTGGTGATTTCTTAGCCGGAAAAACAACATACATGTGGATTTTTTTGCCATCGATATTGGGTAGTAGGAAATAACAATTAGTCCTAGGAATAATATATTAGAGTTAGTTTGGTCCAATTAACCCAATCAACTGTCTGTTTGGTCCTTTTTAAGAATATATATTGTTGTTTGGTCCTAAAAATTATCGTTTGTTCCTAGGGTGGACAACACCCACGCATGATGATGTCGCCAATGATGTCACAATACTTTAATAGTGGCACAAATACCCTTTTTCTCATTTTTCTCACTTTTAATAAAGATAAATAAATAAAAACTTAAATATCTTTTGAACCATATTTCCAAAAATGATAAATTTTATATCTTCGAAAAGCCCTCAACGAGAGATTTCCAACGAGTACCATTGTCACTATGTTTTGGAGATTTTAATTTTTACCTTATTTTTTTTAGCTATAAAAATGAACTATTATAGGAGTTCATTCTACAAAATGAACTACTTTAATGAATTTTTATGCTAGTTAGTTCATTCTAAAAAGTGAACGCTTAGGATTAAATAACATACGAGTTCATTCTACAAAATGAATAAATCCGACCTTGATTGTTGTATAGAACTTCATTGACACTTGGACATTGGCCTTTGGTACCGTCCAAGTTATTTCTCATATCAATCAGGCTCAAGGATTTCTGATGCGTGTCGTAACCACAACAAATTAATTAAGATATTTCTCACTAATTAACTGGTAATATAACGGTAGTAAGAGATCGTTCCCACAGAGAGCTGTGTAATTGATAGGTTATTTAGTTCAGCAAAATAATAAAAGACAAATGGGGGTTGATTGAAGTAAAGTAAATAAAAAGAATATAATAAAGGAAAGAGATGATCAAGGAATCCTTCGACGTTACCAAGCGATAGCTGAGATTACTATACTTATCTATCTTCGTTAGAACCATTCATCACCAACCGTAGGATTGCAGGTACGCTTAGATATCCCCAAAAATCCTAGTATCACCGGATAATAGGTACGCTTAGCCACCGGATTTTATCCAACTGATTGAGGTACACTTACAAGGTGTAACTCAACCGAACGCTTTAGGATTTGTGAATTTAGGTTTGATTCCAGCAGTTAAACTCAGTACGCTCGGTTCACTTACTGGTGTTGTCTTCAGACATGATTTCTTCACAGAATCCCTCTGCAAGGTCTCACGTTCTCTACTTGTGTATGAGATGCACAATAATTACGGATCTCTCCAAATCTCTACTAGTAATAGAATAATCAATAGACTAATCTAATATGCATCCCAAATCAATCTAAGAATCATTCATAAACCTTGAATTTAGAAAATACAACCGATGATGATTAAAACAATAAAAACAAAAATTAAAAGGTTTAAGATACAAAACATATGGGTTGCCTCCCATTTAGAGCTTGGTTTAAAGTCGTAAGCCCGACTCTTTTGTTATCATCCATATACCAACAATCTGAATATCTGGTAGTCTTCCCAGAAAACAATCTGCAATTCTAATAACAACTTCATAAAAATATTAGCAAAAGATATAAATATAGAAGCTATTACTTTATTGGAGTTTCCCCCACACTTAGTCCTTTCTACACCCGAAAGTGGATAGAGACCATAGAATTCGGGAACTTCAAAAGTTTCTTCAGCTTGGCGAACCTTCACAATGCTAGAATCAAACACATCAAGTGGTGGATACTTAGAAGAAAAATAATCCGTTAAAACTTTGGAAGCACACAACTCCAATCCTAAGTGATGTAGATCAAAATATTTAGAAATATGCAAAGGAATAGACAAACCTTCCACAATCTCTTGTATTACAGGATCCTCATCATTCTTAAAGAATTGCAATGAATTATTTACCTCGTTTGTATCGTGGTCCTCTATCAAACTATTTAGCCATTATTCGTCTGCTTCGACCGAAATCTTAACATCATTATAATCCTTGGCAAGCTCAATTGGGTCTTCCACGACTTTAATCAATTTAATTTCACTCTCAATCTCAATCTCTTCAACACTTTCGTCATCAGAATCCTCTTCAAGAAAAATTTCTTCGGTGCAACTCCTGAAATCTTCGCTTGAGTACGTTACACCATTTATAACAATGGTTATGTCATATTCATCCTCCTCATTTTGAATAGGCGAGTGATCATTATAATGATCTGGAGTTGAAGTAACATCACCACTATTGCAAAGATTTTCCAAAGGATGCTCATCTTCATCAGAGTCTTCATCAACCTCATAATCTTCAATATCGAAGCGGCGTTCAAGTTCCAAATCTATGACCTTGTTAATTTCATCCAGAGTCTGTTGTGATGCACCGGCTTCTTCTAGCTGCTCGTGTTTCTTAAAAAGTTTTCTGATATTAACACGCTTTCCACCATTCTGCTCAATAGAGTTTCTAGATAATATCTCTTCTTTAAGTGAAGGAAAAACACGATAAAGAGGAGTATATCTTGATTCGGTCGTATTTAGTTCCAAAATCTTTGGCATATGCACATTACTAGAAAATAACTGATCAGAAGCATAATAATTTTCCCATCCCTCTAATTGCTCACTTACATACCCGTCATAAGGTTGTTGATATGTATGAGAGTATCCATAAGGCTCTGTAGGGTATGGTTGGTAGTTGTTATATGAATGAGATTGAAATCCATATTGATTACCACTATAATATGATGATTGGTCTTGTGCTCCGTACATGTAATGTCCGTAAGGAAACATGACGACTCACAAGAATAAAAGAAAAAATCTAAACCAAAAATAAGCTAAACAAATAACAAATCAATTAACAACCGCTCCCCGGCAGCGGCGCCAAAATTTGATGCATGTCGTAACCACAACAAATTAATTAAGATATTTCCCACTAATTAACTAGTAATATAGCGGCAGTAAGAGATCGTTCCCACAGAGAGATGTGTAATTGAAAGGTTATTTAGTTCAACAAAATAATAAAAGACAAAGGGGGGTTGATTGAAGTAAAGTAAATAAAAAGAATATAATAAAGGAAATAGATGATCAAGGAATCCTTCGCTGTTACCAAGCGATAGATGATATTACTATACTTATCTATCTTCGTTAGAACCATTCATCACCAACCGTTGGATTGCAGGTACGCTTAGCTATCCCCAAAACTCCTAGTATCACCGGATAACAGGTACGCTTAGCCACCGGATTCTATCCAATTGAGATGCCTTGAGGTACGCTTACAAGGTGTAACTCAACCGAATGCTTTAGGCTTTGTGAATTTAGGTTTGATCCCTGCAGTTAAACTCAGTACGCTCGGTTCACTTACTGGTGTTGTCTTCACACATGATTGCTTCACAGAATCCCTTTACAAGGTCTCACGTTCTCTACTTGTGTATGAGATGCACGACAATTACGGATCGCTCCAAATCTCTACTAGCAATAGAACAATCAATAGACTAATCTAGTATGCATCCCAAATCAATCTAAGAATCATTCATAAACCTTGAATATAGAAAAGACAATCGATGATGATTAAAACTTCAAATAGATTTATATAACTAACAAAGTTTCACGCTAGTACATTGAATTCATCCTTAATCAATGGAAATTAGTTACATATGAGTTTACTAAAACCCGTAAAAATATATGAAATATGAGAAGAAGAAGAAAGCTTGGTTACCCCCTAAAGGTGTAAACCCTAAAATATAAAAAAAGACCCTTCTTCTCTACTTTTCTGTATTTTTCTCACACTCCAAAAGTTGTGTTTTTATTCTCGTAAATCTGGCCTTATATAGGCTTCGAAGAAACCTATCATGTGCGATAATTCCTTATTTGATAAGGATGTAAAGTCGTTCAACAGTCGTTGGAAGCTGTGAAAGACATATGCTGCTGATTCGGTGTACCAATGATGACTGTAGTTGCGTAGGCACTGCTTCTGATTGGTGCAACCTTCAGTGGGGACTCTATAATACCTATGTGTCTTCTACTAATACCAGCCACGCATCCAACTCGTTGTACGGCAATGCACCAAATCCTCATTGTTCGCCGCGTAAGACAAACTTCTCTGAGAGATAAACTCTCCGTCCATGTTCCTTGTTCTTCTTAAACTCTCTCCATCGCCGGAATCTTATCTTAACTGAATTCTCGGTCAAGGGACTCACTCCTCATCTCAATTTAACTGATCTCTACAGCAACATTTTATCCACTCCGTTGATCAACTCTTCAATCCATGGCAGTAAGCCCATCTTTTTCATGGATGGTTTCTCGATCACGTTTTAGAGTCCATTCTCAGTTTCGTGTCTTGCTCGACTTTGAAAACCCCTTCTCGGTTCATTCTAACTGAACTTGACAGAAACACCGTCGATCCCTGTTCAGACAAACCTTATCTCATCTCCCGGCTAGGTTAATATCTCTCCACCAGTCATAGCCAAACCCGAGCTCCAACTCTTCTTTTCCTGCTCTCATCCTCTCTGACTTGCTCGAATCCCTCCATGATTCACCGAAACTCCCCTTGCATCAACGCCATCACAAGCTGTCAATGGCAGCAGCGAAGACAACTCCTTCATGCCAACAGCTCCTCTCCATCAATGGCCGATAATAGAAGCAACACCACTAATGTATAAATCTCTACTTCAAACGCGACCCGTCTCTTCTAGCACCATCAGCAACCCAGTGGCAGTTACTATCATCATAATATTTCTCCATCAATCACTTATCGCGATGATCATGATCGATCAATGGCATCAACCATTTTCTCTCTTGTTTTTTCGAGCTCAACCAATCTCCAAAATCACATCGAACTCGCGGTTTCCTTGGATTCTAAGATACTTGTAACACTAACAACATCCATGAGTTGCAGCAGCTCGGGAATGACCGGAAATAACACTTAAACTTAAGGTTCAAACTCACTTAATTAATTCATGTATCACATTCTTTACAAGGTGATGTAAATATATAGGTTACAAATAATGTGTTGTCAAAAAAGGAGGAAGAAAAATAAGCTATCCTACAAGCCACCCTATAGCCACCCTACAAGTTCTACCTGCACTATTACAACAACCAATTATTCAACTATTTACACCTAATTATTTAACACTCTCCCTCGAGATGGTGCATATATATCACAGATGCCCAGCTTGACAAGCGAGTCATTAAATGTATTATTTGATACGGCTTTTGTCAGAATATCTGCTAACTGTTGTGATGTACGAACATACAGTATTTCAATAATGTTTTCTTCGAGTTTTTCATAGATGAAATTCCTATCAATTTCCACATGCTTCGTTCGATCATGTTGTACCAAATTCTCTGCAATTTTGATTGCTGACTGGTTATCACAAAACAGCTTCATTGGATTTTCAGCAGGGAAACCAAGCTCTTTCATAAGCCTTTTTAATCATAATAATTCACAAATGCCTTTCACCATTGCCTTGTATTCTGCTTCATCACTGGATAAAGAAATAACTTGTCGTTTCTTAGATTTCCAAGTAACTAATTTGCCTCCAACGAAGGTAACGTACCCAGATGTTGATCTTCTCCTATCGCCTTTGCCTCCCCAGTCTGAGTCGGTGTAACCTGATACATCGAGATGTCCATGCTTTGAAAACATCAACCCTCTGCCTGGTGCGGACTTCAAATATCTCAGTATTCTTATGACTGCATCCAAGTGTTGTTGATCCGAATTATGCATAAATCTGCTTACAATACTTACAGCATAGGCAATATCAGGTCTTGTATGAGAAAGATAAATCAAGCGGCCAACTAACCTTTGGTATCGCCCTTTATCAGCTGGTACTTGATTAGAGCACTCTTCAAGACCGTGATTTTGTTCCGTAGGAGACCCTATCGGCTCACAACCAAGCATACCGGTTTCCTTTAATAAATCAATTATATATTTTCGCTGCGACAAGAAAATTCCCTTCTTAGATCGTGAAACTTCAATCCCCAAGAAGTATTTAAGACCACCCAAATCCTTCATATCAAACTCAGAATACAAACAACTCTTCAAATTACTCATCTCTTCGGGGTCATTTCCAGTTACCACCATATCATCCACATAGATAATAAGCGCGGTTAACTTTTCACTAACTCTTTTTAGGAACAAGGTATGATCAGCGTTACTCTGTATGTACCCAAATTTCCTCATCGCTAGACAAAATCTACCAAACCAAGCTCTAGGAGACTGCTTCAAACCATATAAGGCCTTTTTTAGCTTACAAACCATGTTAGCATTGTTCGGAGCATTATAACCTGGAGGTAATGACATATAGACTTCTTCTTGTAAATCACCATGTAAAAATGCATTTTTCACATCATATTGTTGTAGAGGCCATCCTAAATTTGCTTCCAAAGACAATAATACTCGAATAGTATTGATTTTTGCAACAGGAGAAAAGGTCTCTTGATAATCAATACCATAAACCTGGGTAAACCCTTTAGCCACAAGTCTTGTTTTGCACCTGTCAATAGAGCCATCAAGATTATGCTTGATAGAATATACCCACTTGCAGCCAACTAGTTTCTTTCCTTCTGGTAACAATATTATTTCCCATGTATGATTTTCTTCCAGCGCCACCATCTCCTTTCTCATGGAATCATCCCATTTTGGATCTCGTAATGCTTCTTGTATATTTCTAGGAATAATCACATAGTCCATCTGACTGACAAATGCCTTTCCCTCTTTTGATAATCTATGAGTTGACACATAATTCGCAATAGGGTATTTCACTTTCCTTATTGCTTCAGGTGAAAAGCGATCTGGTGGAACTCCACGATTACTCCTTGGTGGTAACTGGTACCTGTCGGTGTCAGGTAGTTCACAAGTATCATTAGTATTAATCGAGAAATCTATGCTTACCTCAGGGATATCGGCACTGGCTGGAGGACAATTCGATGTAGGTACTGTTGATGAAGAGAGAGATGGAGCTTCAATAGCAGGGGTGTCAATTTCTTCGGAAACAGGAATATCGAACTCTTGAACCGGCTCCATAACTTGTATATCATCAATTCTTGAACTACTGACAGTTGGATGTGTACTCAAGCTTATTTCATTTGCTGTCATATTTATTTCACTATTAGTAGGAAACAAATCCATCCAATTCAACTCTTCAATAACACTCTCTCCCTGAAGAGGAGAATTAGATACATCGGACGAGTAAAACATTTTGTGCTCAGAAAAAGTGACATCCATAGTAACATAAAATTTATGACTTTGACGATGATAACACCTGTAACCTTTCTGGAATGGATGATAACCAACAAAAACACATTTAATAGCACAAGGGTCTAGCTTTGTACGTAGATGTTTCTGCAGATGTACAAAAACAACACAACTGAATACTCGTGGAGGAAGCTTAAGATGAGAAGGTATTGTTACAAACAAAGCCAATTTGTTCAAAGGTGTCTGAAATTTTAAAACACTTGTTGGTACTCGATTGAGAAGATATACTGCATTAGTAATGGCTTCTTCCCAGAACTTTGGCTTCATATTTGACCCAATCAAGCATGCCCTCGTAATTTCAAGTAACTGGCAATTTTTTCTTTCCGCCATACCATTTTTTTGTGCCGTAGACGGGCAACTAGTTTCATGAATAATTCCATATTCTCTAAAGTATCCTTGTAATACTTTATTAACATACTCACCACCATTATCAGAACGAAGGACCTTGAAGTTAGCCGAAAATTGTGTCTGAATCATTTTATGAAATACGCAAAAACGATCAGCCACATCACTTTTATTATTCATTAAATAGAGACAAGTCATACGAGTATAATCATCGATGAAGATAACAAACCACTGAAATCCAGAAGTACTGGTAATACGAGAAGGTCCCCAGACATCAGAATGAACCAAATCAAATGGGACATATCTTCTACTGAAACTCTCTGGGTAAGTAGTACGATGACTCTTCGCAAGAATGCAAGTATCACATTTAAAGTCCAACAGTTTGCAAGTCTTAAACAAATCAGGAAACAAGTGCTCCAAATATCCAAAAGAAGCATGTCCTAACCTGCGGTGCCATAGTAATATCTGTATTTTAGATGCACAAGAAGACCTATTAACTGAAAGAGATATCCCTTCACAAACATCGTCGATGTAGTATAAACCATCTCTCTTAGTACCTCTCCCAATTATCTCTCCGTTGCCGAGATCCTGAAGAAGACAGAAAGTGGGATAGATTAGTACTAAACAATTTAACTGTGTGGTTACTTGTGCTGCGGGAAAGAGATTATTTGAAAGATAAGGAACCAATAATGTTTGTTCTAAGGACAAGGATGGTGTTAAATCAACTCTCCCAGCTCCGGTAACTGGATACGGTACATCATTGGCGTTGGATATAGTTGTATATGCAGGTATGCACAGATCTTTCATGATAGAGGCATCGAACGTCATATGACCCGTAGTACCAGAATCGAGAATCCAGCCATGATTTTTTTCAGAATCAGTAGCAAGTAAAGAGACGTCAACCTTACTTGATTGTTGTAAGAGGTTCGGGTTCACCAAAGAATGAGAATCAATAACAGATGAAGTATCATTTATTGTCGTCACCACAGAAGTACTTTTGTCTACTCCTTTTTGATTAATCTTTATTTGAGTTTTGTAGGTGTCCCACCAATCGGGATACCCAATTTTCTTGAAACATTTCTCCATGAAATGTGAATGGCTTCCACAATGAACACAATGTCTAACGGAAGACATTATCACGATTAAAGAAGAACTTATATGAAGGTATGAATACAGATCGCAAGCAGCTTGCGAAAACTTTGCAAGCGCGTTTTTTTTTTTTTTTTTTTTAAACAAATGAGACTAAAAGCACAAATGAAACTGATTATGTACACAACTGTTTATGGGTGGGAGAAAAACAAACCGGCTAGATACTAGCTAGCAGCTAAAAAAAAATATGAGTAATTGAATAGGAGGAATAAGTCCTATAAGGGTAAAAATCGGTAAGCTTTCAAATTCAAATCAAGTTTTCTCTCTTGCACAGAGAAATTAAGTTCGACAAATCAACCAAATATATAAACTTAATAAGGGTTTGTTTATAAGAAAAAAAACAAACTCAATTAGCTAAGATCAATTAATTTTAAAAAAAATGATCAAAGATGATAATTGTTCGTAAGAAATAAAAAAGGCAGTACAACTTAATTTCGTTAGTGTTTGAAAATAATATATCTTGACAAGAAACTTGCCAAAGATGATAATAAAATTTCTTTCCTTTAAGAGAAAGAACACGGTTCAAAATATAAAAGTAGTAACACCCAGTCAATAGGGTTAAAAGATAAAGATTCAGACAAATTTCTTTCAACAGAACAATTTTGGTAAGACCCAATAAGTTGAAATGAAACTTCAGACAAAAAATTCTTTTAACAAAAAACAAAGTGATAAGACCTGATAAGTTTAAATGAAGCTTACTTAGAAATTTTCTTTAGAATCAAATAAAAGAAAAACCTTAAGTAGCGGAATGAAGATTGATCGTAAAAAGCAGCACTTACTCTAAAGAAGCACTCAACTCTACCGTGTAACAAGCACTCACTCTAAAGAAGAACTCAACTCAACTCTACCATTAGAGGCTCTGATACCAACTTAAACTTAAGGTTTAAACTCACTTAATTAATTCATGTATCACATTCTTTACAAGGTTATGTAAATATATAGGTTACAAATAATGTGTTGTCAAAAAAGGAGGAAGAAAATAAGGAAGGGAGAAAGAAAATAAGGAAGGGAGGAAGAAAAATAAGCCATCCTATAGCCACCCTACAAGTTCTACTAGCACTATTACAAGAACCAATGAGTCAACTATTTACACCTAATTGTTTAACAATAACTGGTCGTGAAAACCCGACCAAGTTTTGTTATGTTGAATTTAAATGGTAGAAGACTGTGGCCCTGAGTAAATAGGCCGGGTGTCTTTAACAGTATTTGAATTATGGCTTCCCCCAAGTAAATGGCTCGACTGCCTTTAACAGTTCCTTTGAAACATTCCACCCCTTAACGTACAGTGGGGTGCCAATAGCACCTGGCCTAGAAAATGACCATTTTGCCCTTGTAATATTCCAAGTTCTTATTTCACTCATAACTTCTTCATATGAACTCAGAATGACTCCGTTCTTTCGCCATTGACTTCATCTCCAAGTCCTCTACAAAATGATGACTAGAAATCCTCCATTTGAATGAGTTCCACTGGGTCGTTGTCCCTTCTTCACTTGAATACTTCACTTTTGTAGCTGTTTTCACTTCTTTTCGGATGATTCTCCTAACAAAAGGCATAAACTAGAAAACAATCATAATACAAGGTAATATGCAATAAACATAGCTAAAACAAGTATGAATTGACACTCTAAACATGTAAATTAAGCACTTATCAATTTCTATCTGTTCGATTTGCTGATTGTATTGAGAAAGATAGATAAAACTCTTTGATATATTTCTTGATTAAATCTCACTTTTAAGTTGGTGCTCTCGGAATTATTTCGGAGTTTAGTCCATACATACTGCGTTTTTCCAACCCATATCAGTTCCGCATGGTTCTTCTCAACTTGAGTGCTTATACTTCATGTCTCCATATTATGATTTTATCAAGACAGACTTTTGGATGTGCTTGTTATCCCTACATTAGGTCATATAGTAAACACAAATTAGAAAACAGGTTAGTAAAATATATATTACTGGGTTATAGTTTTATGCCTAAAGGTTATAGATGTTTAAATTCATCCACAAATAAGCTCATCATTTCGAGGAATGTAGTGTTTGATGAGACAAAATTTCATATCCATCTATGTATTATACATATGTCTTTACATTACCTTCTATTAGTGCAGTTACTGTCTCACCACCTACACCACACTTTGATTCCCCAATTGTACTACTGCCTGATCCAATTCCACTTTTATCCCCAGTAAAAATTCAGCCTCCAACTGCAAATTCATGATACTGCAGTGTTACCAGTAAATGATCATATTATCCCTGCACCTCCATTTCACAATGTTGAGAATTTTCCACCACTACCTGCTTCTCCAGCTGTTATTGTTATTACTCATTTTATGCAAACTACGAGTGAAAATATAATATTTAAGCCTGCGATGTTTACAGATATATCATTTAAATATTTGTAGACTCCAACCACTTTTGCTAGGAAAAATAAGAAACCTGCCTGGAGAGTCCATGTGTGAAGAACTAGATGTTTTGGTTCAAATCGATACACGGGTTTATGTATCTTTTGAGCAAGAAATGAATTTTGTGGGTTGTAAATGGGTATTCGGGGTTAAGAAGAATGTAGATGGCTCATTTGAGAGGTGCGAAGTAAGATCCGTAGCAAAAGGCTACAATCAAGTTGAGGAAATTAATTATCATGATACTTTTAGTTATGTAGTTAAACACACATCTTAATGTAAAGAATGTTTTTCAACATGATTATTTAACAGAGGAAGTTTATAAGCAGCAACATCTTGAATTTATCAATGACCAGTTTCCCACTCATGTGTGTGGTCTCAAGAAGTCTCTTTATAGTCTTAAAAAATCCCTAAGGCTTGGTTTAACATGCTTAGTTTAATTTTTGATCTCTCAGAGCTTCGTATCTTCAAAGACTTACACTTTTATATTCTATCAGGTTTCATATACTTCTTCTCTGTATGTGTTTATCTATGTCAATTGTATGTGCACTACTTAGCTTGTGTGCATTATCGCTGAAGTATGTGCAACACTCATTTAAATTTCATCTTTCAAGGTTTTTCATACCTTGTCCTTCATACTATATGTATCCTCACCTAGATCATTTCATTTTGTCATTATCCAGCCGGGGACGGTTACAACTGATCTTCTTATGTCAATAATGAAGCATGTCGAATACAAAACTTTTTCCACTTGATCTTTCTCAGAGGATCTTAATCTTGAGACTGACCCATATCCTCTATTGCAGGCTAAGTTTTTCATTAACATCCTGGCAGAACCAGCTGAAGTGGTAGGATTCTAGCACCACCTCTCTAAACAATATTGAAGTTAATATGTCAAATATGTTCATAAATAGGTTTTGTCCTTAATATCTTTTTGGTTCGTCTTTATAGAATGCAGCGTACATACCATAAGATACCACAGTTGATACTTAAATCATACACCAGTCATCCATTCAAATTCTGATACTTGGATGTTGTGTGCATTTATTTCATTTTGTTGGCTTAGGGATAAAAAATACACAAGTTTGTCGGATAGTCTGGTGGTGGACGACACTAGGCACTTGTCACCTTTAAATGGCTCATTTTTCTCTTAAAAATCATTTATGACTTCACCTTTATACAAACTAGCAAACATATGTCTCTCTTTCTGTATGTATGTGATCATCAGTGGAAGTAATTTATGTTATGTTCTTTATTGGTCTCCTGCAGGTTACGGAATGTTATGTTCCCAACATCATATCCATACCTACCTACGAAGCCCACTTACATTAGTTTCCTCACTAGGTTGATAGTATACTCCCAAATATCTCAGTTAAGCACGTTTCATATTATTATATTTTGTTTGACTACAACACCAGCTTATGCAGTTTTCTTATATTTCAATACTTGTTGGTTATTATGTAAAGGTTGGATGTTGGAGATGGCAAAGAAGTAAGTCTCGAAAGGTGCCCAAGGAGCACACTTCAACATCAATGCATCGAATATCTTGGACCGGTAAGTTTTTCGCTGCCATTTGACATGCAATTAAATTCACATAGTAGGCCTTCTTTTAGAGTCTACATTGTAATCATATTTCCCATACGTTTATGATATGAAGACCTGGTCGTTTAGGACATGTACCTGATCATCATGTATAGCGCATTATACACATATTTGTAGAGTTTTTTCCTTGTGTGCGGCCTTTAACTTCAACTACTGAATTCTTTATGATATAACTTAATTCTTTGAAGATAACCTTTACTTACATTCTGATAAGATAACATGCACTCATTTCATAACCCAGAACCACCGCACATCTTCACAACTCAGACATGCAACTCATCTCATGCTATTAAGTTGGAAAAAAAAGATGCCAGCACTTGTAGTTATTCTTTAATCTGTTGTTGGTAGTTTTTGTTTGATGTTGGTACTTAATTAATATTCCCTCCGTGCTATTCCAAGTAGAGTTTAATTCTAATGGGATGCATGTGGTTCTTTGTTGGCTTCTTGCTTCAACGATGGAATATTGCAGTAGAAGATGCAGTTAAAATTCTTGAATTGATACAATCAATATTCTTCAATGGAAGTTAGATATTGAATCAGGTAACATAGTCTGGCATTTCATTTTAGATCACCAATGGCTACAATCAAAAATCACAACTATTCCCTGTTTTCTACACTTAATTATTTACAAGGAAAGTGGCACCCAGAACAAGCTTCAGCTTTACGTGGGTTTCTAATTTTTTCATGTTTTTGTAATTTTCAGTTTTTCGAACACCATAAGATGATGCTTTTCCTACCAGTGATGAAAAGCAGTATGTTAAGTTTCGTCTTTGCATTCGATGAGCTTGGTCTTCTTAAATGGATTCAGGTTAAATTTTTTATCAATATGTTGTCATCTTTGTACGATTATTCGGTTATGACAAACTAGGACCACTATCCATGTATAAATCTCAAGATAGAACATTGTACGTCTCTAACTGTGATACTTGAAATTCACATTGTGAATCTTTTTTTTTTTGTATATAAAATTCTTTGATGAATCTGTGGGTTATTAGATTGCATAATTACAACTGACGAATCAATTATAATTGAATATTGAATGTGAGGAATCGAATCACCAGAATAGGAAGAATCAAGGTATTACAGGATAAATTGGGGGAAATCGATTTTGACTAGGTCAACGAAGACTTGACCTTTTTTATTGTTGTTGCAAAAGTTTAGCAACGACAAAAATGTGTTGCTAAATCTGAACCAGAAGAACTATATTCCGTTCTATTAAAATATATCCCAGAATAACTCTAAAATTAGCAACAGAGTAGCAACAGTTAGTTTCTGTTTCTATATTTTAATTTCGCAACAGCTTATTTCTGTTGCTAACGTCATTGCTGACCGAAATTAGCAACACAACTAGAGCTATTGTGAAAAACTGCGACAGGGTGTTTAGCAACGGAAAAAATCTGTTGCAAGCCCAGTCAGCAACATATATAAGTTGTTGCTAAACGTTAAATTTGGTGTAGTGTACACTTGGGATGGTCAGTGGATAGAGTATGCTATCTTGAAATTAGTACAATATGACTGCACGAGAACCAAGGGCGAAGCAGCAAAAATAAGGGCATTGCTTAGATTTGGCTACAATCGAAAAGGCAATAACCACATGTGACATGCCATTCAAAAACCCAAGGGGACATAAAAAAGAAGCTATTTATATTTTGGACTTCCTTCTTAAATGGATGGAAAAAACTTCTACAAATGACCTAACTACAATTTAACAGCCCAATTCCCAGCCACAAAAACCTCACCTCAAATTTGCACGAAATCGTCAGTCAGTTCAGTATGGAATTCAAAATAGTTCACTCTCAGACGATTAAATTAGGAAACCTATTATAGGGGCTCCAAGATAAGAGTCTTGATGCGTGTCGTATGCGTCAAAAATAATTTCACTTCCTCACTCAACTAAATATAAATATAGTATTCGATAAGAAAGAGTTCGTATCCACAGAGAGGCGATTGTTGTTATGCAATTTTCAGATTCTTAAGTAACCAATTAACCCAAGGTGTGTTTTTGTTTTTATCAAAGTAATAGAATAAAATAAAGAAAAGTAAATAATTGGAATAATCAATAAGGAGAAGATATTGGTTAAGGGATAGTATCATTCACAAACATGCATTTTTCATCTATGATTAGAATTGGTATTTAATCTCTCAATTATCAAAAGTCCTAGGATATCTTGATCGCAAGAGTATCTCGTTTATTTCCTGATTTTATCACAAACAACATTAAAAGATGCTATTGTGAAATCTACTTAAAAAGCAACCTAAAGTGTAAAAGCACAATTAGATTTAACTCCCTAAGAGCAATAAGTTCTATGAAATAAGACTAATCGATGCAAACAAACGTGTAAAAGCACTAATTCGTTTTAATAAAGGTCATGATTCATATGCGATTAAAAAGATGTATCACTACAAGTATTAACCATAAGATGCTACTAGAAATCAGATATAACAACTTTTACGTATTGAAAACCCTAATATAGCTATAGAGATGAAAACAAATCCAATTGATTCCGGACTCAACCAAACTAGCATTCAAATCATATGATAATATAAACGATGAATCATAAACGATAAAATTGAGACAAAACTAATTCATAGAATCAAATAACATGCTTGAAGAAATCAACTTGTTATCCCATAACCAATAATATTATTTAGCTACTCATATTCATGGAGTTCATCATCATAATATTCAAAGAAATAAGATGAAACATAAAAGAAAGCAAACCCTAGAAGTAGTTCTCTGCAAAAGCTCCAAGAATAGAATAAAAACGTTATATCAAATTGTGTAGAAAACTTCCTTTTTATATCTTTTTCTCCTTCCAAAAATAGGTTTTGTCTTCAAAGTCCATTAGTTGGAAATTCACCCGGCCCACGTGTGAGAGAAACTCATGTAGAAAATCTGTCCCAAAAACGTTCGCCGGAAAACTGGGTTTTTGGCCGGAATCCGGCGCCGGTTACCTAAAAAGTCAAACCCGTCGAAAGAATATTCTGTCATTGACCGTCAAGTCAACGGTCAAGATAATGGTCTCCGCTAGTCACCTGGTCAAGGTACTGAGTCAGCTCGGGTCAAACTCAGCGAGTCCACTCGGTTCCAGGCCAAGCTTGTTGCACATCGCACAGCCATGTTGGCTGTAGCGTCTCGAGCTTCACGGCCAAAATGGTTGTTTTGCATTCTACCATATCTCCTCCTTTGCAACCTCTGTAGTTCCTGCTTGCAATCCAATTCAGTTCATTACCACCTGCAATTCTAAATACCTCGGTAAACTTGAAACTTCCATTTCTCTAAACCTTGTTCTTGCCATTAACTAAGATCCCTTCACTACAGTTGCTCCTTATCTTCCCTGTAACCCTGGTAACTAGTAGAACCAGCACTAGCCACAACCATTCAGCCATGAGCCTCCAGCCTGCAACCTGACTCATTTCATAAAGCTGCACTGCATATCTGAATACCACCACCAGGTTGCACTGAGAGCAACCACCAGCTCACTGCAGTATCAACACAAGCACCAGTTTGATCCAATTGCACATGCAATGCTCATTACTCCTGCCATTTTCAACTCCATTCTTCATCTGAGGTTCAATGGAAGCATCAACCACCATGCCCCTATTCCATCTCCACTGTATAACCAACTACACACCATCAGTTAACAGCTCCACTGCTTAGGCCACCATTCACAGTAACCACCACCTGCAATTCAGCTGCAAATATGCACTTGTTAACTGAACAGCACCTCAAGCCTCTTCCTAACCAATTCCACCTGAAGCAATCATCATCTAACCCTAGGATAACTCAGCAAGCCTATCTCAGATCAACTAAGCTCACCCACTGCAAAAAATACCATCAAGACCAGTATCCCTGTAATTCAGATTCATCACCTTCAACTCAGTATCACCCTTCTGAGTATCTAGTTCTCTCACAATAAATTGAGAGAAACACCAAAAACTAACACCTGCAATTCACCAACTTGCAGTACCTATGGCAGCACAACATCAGTTACTTGTTTTAATTCCAGTCCATGGTTTCATCACAGGAACCACCACCAAGTGCAACCTCATTCACCACTGTCCACCATTCTTATTTTCCAGTTCACTGAACATTACAAGCACATAACCTGTAAACCTCCAGCTTAGTCTAACCCTTCAGAGTAACTACCAGAATCAATGGAAACTCCATCTTGACTTCAGTTCCAAAGCCACCACCAAATTCCACTGCAACAGTTCTCATTCCAACACTCTAGGTCACCTGCAATTCCATTACAACCACTAACACTCCCTAAGATTTACATCACCAGCTATTGCAATCATCCTCAGCCACAAACCATGAGAATCACCAGCTGAAGCTATCTTATCTATTCAACAGCATCATCTAAATATCAAACCATCTTCAAGAACACAACTAGTGCCTCCACCATCTGCATCTTAGATTCGACAGCAGCATCAGCAAGTCTTCATAAGCAACTCCAAACTCTTAGCAAAACCAACTCATCACCAGCTCAAGGCAGCAACATCTCCTATGCTATAGCTCTGCCAACAGTATTCTAAATGTATCTCCTCCAGATTGAACCCATTCACATACAGCAGCTACCTTCTCTGCAACACAAACCCACACAGCATACCACTTCAATTATCATCTCTGTCTCCATGTTCCACATACTCAATTCTTCCCCTGTGTAACTGCACAACCTAATTTTCTACCATTAATCTCGATCTCTCACCAGGGTGATGGAAACTGCTGCTTTTCTTCTCTATCCTCTGAATTTCATGTAAGATGTAATGAAGAGGAGGAAAAAACGAAATTGATTTTCCTTTCTTTCAGAGATGCTTGGTAATGACAAAACTTGATACTGGTACCCTGCACCACCGGATAAGGGATAACCATTCCAAATATGGCTTGTCGGTTTCAGAGCACCGACAACCTATTTCCTTGATCAACTCAACTGTCAGTCATGCAAAACTGACAGTTCATTCTTATGCTCCTATGCTGCGCAACCTTAGCCCGTTCGCAGTATAGTTCACATGTGAATTGACCGCTTTTCCCTTTATGCTCCAAATGAACGCTTCCTTTTTCCTTCCACCAACAACAGCCGTCTTTTACTCCTCATATTCACTTCTTCTCTTCAGAGAATCATCACTAAAGTTGTCGTGCTTTTCAGACAAATTCGCATCACTAAAGCCGACATACTTTTCAGACAGAGATGAAGAAATAAAAGCAAATAATGAGAACTAATTCGTCTCCAATAGCCACTGAATATGAGATGAGACTTTCGTGCTGTTTATTCTCCTTTTGTTCCAAATGACTCCAAAGTACCTAAATACTCAAAAACAAAACATAAGATACATAATTTACAAGAAAACTAGCAGATAAAGCATAAACAATAGATAAATAATATGGTGTTTTAGACACCTATCAAATTCCCCCACACTTAGACTTTGCTAGTCCTCGAGCAAATCAAACAAAATAATTATAAAACGTACATACCAATCCGTCTCGTCGAGGCTACGGTCACTTTAAGCATAAATAACAATCCTTTAAACCCCTAGGTGTCCCTAGTGGACGAGTTTTAGTCTCGTGAAGGTTTACAAGAGGTATGCCTACAAAACCTATATTTCCAACTCCGTCTATTTGTGACAAATAAATGAACGAATCCAAAGTGACTACAGGAGGAGGTACCTTGCACAAATTCAGTTCATATATTAGTAAGTTAAGCTTTAATTAGATAGTCAAACAAGCCACAATACTCGGAAACGAACAAACCACAATCACAATGAAAAGATTAAGAAGATGGATATAGATGTAGATGTTGGCGAATGTTCACAAGTGATTGATGTTTCCCATATCTGTCTGAAGGTCACTGCCAAGATGAACCTATTCCTATTGGATTGAGCTTCTGGTTTGAATTCTACATCAACTCACTGGCATATACAATGGAACCAAAAGTGACTTTATTCAACCAAATATAATACTTTCTTTTCTTTTTCTTTTTCTTTTTCTCTTTTTCAATTTTTTTTTTTTAGACAACATTATTGGATCAAACTGGATCCAAGTGCATGATTCTTGTCAGCAGATTACATGATAGTTCCCTTGGATCCTGCATTCCACGCTTGTATAGGCGACGGAGACAGGGAGAACACACACATATTGCTTTATCCAAGTGTCTTTTACTCCGTTTGGTCTTATTGATCGGTTTCTCTTTTTTTTTTTTCTTTCTTTTTTTTTTTTTTTTTTTTTTTAGCAACTCAATCACTCTATTTCATCCTAGCATCAATAACACGTCGATGTTTAGTGACCCACCAAAGCACTTAGATAACAATAGATAAATATGGAAAAATAAAAATGGAATGCGATATGGTGATATTCCGAGATATGGTAACAACTATCATGGTATTTATGATTTCGGAGCTATGTTCGTCCCTTTTAGTTAATCGGTTCCTCAAATCCTGCAATCAAAATGGTTCCATCCACTAATGGTGTCATCCTAAAGGCACAAGTTTCTAGATTTCGGAGTTCAAAAAGAACAAATTTTTTCTTGGTTTTTCTATTTTTCTGATTTTTTTTTTTTTAAAAGGCATAAAACAAACTAAAACAAACTATACAAACATATAAATGCTCCCCCACACTTAAACTTTACATTGTCCTCAATGTAAAATTGAATCATCCAAAGAAAGTTCAAGGTGGGAAATTCCGCAATTGATATGCAAAAACAAGAAAATAAAGATAAAATGCTTAAAAATAAAAAGATAAAGTTAAAGATACAAAACCGGTGGGTTTCCTCCCACTTAGTGCTTGGTTTAAAGTCGTCAGCCGACGTACTCCTTGTTTGCTAAGACTCCTCCAGAGAGAATGCCTCCACAAAGTTCACACCTTCCACAACTTCGGAAGTAAATTTCTCATAATATGGTTTCAGCCGGTGTCCATTCACTTTAAACTCCTTTCTTGTAGGTATGCTACGAATTTCTACTGCACCATGAGAAAACACATTAGTAACAATAAAAGGTCCGATCCAACGTGACCTTAGTTTACCCGGAAATAATTTCAAGCGAGAATTAAACAAAAGCACTTTCTGCCCAACACAAAATTGTTTTCTAGAAATCATGAAATGCCTTAGTTTTCTCCTTGTAAATGCGCGATCTTTGAAATGCATCATTGCGTAACTCCTCTAGCTCTTGGAGTTGCAACTTCCTTTGTTTTCCAGCACCATCTAACTCCAAATTTCATTGCTTAATAGCCTAAAACGCCTTATGTTCAATCTCAACGGGTAGGTGACAAGTTTTACCATACACAATCCTAAAGGGAGACATCCCAATAGGTGTCTTGTATGCGGTTCTATAAGCCCACAAATCATCATTAAGTCGCATGCTCCAATCTTTCCTTGTTGGATTCACCGTCTTCTCTAGAATGGATTTCACCTCTCGGTTCGACACCTCGGCTTGTCCATTGGTTTGGGGATGATAAGGTGTTGCAATCTTGTGCGACACATTGTACTTCTTCAACAATCCTTGTAAGAACTTGTTTTTGAAGTGAGAACCCCCATCGCTAATTATGGCTCTTGGAATTCCAAACCTTGCAAAAATGTGATCTTGCACAAAATCTGAAACCGCTTTAGAATCATTAGTTGGGGTGGCCTTAGCTTCCACCCATTTCGAGACATAATCAACAGCAAGTAAGATATAAAAATTCCCATGAGAGTTGACAAAAGGACCCATAAAATCAATACCCCATACATCAAAAACTTCAATAAATTGAATAAAAGTTTGTGGCATTTGATTTCGGGCACCTAGATTGCATGTTCTTTGGCACCTATCACAAGTTGTGCAAAATATATGTGCCTCCTTAAATAAGGTTGGCCAATAAAAATCGCTTTCAAGTACCTTGTGAGCTGTTCTTTTACTCCCAAAATGTCCTCTGCAAGCATAGGAGTGGCAAAAAGACAAGATAGAGTTAAATTCAGATTCGGGAACGCACCTTCGTATGATTTGGTCGCTGCCATGTTTCCATAAGTATGGATCATCCCATATATATTGGTTCCCTAACCTCTTAAGTTTGTCCCTCTCAGCACGAGACAAGTTCTTTGGTATTTGTTTAGACAACAAGTAATTCACAATATCCGCATACCATGTTTCTCCAAATGCAATTGAGAATAGTTGCTCATCCGGGAAACTTTCACGCAACGGGATAGCTTCCTTGTCCACAGCAAGACGGCTCAAATGATCGGCAACGGTGTTTTCAATTCCTTTCTTGTCTTTGATTTCAATATCAAACTCTTGCAAGAGTAAAATCCATTGTATGAGCCTCGGTTTCGCCTCTTTCTTTGTAAGAAAGTACCTAAGTGCTGCATGATCTGAAAAGACAACAACTTTTGTACCAATTAGATAAGAGAGAAACTTTTCCAAAGCAAAAATAATAGCTAATAACTCTTTTTTAGTGGTAGTGTAGTTTTGTTGGGCTTCATTTAACGTTCTAGAAGCATAATAAATAGCATGAGGTATCTTCCCCACACGCTGCCCAAGCACCGCACCAACCGCATAATCACTTGCATCACACATGAGCTCAAAAGGCTTGCTCCAATCCGATGGTTTAATGATAGGGGCTGAAATCAAAAGTTCTTTCAAACGATTGAATGCCGCCACACACTTTTCGTCAAAGTTAAAAACCACATCTTTTTGCAATAAGGTACAAAGTGGTGATGCTATCTTGGAAAAATCCTTGATGAATCTACGATAGAAACCTGCATGACCAAGAAAAGAGCGTATCTCCATCACCGTAGTGGGAGGGGTTAGAGCACGAATAAGGTCTATCTTAGATTTATCAACTTCCAAGCCTTTAGAAGATACTATATGGCCTAAAACTATGCCATGAGTTACCATGAAATGGCACTTCTCCCAATTTAGCACAAGATTTGTTTCAACACATCGTTCAAGGATTAGTGACAAATTGTTCAAACAAAGGTCAAATGAATCACCAAAGACACTAAAGTCGTCCATGAACACTTCGATTATGTTGTCAACATATTCTGAAAATATACTTACCATACACCTTTGAAAAGTAGCTGGAGCATTGCACAAGCCAAAAGGCATCCTTCTATAAGCAAAAGTACCGAAAGGACAAGTGAAAGTGGTTTTCTCTTGATCCTCCAACGCTATCACAATCTGATTATAACCTGAATAGCCATCAAGAAAGCAATAATAAGAGTGTCCAGCTAGACGTTCAAGCATTTGATCAATAAAAGGTAATGGAAAGTGATCTTTTCTAGTAGTGGCATTCAATTTCCTATAATCAATACAAACCCTCCAACCGGTTTGCACACGAGTTGGGACAAGTTCATTCTCATCATTCTCCACCACGGTCACACCTGATTTCTTTGGTACAACTTGTACCGGGCTCACCCACTTGCTATCGGATATGGGGTAGATAACACCCACTTCCAAAAGCTTGAGTATCTCCTTTTTCACAACTTCTATCATTGGTGGGTTCAAAT
The DNA here is from genome assembly GCA_023529315.1 of Papaver bracteatum. Classification (NCBI taxonomy): domain Eukaryota; kingdom Viridiplantae; phylum Streptophyta; class Magnoliopsida; order Ranunculales; family Papaveraceae; genus Papaver; species Papaver bracteatum. The sequence goes on from JAJJWX010000613.1 coordinate 511,669, forward strand.
GATGTTGCGCTTCCCTTGTAGGCTTTGCATCGTCCTCCAAACGTATCTTGTGCATACAAACGGCATGGCTTATACCCTTGATATCGGCAATTGTCCATCCAATGGTCGTCTTGTGCTTCCTTAGCACCCTTAGAAGTTTTTGCTCCTGTAATTCACTAAGCTCGTTAGAAACAATCACAGGTAACTCTTCATTGTCACCCAAGTACAAGTACTTTAAGTGACTAGGAAGAGGTTTCAATTCTAACTTTGGAGATTTAACAATAGAAGGTAAAAGTTTTTCATCACTGCATGGTAAAGAAATAAAAGAGATATTATGAGTTTCCGGGCATCCTTGTAGTGAGTTGAGATCACCAAGGGCTTCTTTAACCTCAATACCACACTCTACACCATTATCAATGGATGTAGTTAGAACGGTTTTCAAAGCATCTTCACCATTCAATTCACACATTTGTTGTGCCAATGTATCCATAACATCAATGGAGAAGCAAGAGTGGACATCACTAGGATATCTCATCGTCTCGAAAATGTTGAAATGTATTACTTCTCCATCAAACTACATAGTTAGCGTTCCCTTATCCACATTAATAATGGTCTTCGCCGTTTTCATGAAGGGATTCCCAAGTAGCAATGGAAGAGACGAGTCCGGTGAACCTTTATCCATCTCTAATACACAAAAGTCTGTTGGAAATACTAGTTGATTAACCTGCACAAGAACATCCTCAACAATACCCATTGGGTAAACATTAGAGCGATCGGCTAATTGCAACACAATTTTAGCCTTTTTTAGAGGACCCAAATCAAGTGACTTATACATAGATGCAGGAATAACATTAACGGATGCACCTAAGTCTAACATTGCTTTATCAAATGTAGTGTTACTAATTTTTACAGGAATATCAAAGCTACCCGGGTCCTTGCATTTCAGTGGGAGTTTGTGTTGTAAGATTGCCGAAGCATTCTCCCCCACACTAAGAACTTCATTACCTTTGAGCCTTTGCTTATTGGTACACAAGTCCTTCAACACTTTTGCATACTTTGGAACTTGCTTAATAGCATCAATGAGTGGTATGTTCACATGAATCTTCTTAAGAACATCTAAAATCTCCTTTTCTAGTGCCTCCTTCTTAGAATTTGCAAATATGCGAGGAAAAGGTAAAGGAGGAACATAAGTAGGAATAGGAGTTTTAGAGTTAGGAATAGGTACCTCAGAAGTTTGGGGAGAATCCTCATTCTTCTCCTCTAAAACAGGTTCCTTTGGTGTTTCCACCTTGCGCGAATCAGCAACTTCGGGTTTCACAAGTTGTGTACCACTTCTCAACGTAATTTCATTCACATCTCCTTTTGGGTTGATAGGTTGAGAAGGGAGTTTCCCACTAATTTGTGCCTTCATTTGGTTCAACTCAAGAGCCATAGAACCAACTTGGGTTTGCAACTCTTTCATCGTGCTCTCCGTTCTTTGCATAAAAGATTTCATCAACTCTTCCATACTCGACCCCTGATTTTGAGATTGTTGTTGTTGTTGTTGAAATTGTTGACGCGGCTGGAATTGTTGTTGTTGAGGTTGATATCCACCTGAATTGTTGAAAGTGGGTTGTTGAACCGCTCCTTGCTTGTTCTCATAGCTAAAATTAGGGTGATCTCTCCATCCCGGATTGTAAGTGTTGGAATAAGGATCATACCGTCTTTGCTGATTTGGAAAAACCGCATTAGCTTGGTCATTGACGTCTTCATACCCATGAGAATTTGGTATTACCGCGGCTGAAACTTGTTGTAGCATTGCTGAGATGTTACCCATTTGTTAACGAAGTTCCTCCACCTCGCTTACTTCATTGACTCGCCTAAGAAGCACATCCGAACCACGACTCAAGAATTGTTGGGAGTTTGCTGCCATGTTTTCAATCAACTCTCTAGATTGTGCCACCGTCTTGCTCACTAGTGTACCACCACCCGCTACGTCAATAAGATTCCTATCACTTGATTGGAGTCCTCATAGAAGTATTGGATAATCATCGTGTCACTAAATTGGTGATGAGGACAGCTTGCCACCAACCTCTTGTATCGTTCCCAACAATCATATAACGATTCTCCCACATTTTTCTTCATTCCGCAAATCTCCTTGCGAATTTGAGTAGCCTTAGATGTAGGAAAATATCTCTCTAATAAGAGTTTCTTCAACCCATTCCAAGTTGTGACACTTCCGGGAGGCAAGTAATATAACCAATCCTTAGCACTATCCGCCAAAGAGAATCGTAAAACCTTCAACATAGCACCATCGGGCTCCATATTTGCTGGAAGCATAGCCGTGACAATAGTGTGGAAGTCCATAAGATGTTTGTTTGGATCTTCATTCACCATGCCATGGAACTTTGGTAATTCTCTAAGCAATCTTGGCTTTATCTCAAAAGTAGAGTCGGTTTGAATACAACCTCTCTGTGTATCCAACTTGTGCGAAGCCAAATCCTTGAGTGTACGATTTGCAGCGTCACCCATTGCTTCTTCTCCTTCTCCTTCTTCTTCAAAAGGAATCTCGTGTTCTTCTTCCAAGTTGTGTTCTTCCGTTGTGCCTTGCCTTGGTTGGAGTATTGTGCCCTTTCGAGTAGCTATCCCGCACCTTGGATAATTCCAATCTTTAGAAGCCAAAGATTAGGTACCTGAAAAATAATTCTCGCAAACAAGTGAGAAACAAGACAAGAAACGAAACACAAGTATGCAAGCAGAAATAATAAAAAGAAACTAAAAACTATATAACAATCTGAATGCCTCCCCGGAAACGGCGCCAAAATTTGATGTGTGTCGTATGCGTCAAAAATAATTTCACTCCCTCACTCAACTAAATATAAATATAGTATTCGATAAGAAAGAGTTCGTATCCACAAAGAGGCGATTGTTGTTATGCAATTTTCAGATTCTTAAGTAACCAATTAACCCAAGGTGTGTTTTTGTTTTTATCAAAGTAATAGAATAAAATAAAGCAAAGTAAATAATTAGAATAATCAATAAGGAGAAGATATTGGTTGAGGGATAGTATCATTCACAAACATGCATTTTTCATCTATGATTAGAATTGGTATTTAATCTCTCAATTATCAAAAGTCCTAGGATATCTTGATCGCAAGAGTATCCCGTTTATTTTCTGATTTTATCACAAACAACATTAAAAGATGCTATTGTGAAATCTACTTAAAAAGCAACCTAAAGTGTAAAAGCACAATTAGATTTAACTCCCTAAGAGCAATAAGTTCTATGAAATAAGACTAATCGATGCAAACAAATGTGTAAAAGCACTAATTCGTTTTAACAAAGGTTATGATTCATATGCGATTAAAAAGATGTATCACTACAAGTATTAACCACAAGATGCTACTAGAAATCAGAGATAACAACTTTTACGTATTGAAAACCCTAATATAGCTATAGAGATGAAAACAAATCCAATTGATTCCGGACTCAACCAAACTAGCATTCAAATCATATGATAACATAAACGATAAAATTGAGACAAAACTAATTCATAGAATCAAATAACATGCTTGAAGAAATCAACTTTTTATCCCATAACCAATAATAGTATTTAGCTACTCATATTCATGGAGTTCATCATCATAATATTCAAAGAAATAAAATGAAACATAAAAGAAAGCAAACCCTAGAAGTAGTTCTCTGCAAAAGCTCCAAGAATAGAATACAAACGTAATATCAAATTGTGTAGAAAACTTCCTTTTTATATCTTTTTCTCCTTCCAAAAATAGGTTTTGTCTTCAAAGTCCATTAGTTGGAAATTCACCTGGCCCACGTGTGAGAGAAACCCATGTAGAAAATCTGTCCCAAAAGCGTTCGCCGAAAAAAATGGTTTTTTGGCCGGAAATTGGCCGGAACGTCGCCGCCGGTTACCTGAAAAGTCAAACCCGTCGAAAGAATATTCTGTCATTGACCGTCAAGTCAACGGTCAAGATAAAGGTCTCCGCTAGTCACCTGGTCAAGGTACTGAGTCAGCTCGGGTCAAACTCAGCGAGTCCACTCGGTTCCAGGCCAAGCTTGTCGCACATCGCACAGCCATGTTGGCTGTAGCGTCTCCAGCTTCACGGCCAAAATGGTTGTTTTGCATTCTGCCATATCTCCTCCTTTGCAACCTCTGTAGTTCCTGCTTGCAATCCAATTCAGTTCATTACCACCTGCAATTCTAAATACCTCGGCAAACTTGAAACTTCCATTTCTCTAAACCTTGTTCTTGCCATTAACTAAGATCCCTTCACTACAGATGCTCCTTATCTTCCCTGTAACCCTGGTAACTAGTAGAACCAGCACTAGCCACAACCATTCAGCCATGAGCCTCTAGCCTGCAACCTGACTCATTTCATAAAGCTGCACTGCATATCTGAATACCACCACCAGGTTGCACTGAGAGCAACCACCAGCTCACTGCAGTATCAACACAAGCACCAGTTTGATCCAATTGCACCTGCAATGCTCATTACTCCTGCCATTTTCAACTCCATTCTTCATCTGAGGTTCAATGGAAGCATCAACCACCATGCCCATGTTCCAGCTCCACTGTATAACCAACTACACACCATCAGTTAACAGCTCCACTGCTTAGGCCACCATTCACAGTAACCACCACCTGCAATTCAGCTGCAAATATGCACTTGTTAACTGAACAGCACCTCAAGCCTCTTCTTAACCAATTCCACCTGAAGCAATCATCATCTAACCCTTGGATAACTCAGCAAGCCCATCTCAGATCAACTAAGCTCACCCACTGCAAAAAATACCATCAAGACCAGTATCCCTGTAATTCAGATTCATCACCTTCAACTCAGTATCACCCTTCTGAGTATCTAGTTCTCTCACAGTAAATTGAGAGCAACACCAAAAACTAACACCTGCAATTCACCAACTTGCAGTACCCATGGCAGCACAACATCAGGTACTTGTTTTAATTCCAGGCCATGGTTTCATCACAGGAACCACCACCAAGTGCAACCTCATTCACCACTGTCCACCATTCTTCTTTTCCAGTTCACTGAACATTACAAGCACATAACCTGTAAACCTCCAGCTTAGTCTAACCCTTCAGAGCAACTACCAGAATCAATGGCAACTCCATCTTGACTTCAGTTCCAAAGCCACCACCAAATTCCACTGCAACAGTTCTCATTCCAACACTCTAGGTCACCTGCAATTCCATTACAACCACTAACACTCCCTGAGATTTACATCACCAGCTATTGCAATCATCCTCAGCCACAAACCATGAGAATCACCAGCTGAAGCTATCTTATCTATTCAACAGCATCATCTAAATATCAAACCATCTTCAAGAACACAACTAGTGCCACCACCATCTGCATCTTAGATTCGACAGCAGCATCAGCAAGTCTTCATAAGCCACTCCAAACTCTTAGCAAAACCAACTCATCACCAGCTCAAGGCATCAACAGCTCCTATGCTACAGCTCTGCCAACAGTATTCTAAATGTATCTCCTCTAGATTGAACCCATTCACACACAGCAGCTACCTTCTCTGCAACACAAACCCACACAGCATACCACTTCAATTATCATCTCTGTCTCCATGTTCCACATACTCAATTCTTCCCCTGTGTAACTGGAAAACCTAAAATACTTAGATTCAGGAACTTAACAGCAACACCCATTATCTCTTCTTCCTTTAAGAACCCTAATTTCACCTCTCAGCTCACCTTCACTCCCTGTTCTTGATTCACTGCAATTTAATGATAGCAGCAAACCCTAAATCGATTCTACTCAAACCCATTTGATCATCACAACACTTCAATTTCTTCCATCTACTTCACAGATTCTAAATCATTTATTCTCTTCTTCTCTCTGAATTTCACAGTCAACAGATCCATCTCACTTTGGATCCCTATTCTTCAACAGCAAACCCTACCTCCTTCTCAGATTTCTTGCTTCAATTCATTGCAACAACTAAAGCTTCATCACCACACAATTTCTACCATTAATCTCGATCTCTCACCAGGGTGATGGCAACTGCTGCTTTTCTTCTCTATCCTCTGAAATTCATGTAAGATGTAATGAAGAGGAGGAAAAAACGAAATTGATTTCCTCTCTTTCAGAGCTGCTTGGTAATGACAAAACTTGATACTGGTACCCTGCACCACCGGATAAGGGCTAACCATTCCAAATATGGCTTGTCGGTTTCAGAGCACCGACAGCCTATTTCCTTGATCAACTCAACTGTCAGTCATGCAAAACTGACAGTTCATTCTTCTGCTCCTATTCTGCGCAACCTTAGCCCGTTCCCAGTATAGTTCACATGTGAATTGACCGCTTTGTCCTTTATGCTCCAAATGAACGCTTCCTTTCTCCTTCCACCAAAAACAACCGTCTTTTACTCCTCATATTCACTTCTTCTCTTCAGAGAATCATCACTAAAGTTGTCGTGCTTTTCAGACAAATTCGCATCACTAAAGCCGACATACTTTTTAGACAGAGATGAAGAAATAAAAGCAAATAATGAGAACTAATTCGTCTCCAATAGCCATTGAATATGAGATGAGACTTTCGCGTTGTTTATTCTCCTTTTGTTCCAAATGACTCCAAAGTACCTAAATACTCAAAAAAAAAAAACATAAGATACATAATTTACAAGAAAACTAGCAAAGAAAGCATAAACAATAGATAAATAATACGGTGTTTTAGACACCTATCAAGTCTCGAGGGCTCCTAAGGATTCAAATATCCTACAATGAAGATAAGGGGACCTAATTCATAAGAAAAATACTAAACTACCGTTAACCTATTAAATATTTAAACCTAAAACTAATTTGTTTTCATTCCTCTCCTTTTAACTCTTCCATTATCTTCTTCCACGTCACCTCCATCGCCTATTTATTAGATTAATCATCAATTCTCAAAATAATTCATTATCGATTAACACCACTTAATCTACCCGCAACGACTTTAATAAGGTAAAAATAAAAAAAACTCATCTTATTTCATTGGTTTTAATGCATGGATAGGCAGAAGCGATCGAATTAGGTTTTTGAAAAAACAGTTTCAGAACTGTCTACTGTTTGGAAGTATGAATTTTCCCAACCGTAGACAATGCCTACGGTTTGGTTTCCCAATCATAAGTCATCTATGGTGGGGAAAATTCATACTTCCAAACCGTAGACAGTTCTAAAACTATTTTTTTGGGGTTTTCGAAAGCGAAAAATAAGTGATGGGTTTTCTTAGTTTTTTCTTTTGTGATCGTCATCTTCATCGCGACGGAGAAGGAGGGAGAAAGAAGAAGAATAGGATTTTTTTTATGATCATCATCTTCATCATGATTTCTGAATGAAAAGAGAAGGAGAAGATAATAGATTTAGTTTTTTGTATATGACTATCATCTTCATTGTGATTTATGAATGAAAAGAGAAGGAGAAGATAATAAATTTAATTTTATAATTCATGGAGGATATTATAATCATTACAAAAATAGTTGGACATAGGGTTTTGTTGATTACTATTTCATAACCCGATTTTATCATCTTATGAGCCCTTAAAACCCAATGTTTGGAGCCCTGTAATAGGTTTCACATAAAGAAGTCATTTGATTTCTTTTTGCTAACTAGGAGGAGAATATTTATTTAATCATACATTTAAAATTAAATTTCAAAATTATAAATAACCGTGTTCAGAGATAGAAATCAACAAACATTAGATGGATCTAATAAGAATCTGCAGCAGGAAGGAACATCCTGTAACTGGGTTTGCAAGAATACATCAAGGGCCTACTAAGTTGTGTACCTTCAATGGTTTACCCACAAGGAGTTAGTTTCTTGTTGCCCGCTCCACAAGGATTTTCATCTTTCCAGTCATCCCAAGCAACTGCTTTCTGGTGAGACGCTTCCTCATCTTCTTCTTCATCCTCATCAGTGGGTGCTCCAGGTTTTGGCCTTTCAGTATGCCATGATGTAGTGGCTTCCTCGTATAATTTCAGATTCATCTCTTGCCACTTATTCATCATATCCATTTCTTTCAATCCAGCTTCCTCTATGCTCATGGTTGGTAACCTATTATTATCATCATCAAACAAGAAAGAAAGTAAGTTCAGAATGAAACTATGTGTGATTAAGTTGACAACACTTCGGCTCCCGATTATTTATTTACAAACACTATCTCGTTCATGTGTCGCGTACAGATACTGTTCATCAAGAGTGTTCACTTTGCCAAAGGGAGAGAGATTGCAACATCAATTATACTTCTATGGATTATTTGTTAATATTTAGACCCATGGTGGACCTAACCAGTTATAGGCCAGAATGAAATTGATTAGCACCATTTATTTTTATTTTTTAGTTAAGACAAGACTTTAACCAGTTATAGGCCAGGAACTAATTTCCAGACTAAGAAGCATGGTCTTAGTTATGGATGCTCAACAAAAATGACCACATAGGTGTTTCATTATCCGCATTTGAAAAATACAGATGGATTTGTTTGAGAAGGAAGTAGTCGAACCTGTGACCAGGTTGGAAAACTTGGGCAGCAAGCCTTTCTCTCTCACTTGTGAATCTTCCACCCGTAAGACTCTGTGGCCCAAATATAAGCGGCTGGTGTTTATGGTCATGTGCCTCAGAGATCTTTGCTCTCCCTTCTACGACGTCTTGGGCAAAAGTTGCACAAGTTATTGGCTGCACTGGTCTTGTAGATTTCATCCGAGTGGCTGCATTGCGGTGCCACGATTCTGCCATTTCGATGCGTTCATCAAGAATCTCACGAGTTATCTCGCCGTCCCCATTCTGAGATGAAGTTCAAAAACACACCAAACTCGAAATTCAAAAAAGTAATTACAAAGTACTTTTACATCTAAGATTTACAACAAAATGCTTAAAAACACATACTTAACAAAGCAGTCTCCCTCTCCAAGGTTCTAACTTAAAAAGGTCAAACTGAGTACGAAATTGTAGACAGAGAAGCAAGAAACAAACACTTATCATTGTCCAAGGTTCAATTCTCCATCAAATTGATACACTTGTATTTATATATCATCCGCATGATTACCATCTAGATGTTTGTTCAGAAAAAAACGTAAAGACACATGCTACATCGAACAAATTCAGTAACATCAAACAAAAACGTTGATACCTGTAACTGCTTTTCCCTCACAGCGGAAAGCATTTCTTCTTCTTTCTTCAGCATTTCCAACAGATCAAAGGCCTGTTAATTGATTTTTGCAGAGTTCTGATTAAGACACTGTACAGTAATAGAGTATAGTCGCGTTTTACGGTACTTCTTACATTCAGATTACAAGCACACACACCTTACAGATAGACAGTGAGATGGTGGTAAGCCATGCCTGCACAAAAAGTAAATTAACTTAGATAAAGTGAAAACAAATATTCTAACACGAAGGAAGCCAGTTGCAAAATATGATGCATTAGACAGTACTTAGTTACTTGTTTATTTTAAAAGGGGTTCTTGGAGTACCTCAGAAAATACTTGGAAACACAAAATAAATAAATCACCATGACCTATCTAAGAATGCTAAATACCAAATCTAAGAATGCTGAATACCAAATCTACTAGTTGATGAACTTCTAAGAATCTATCTAGGTTCGTTTTTGAATATTTGGTGCCACGACTTCCATTCCATTAGACGAAGTGCACCTCTCTCATCAGACTCCCAATCAACCACCCACAAAAGCATCACTATCACAGCCATACAACCCTCATCGACTAGATATTCTTTTGGATATCACCAGCAATTACCACAGATTCCTGTCACCTCTACAGCCTTATCTATTTTCAGACACACTTTGTTTATTTTCAGCCTTATTATGTTGCAGATTAGTTCGCCACTGAATAAGTCTACCCCGTTCTTAATTTGTTCCCCTTTTCTTTTGTTTGATAACCACAAGTCCACTCTGCTCTAACTTCTATCATTTTTAAAACATAGGAGTGAAGGAGTTCTTAAAATTCCTAAATAACAAGATAGATCTCACTGTCTCCTAATTAAGTATATTATCTATTAGCTAACCTCCGTAAACTTAGACCACTAATATAAACATACTGATTTTAAGGAAAACTGGAGATGGTGCAACTTTTCTTTTTTTGCTTTTTTTTAAACTTTAGAGAGTGACCATTAAAAACTACCCTCCCAATTGAGTATATTATCTATTAGCTAACCTCCGCAGACTTAGAGTTAGACCACTATATAACTATTCTGATTTAAAGGCAAATTGGAGATGCTGCAACCTTCTTCTTTTTTAACTGTTGGAGACTGACCATTAAAAACTACCCTCCCAAATGAGTATATTATCTATAAGCTAACCTCCGTAGACTTGGACCACTATATAACCATTCTGATCTAAAGGCAAATTGGAGATGCTGCAACATTTTATTTATTTATTTTTGCTTTGTTAGATCTGTTGGAGAGTGACCATTAAAACCTACCCTAGTCCTTCATAATTTCTTGCTACTTGAATTAAATCTTGGAAACAGAATTATCGGCTATGATCAGATGTGAACAATAGCATTATGCTAAATAATTAGAATACATCTAATAAACAAACAATTAGAATACCATCATAATGTAAAAATTGAATAGAGAGTAAATCAGACGGCATATAGTTCTTTGAATCAGAATCTAACCTCACGTTCTTCCTCCCCATCATCATCCAGTGCATCTTCCTCTCCAGCCTCTACTGGAGTGGATAGAGCTGATGCTCTGAGAGACCTTCCCCGCCGCTCCTTACGTTCTTTTATTTCCTGCAGCTTCATCTCCGCAGCTCTCTGGCGTCTAAATCTCCCAATCTGAATGGATAAAACAGAAAACACTGTATTGTGAAAAATACAAAGAAATTGCAGACACTGGATAGCTACCATATACATGCCGTATGAATGTACAATAATAAAACACTATAATGATATCTGCTGGAGTCTGTAGGGTAGTAAAGAATAAAACCTATGACATGAACAATACCTTTTTGGCCCTTATAGCTGCAGGTGTATCTGATGCTTCTTCTGTTGATATCTGTAATTCCTCTTCAGGGACAAGCTCCATTGCCTCACAAAATGTAATAAATTTCTACGAAACAAACTGGATTAGTCGTACTAGTAGATAAATTACAAATACACTATAACTATTAAAAATATGTTGGCAAAAAGTATCCAATAGCATCACCCTCACCAAGTAACAAGACTCACCTTCAAATTAGCCTGAGATGTTTTAACAACTTCTAGCCTGTCGCGATTAGAAAGCCTCTCCGTCAACTCCACAAGATAAAATGGCACCTGTACAAAAGTCAGGAGAACTAAGGCCAGAAGTAAAGCACCACTTTTAAGTGCCATGATTTATTCAAAAAAGAAGACGGGTCAAATATAAATAAAATCTTTCTCTAAGAGAACATAAGCATCAAACATATGGACTAGTTTTCCCTATACTACATGAGGTTACTTTTGAAGAGTGTCGCATAACCAGACAGATACCATAGAGGCTAGAGCACACACTTCTCGGTCTTCAATATGATAGATTTTATCTTTTTTCAAAAACTTTGATATACTATTACCCGTCAAAATCATACAAGTTGTTAAATACAGCTTGAAATTAGTAGCTGAACTAATTAAGATTATGCTGAAATTCAATTGAAATGGGTCTTCCAAATAAATCACCATCGCAGTTCAGAAAATAAAAACAATTTACTGATAGGAATACAAGTTAAAATATCAAACAATTCACATAAACAACTATATCACACTAATCTAAAACTAAAAAGTCTTGTTAAGCGATGGCACAGTGGTGCTTATAAATAGAGTATGTTTCACATCTACATTACCCTAATGAATATTCCAATAGTTTACATCTAATGCAAACATTAATAACGAATCCAATAATTGATATAACTTACCAACAAATATTTGAGATTACTAGTGCTGACATCTTCTTTGGTTTCATTAGCAGAGAATAACCCAAGTTGATTAATCATCTCATCACACGTTTCCAGAGCTTCACACCCTCTTTTTATAATTTCCTGAAAAATCCCCAAATTAAACTCAAAAACAATTCAAACAGATGAAAATACAACAACAACAAAAAAACTCAACGAGCTCAAATTATGGTTCTTTTTACCTGATCTGTTGCTGAATCACAATCCATGGAGTAAATTTTCCGCGCTTGTTCGAACAAGGCGGGAAGTGTCATTTCTTCAATTTTCCACTCCCCCATCGGTATCAAACAATTAAAAACGAAGAGAAAATCTGTAGATTTATGTGATTAAATTGAAACGAAGAGAAATGGATTCTAATGTTCAAAACCTTGGGTTTTGTGTCTGAATTTGATCTATTTCGGGACAGAAACACTTATTGCGGATTTTTGATTCAAGGTACTCTGGAGTCTAGCCTAAAACGTATCTAGTCTAGGTTGTTATTTATTCCGGTTCGATTAATTAATCAGGCCGCCGTGTTTTAATTTGTGGGCTAAACACTGTCTAGTAGGTTTTTTTTTTTTTTTTTTTTTTGCTAAGAAAAGATTTTGATTACTGAAGAAATTACATCATAGGGTTAAGGAAATTTGGGACATTTCTCCACCATTCCCCTGAAGTATTAGATCTCCTACTAAACTTGGCAGCTTGATCAGCCAAGAGAATGAAATTGCGTTTTAAGAAAATAAATTGAACAAACTGAAAATAAGAGACTAAAGTTTTACAGTCATCTATGACTGTTTTATTATACCAGTACAACTGGTTAGATGAAGAGTTCAGAGACTCTATCACTAGTTTAGCATCACTAATAAAACACACTTTTGTCAAGCTTTTCGATTTAGCCCACTGCACTGCCTCCAATAGCGCGTAAAGTTTCAAATCTTTGCATTTATTATCGACCACCTTCGCCTTAAGCTTACATCCAATGAAGCTGCCTGTGTTATCTGTCAAGATTAAACCAATACCAGAGGTTTTAGTATCCCTGTCAAAAGATGCATCACTGAGAATAATAACACAGTCTTGAGGTAAAGTAACCATGACAGAGGAAAGATTTGTTTCAGCTACAGAAACATTGGAATGAACATTGTGGGCAGAAAAACTTCCTAGATAGTTATCGGTATCTGAGACTAATTTCAGGGCAAGTCTAGCCGTAGAATGATGATTAGGAGTTTTCCCCTGAAAAATGTGAGAACATCTATCCTTCCAAATGCTTCAGACAATAGTGAAAACATCACAAACCTTGTCTTTCAGATTATCCTTAGTAGCCCAACTAAAGACCCAATCATGAATATTAGTAAAAGAAACACTATCATGTTCAATTACATCAGTAAAGGGGGTTAGAGCCCAAACAGACTTAGCAAAGGAACACTGGAGGACAATGTGTTCAGGAGTTTCAATGTGACCATTATTACACATACTACAGTGGGCATCATGAGTATTATTATATCAGGCCATAACCGAATTACTAGGGATAATGTTCTCATGACATTTCCAGATAAACAAAGCCACCTTTGGTAGAATAGGAAGCTTCCAAAGAGTTTTGTAGAAAGGATTTCCAACCTGATTGTTGTGCATATAATTTATCTCACCTGAAATAACTTTATAAGCTGACTTTACACAGAAGTCACCATTTTTAGAGTAAGGCCAAATAAGTTTATCTTCTCCTGAGAAAGGAATTCTGGAGTCTAGAATTTTTTGGCATTTTGAGGAGTGAAGAAAGCATGCACAATGTCAGGTATCCAGTTCTTAGTATCTTCATCTATCAAATCAGCAACAGTAAGATTAGGATTAGGTCTAGCATTAAGGACAGGCTCAACAGGGTAAGGCAACCACTTATCTTCAAAGGCAAGAATATTCCTACCATTCTTAACTTCCCAAACTTCATTTTGAGCAATAAAATTAAGACCTCTACAAATACTATGCCAAGCCCAAGAACAATCAGTTTTCCTAGGATGATGAAGGGGTTGAACATTTCTGAAATATTTAAATCTAAGAATGATAACCCATAAAGCATTAGGATTATGAATCAGTTTCCAAGCTGTTTTAGATAAAAGCGATAGATTCATATGTTTAATATTTCTAAGGCCTAAACCACCTTGATGTTTGTGAGTACAAATTCTGGGCCAAGCTCTAAAGTAGATACTACCTTGCCTAGACTTACCCCACAAAAAGTCTCTTTGGGAAGCTTCCATGCTATTAATAATGTTATTGGGAATTGTAAAGGTGTTCATATGATAGATGGTAGAAGATTTTAACACATGTTGAACCATAACAGACCTACCAGCTTGATTAAAATAATTCCCTTTCCACTTAGCGACTCTCTTATCAAAATGGTCATTAAGATAATTGAAAGCATCAGTTCTAGACCTAGTTATGAAAAGGGGAATACCTAGATATTTTTCATTTAATTCAATTTTCTTAACTTTAAGGTCATAGATAAGGGACACAGCATGATATGGATGAACGTTATTACTAAAAAAAGCAACTAGATTTTTGCAGATTAATGACTTGACCAGAAACCAGACTAAAATCTTTGATCAGACTCAATAAATTAGCTGCTTCTGCGTGAGAGGCTTTAGCAAAAATGAGGCAGTCATCTGCAAAGAGCAGTTGGCTTATGCTTGGAGCATCTTTACAAACCTTTAGACCATGAATGAGGTTATTCTGTTCAGCCTGAAGGAGGTATCTAGAGAATGTTTCCATGCAAATAATAAACAGGTATGGAGACAGGGGATCACCCTGTCTCAGACCCCTTGTTGGTCTATAGGATTTACTAGGAGAGCCATTTAACATGATGGATATACTAGTGGTACTAATGCATTGATGAATGAGATCACACCAATGCTCGGAGAAACCAAAAGCCTTGAGGATATCTCTTAAAAAAAACCATTCAACCCTGTCAAAGGCCTTAGACATATCAAGTTTAAGGCCCATGACACCCCGTTTGTCCCTTTTCCTTTTCCTTTTCATTGTATGAACCAATTCATGAGAAATTATGACATTATCCTGTATGTTCCTGCCAGGAACATAAGCATCCTAAAAAGGGCTTATCATTTTTCTTAATAATGGTTTCATTCTATTTACAATAATCTTAGAGATGATTTTGTAACTAGAATTACATAAAGAAATAGGTCTGAATTCCGAGGGACAAGTAGGATTATCAGTTTTTGGAATTAAAGAGAGGAAAGTGTGGTTCATCTCTTTCAAAAAATGTTTGGATTCAAAAAAACAATTAACAGTTTTCCATAAATCATTGATTAAAAGATCAATATTTTCCTTATAGAACCCAGGTGGGAAACCATCCGGCCCTGGGGCAGTCCAGGGTGTCATTTGGTTTATAGTATCAACAATTTCCTGCTTTGTAACAGGTCTAAGCAGGTTAAGATTGTCAATATCAGAAATACATGGGTCGATGCAATTAAGTAAATCAACATTTATATAAGGATTAGAAGTAGTTCCTATAGAACTGAAATGGTTTATTAAAAGGGTTTCAAGATCGACTCTCTCATTAACCCACTGCCCATTATCCAACTTAAGGGCACTTATGTGATTAAAGTGTTTCCTTCTGTTGGCATAATTATGATAATAACCAGTATTACGATCAAAATATTTGAAGTACTCTTGCCTAGATTTTTGAGCATAAAAATCTTCTTGAACTTTCTGCCAATGATCAAGGTCAAACTCTACTTGTTTAATCAATTCCATATTCTCAAGGGAGTGTGGAAGATTAGTAAGATCATTGAGCTGACTGTTAAGGGATCTAACTTTATTATCTATGTTCCCAAAATGTTGATTATTCCAAAGTTTAAGATCATTTTTAATGAATCTAAGTTTGTTGGTTAGTTGATAAGGGGAAGAGCCCCTTACTTCTTTAGAGTAGGCATTAGAAATAACCTCTCTAACATAAGGATCACTACTCCAACATTTAAAATATCTGTATGGCTTACTACCTTGGTAAGACAAAGGATTAGTCTCCAAGATAATGGGTATATGGTCACTGCCTATGGTGTCAATATGGTGGACTTTTGAAGAGCCATAAGTATTGAGCCAATGACCATTACCAAGAGCCCTATCTAACCTAGCATAGACACAATGATTTCCAGACTGTCTATTATTCCAAGTATATTTACTACCAAAGTATCCCAAGTCAGAGAGGTCAGCTCTATCTATTATAGTCTGAATTTCAGGATACTCAGTAGTAGTAGGGGAAGAAAAAGTAGATCTTTCATGGGCATGCATAGTAATATTGAGGTCACCAATAATAACCCATGGAAGATTTGCTCTAGCCCCAATTTCTTCAATGTATTTCCATTGCTCCATCTTCTCATCATGGTATACAGAACCATAGAGAAATGTAACTAGAAACTCAGGTTTACTTGGGTCATCAGAGATTAAAACATTAATCATTTTATCAGTATTTTGAACAATTTGACATTGAAAACCAGTTTTCCACAATAAAGAAATGCCACCAGACAAACCAATAGAAGGGAAAACCCAAGAATTTGGAAAATTGAATCTCCTAAGATATTGATTCATCTTAGAAGAATCATTCTTAGTTTCACATAGAAATATCATGTCAGGATTTTGACTCCTAATCAAATTCCAAAGTGAATTTCTAGTAGTTGGATTTCCAAATCCTTGGACGTTCCAAGAAAGAATTCTCATTTTTGAAAGCTTAAAATCAGAAAAGAAAGACCTAAGCTTACACTTAATATTAATAATGAAAAGATCAATTAACAGAGAAGTATCAAAATCCACAACAGACACTGGAATGATATAGCTGGGTTTACTAGCAACAGTGATAATATTGAACTTCCTAATGAGATTCTGAGGCAGGGTGTAGTGAGCAACAACAGCAGTCAAATTATCCACTTTCAATAAAACAAAACCAGGAAAACAAATTGAATCAACAAAACAGGACAAGAAATGGAAATAATCAATCGAAGATGCACAAATTGTTATGAAATAGATTTTAAAAACAGGAAAGGGTAATTGAAAAACCTGATTTGTTGCACTTCCATTCATTCCAATAGCAGGGATTTGGTGCATCGGAAGATTTGATTCTCTATCTCCATTCTCTACATCTACCATGTTCAAGTCAGACCCTTCATTACCAAAAATCTCGAGCACTGATTGATCTCCTCTGCCATTAATCATCGCCGTTGTGGAATCCTCAAAATTAGGGTTATGCATTTGGGAATTCATCTCAAGCAAAACGTAGTTATCCTCTAAACCCGAATCCCTGCTTCTTTTATACTTCCTGGGATCTGGATCCTCTTCACCCGACCCTTCTGACCCGTTAACCATATTGTCAGAACCATCACCTCCTGCACTGCTGGAAGCATTGTTTTGCATAGCAGCTACCATGTGTGCGTGCTTGGCATAAAATTCTTCAAAAGCAGATTCTGTCATACCAAAGATGAAGATGTTCCAAGCACGTTCATCACACATATCAGCATTATGATCGATTGTAAAACATTCAGGATAGATTTTCCTTGGTTGTTTTTCAAAATGATATATACACCAGACTTTTTCCTTCGCAGCGTTAAGCAAACAGTTTTCTCTTTTGAGAGGCATTGTAATGTCAACTTCTATCTTTGCAGTAACTACTCTTCCTCTGATTGTATAGCCCCTCCGACCTTCTTCATGAATCTTTCTTCCAATGTCCTGACATAACTTGTTAATGATATCATCATCCAAGTGTTCAAGATAAAGTCCTTTGAGCATAACCGAGAAGATTTGATGAGTAAAATCGTATTGATCAGTTGGAATCGAGTTATCATAAACCCTAAGAACAATAAGATGTTCGTTTATAATCCAGGGGACCTTTGATAGAACATCTTGAACAGCATCAGCATTGTTGAACTTAAAAACAAAAAGATTCATGCCCATAGTATGAATTTCCACCCTTCTTAATCTCCTCCAGATAATATTAATATCTCTCTGAACTTTATCATATTCGATATCATCAACTGAGATTACTTTTCCAATGAGACTGTTAGCCCAATTGTTAGAGGCTGCTGCCACTTCTTCTTCGGTTATCAAACTTCCTCTATTGCGAATAAGATGAGCACTGCCCAAGTTGGAGTTTTGGAGGCGCCTAGAAAGTGCAGCAACATGGAGATTAGAACTCTGAGACATGGTGAGATCGAAGATGAAATTGTTGATATTGTTCAAAGCTGAGAAAGTATTAGGTGAGGGTATTTTTTTCCTTGCGGTGACTGCCTCTTTATAAGAGTTTTTACTATTAGGGGTTTTGGGATGACACACCGATATGTTTGGAAACTTTCCGCAATGAATCAAATCTGTTGCGAAATTATCGTGAAATTTTGAAAGCGAATATGCTAAATCATAGGGTTTCAGTTTAGGTAAGTGAAATTTTGAATTTTGAATAGCCCAAATTTGCGCCCTGTTAATTGTATGTCTGACCAAAATACCCTTTAGATTTTGAGATTCGAGTTGATGAACTGCAAGACGATGTAGATGATTTGAATATGAAGAATGATTAAAACTTATGGCAGTGAAGCCTACAGCTTCATGGATTAATCTATTGCTGCACCAAAATGAGATAGCCACTATGATAATTGATAAACGGCCGATGAACATGTCCATATTAAGATATGGGAAACACCAATGTTTCTAATGAGATAGAAGAGAATCAAATCAGCACCACTGCTCCCACTGAAGACCACAACTGGTACACTACTAGAATGAATACAAGCACTACAATCACAGAACTTAGTTCTTTATAACAACACAGGTAGAAGTTAAATCACAATACGAATAATTTTCCATAAAGGAGAAAGAAGTGAAGAAAGAAAAAAGAAAAAAAAACCAAGGGACTAATCTAAAGAATAATCATGAAACTATAAAAAGAAACAGGTTGAAATCAAGTATACATGATAAATAGGAGAGAACAAGATCAGAGATAATAAATTTTTCACCGATTATCCAGTCAATTCATATTCACTGTATAGTAGGTTAAGTACGACGGGTTGGTCTTTTTTTTTTTTTTTTCTTTTAATAAGAAAACAGGGGAAAACCCTGAAGTTACATGACAGACACACCACCAGTAAATACAACGCTATGCGATTTCCAACCAGAGAGAATCTCGTAACCAGAATCCAATAATAATAATCGGGCCATCAAACTGTAACAGTGACACCCGCAACTCTATACGGGAGAACTGATTGTTGGTGCATGATCAGACTCGGATGAATTTTTTTCCAATAGAACTGACAAACCCTCCTCCACAAAGAGAGATACTAAAAATCCAAAACTGATCCATTCTTCGCACGGCGTGCAGATTCCACTCTTCAAAGCTCCTCCACCAGCCAGAAAAATGCAAATCAAAGATGGGGTAATACATCTTCAGTAGAAGACCATCACCAAACTTGTAGCAAACAATCATCAGTTTACAAACAACCCAAATAATCAAAATTACAGACATAATCACAGGATCTAACAAATTATTAACTCTAGTTGGTAAACAAATTACCCCCTGGAGATAACAATCACTGATTACAACACAACAAACTTCCCTAATTGATAAACCAGTATCACGCCAGAGAAGCTTATTGTAGAGAAATAAACCGCTGCAAATCACATTTATTACAGACCAACTAAAACTAACTAACACATAGGGACATAAACGATACAACAGATAGATTAACATAAGTAAATCTAATGACACAAACATAGAAACAAATCCGATAGCAGATGGAAACGCCGATCTGCGCAGAGTTGCCGTAGATGGAGTTGATGCTGCGACTTTAATGGAGACCAAGACTAAAAAGGATTGAGAGTCTTGATCTCACATGAATAGAGAACAGAGAGCTACACAAACGCTGATCAGCCGGAGAAATCACCAGGAGAATCAAAAAATTACAACCAAAATCCAACCGAAACCCAAAATCAAAAACTAAAAACACACAAAGCTAGCAGAAAATAACAACAATTGCTAGAGAAAGGATGAAACAAGCTTGGGATTGTGTTTGTTTGCTCATATCCGCTCTAATGGAGCCGATCTGAGCAAAATGACGCTCACACAGTTATGGTTTTGGTCACTGAAGGTGACGGAGAAAGAGTGGAGGGAGGAAAGAGAAAGAGCTAGTGGGAAAACCAAAACGATAAGCAAAGCACCAAAAAAATTAAGTAGTGCCAACTTGGATAAGGCCAGAAATACGACGGGTTGGTCAAGCGGCCTAGTAATAATCTGCAACTTGGCTAAAGCCAGAAATACGTGATGCATTTATAGCTACAAGCTAGGTCAAGGCATGGGTCAAACAGGGTTTGGACATGGCCAAAGATGCAAAATTAACATCATTAGGTTCCAAAAGAGTTTGGTCATGGCTTGTATGCATGAGCCTTGCATAAAGCACATTTGCATCATTGGGAGAATGATGCACAACAATGATAGTCGTACTTTGGTTGTGTAAGATATCATGGCGCAACAAGGCTAGAGACATGTGCCAGGCACACGGCCTTGACGGTTAAGAGTTGGTTACACGGAGTTGGTGTTTTCTATATGCTTTCTAATGCTAGGAACTACCTCTATGGATTTAGAAATAAGTTAGGCAAGTTGGCACGGTTGGCCAACTGCCTTGAATAAAGTAAATTTGTAACTGCTAGTCATATATTTGTATATAGCTTTTGTAAGGCTATAAAAACCTGATCTTGTGAAGGTATGGGTGTCCGGAACAAGGAGATTTTGTGTAAACCTAAGTGTGTAGTAATAATAAGGGTCCAGCCAAGATTAAAGCTAAGTTTTGTTGGTACATTTGTCCCTTTGTTTGGCTTACTGTTTTGTGCATCAAGTGGAAGGTATACTGATTTGGTGTCTTGAATGATTGTGAGCAAAACCTTTGTTTAGTATAGGCTGAATGGAGTTTTAGCCAAGAAGAAAATGAATTGGGTAAGTGCGAATAGGCTGAAACTGTGTTGTGGAGCATAATGTCGCTATTAAGGTTGGTTGTTGCATTTGCACAGTTTGAACATGTGACAATTCATATATCAGAGCCCTGGTTAAGGGTCTTCCCATTCACGTTGTATTATAGAAAGATGGTTGAGTTTTTTGCTATTCTTGAAGACAGTTATGAATTGTATTTGAAGTGAAGGATTCACACTAAGTATATGGCCTATAAAGGATGGGATGAAGATCAATCCAAACATCAGCACTAAAGGTATGTGAACCCTATGTCCAAAAACCATTACTTATTGATCAGTCACGAAGGATGTCCTCAGAACAACCTGATAAGGGTGAAAGTAGTTGTTCTACATATCAGAACTACACTAAGGGTATCAGACATACTACAAGTGTTGATGAGATACATCACGATGATGGGAAGGCTCAGCATGATGTTGGTATAGTCTAATATCGGAACATCAGTCACTTACTAGGGAGCAAGGCACATACCAAGAAGAAAATATCTTCTGAATTGATGTGAAGATCAATGGAGAGTGGGTATTAGCGATGGATGATATCGGTGCTACGAAGTCCTTTATTCATACAAACGTTGGCTTAGCGTTGGAATTAACAGTCACTAGCGCGGATAGCACCATCAAGGTTGTTAACTCGGAACCAAAAACTAGTCGAGATAAAATTTGCAATGTGCATGTTCAAGTTGGAGAATAGAAAGGAAAAATAGATTTTCTAGCGATGGTCATGGATAATTATGACCTTATATTGGGCATGGATTTCTTTTGCACGGTGAAGGCGTCGCCCCTTCCACATAGAGATGGAACATTGATTCAGCACCCTCAATTCTCATGCTTTGTCCATACTGTGAGACAAAATGATAATCCAGACAAGACACTCAAGTCATGTTTGTCTGCGATTCAGGTGAAATAAGGTCTACGTAAGGGCTTGCATACTTTCCTATGCATGTTAGTTGAGATCAAACCAGGAAAGTTGGTAGAAGTTGAATGGGGGATAGCTGAGGTCTTAGAAGAGTTTGCAAACACGATGTCTGCAGAACTGCTTAAGACGCTACTGTCACGATGTAGGATTGATTATATGATTGAGTTGGTACCAGGTGCGAGTCCACCTGCACAAGCACCAAATCATATGTCACCATTAGATTTCGAGAAAATATACAAGCATATCTATGAAATGCTAGGGGCAGCTCCATTTGGTACTCCGATTCTGTTTCAAAAGAAGCAAGATGGCTCGCTTCGTATGTATATAGATTATAAAGCTTTGAATAAGATACTTGTAAAGAACAATTGCCCAATTCCGCTAGTGGCCAACTTGTTCGATAGATTATCCAAGGCTAAATTATTCACCAAGTTGGATTTACGCTCTGGTTATTACTAAGTGCGACTAGTAGAAGGAAATGAACCAAAGACTGCATTGGTAACCAGGTACGGCTCTTATGAGTACCGTGTAATGTCATTCTCCGATGCTCCTATAACCTTTAATAACCTGATGAATGATGTATTCTCTGAATATACAGACCGTTTTTTAGTAGTATACTTGGATGATATAGTTATTTACAGTAAGACTTTGGAAGATCATGCGATGCATATTCACAAAGTGTTTTCAAAACTTAAGGAAGCTAGTTTGTATGTGAAGAAGGAAAAATGTGAGTTTTCCCAGACCAAGATAATTTTTCTTGGTCATGTGTTATCGCAAGGGTGCATGCATATGGACCAAAAAAAGGTATAGGCCGTTATAAATTGGCCTGGGGCAAAAAAGTTCGGAGAACTTCGTTCTTTCTTAGATTTGACTAATTATTACCGGCGTTTCAATACAAACTATGATTTGCTTTTACGAGTAAATTTTGAATCTTTAAGAAACCATGCAATGGAGTCACTTTATATATTAGTAGCTAATTTTTATATTGTTCAATACAAACTCGCATTCAACGGTGTATGATACATTGCTCAAGAATATCCATAAATTGAAGGAGCAGAATCATATTGAGGTGCTAATATACATGTACCAGACTAACAACAGCACAGGATACAAGTTGGAATTTTATCATACCTCTAATATATATAGTTTTCCACCATTATTTAATGACTTTGCTAAGTAGTTACCATGTATCTGTACTTAGGAAATCACTCTTCTATTTAATTTAATTTTTTTTTTTTTTTTGAATTTTTCTGGATTTTCTTCACTGGTTTTTTTAGCGTCTTCCTTTGTGCCTCTCTTTGCTTTGCAGAAAAAAAATGACCTAGCATCAATAATAACCAGACATCAAGGGTTTTTCCTAAATTTTTATTTTATATAAAAGCCATTATTTTTGACTTTTTTTTTATATTGCACTTTTAATTTCGATCAGTAAAAATGAAAGTAAAGAAGTTGCTCTTCATTAGGAACCTAGAAGGAAAAATGAATATTGTAAGTTTCCTTCGTTATATGTGTTAATAGTGTAGCTGAAAATGAAAATGAAGATGAAATTGTTTTTCTTTTTCAATATACATGCATCAAGCAGGGATCAATTAATTTTTTTCTATCCCTTTATGCATATGAATCATTTGTTTAGTGTTCATGATATTAAATTCCACTTACATTAGGAAATGGTACTTGTTATCTTAGCTTAAACAGAAGAGCACATGGTTATTAACCGCGTAGTTGTGGGTTCGACTCTTACATATGGCTTTGTAATTTATGTAGGTTAAATCCTTGCTTGCTTTTAGTGGCTATATTAATTAGCTCTGCATTATGTAGTGCAACACATGCGTAGATTTAAAAAGCGTGTTATGCATCACCTTAGTCGTTATTTGTGGAACAAACTTTAAAATCAACTAATAGTGCTCCTTCTATAAATGAAGTGATTCATATAATTCCTTCAGTTGAAAAAGAAGTGGTTCATGTTGAAATTCCTAAAGCTAAACAGAAAGCTTCAAAACATATTAGCATTATTAAAACAAGGAATCAAGTTTCAGGCTTAGTGAATAATGGTGTTTAAATTGGGAAAAAGAGAGGAAGTAATTCTTATCAACCTCAATCAAATCAACGAAGATACTCTATTGGAATATCATAGGTCTTGGGAGAACTAAGGTCAAAGATAAACTGAGGAGTTTAGTACATAGTTTTTGTCCTTCTTTGGTGATAATAGCAGAGCCAAAATTTCAATATTCTGCTGATTTTTGTAAGAAATTGAGATTAAGTGGTATGCATCATGAAGCTATTCACAACTCAGTTGAATCAAGTAAAGGTAATACATGGATTTTATAGAGTTCATCTATTCAAAGGCATACAATTATTTCTATCACGGATCAATCAATAACAGTTGAGGTGGGTGGTGCAATATTACAAGAGTTCATGCTAATTCTTTAACAGTTAATAGAAGAGAGTTATGGTGTGAGATGGAAGATGGAAGATATTAATTCTTTAAATAAACCATGGCTTACAATTGGGGATAATAATTCAGTTCTTAGACAAGAAGAAAAAAAGGGAGGCTTAATATCACTGAGGATTTCAATGTTGGAATTTAATAACTGTCTACATGGATGTGGTTTAATACAAGCTACTCATTCTGGGTTGGATTTATCTTGTGCAACAACAGAGCTGGGGAAAAAAGGATAGTGTGCAACTTAGATAGAGCTGTTTATAATGCAAAATGGTTGGATATGTATCCAAATTGGGTTATAAAGTTGGAGCAAGATGGGTTTCAGATCATAGTACACTTTATGAAGGAAATGCAGCCATTCCTAAACCAAGTAATATTTCTTTCAGATCTCTTAAGGTGTGGAAGAATCATTCTGGATTTTTACCACTTATTAAAGATTCATGGAGTAAGATAGTAAAAGGTAATCCAATATATACTTTCATGTTCAAATTTAAGAGGTTGAAAATGACATTAAGGAGTGGAATTGGTCTAATTTTGGAGATGTCAATAAAAATCTGAAGTTAGCCGAAATGGAGGTACTGAATTCTTCTATTGCTTCAGATCAAGAACCAGATAATAATGTTCTCTTGAATAAGCTTGTTACAGCAAGGGGTAAGTAGGAAGTACTGTCTCAACATCAAAAGGACATCATTCAACAAAAATCCAGAGTAATATGGTTAAAAGATGGAGCTTCAAATACTAAATTCTTTCATGTAAATATGAAAGTAAGACAAGCTCAGAATATGATTGGGGAGTTAAAAGAGGATGATGGCAATATTATTACTTCACGGAGTGATATAGCTATAAATCTTGTTGCACATTTTGAAGAAAAATTCAAATTTCAGGAGGTGGAAATGAATTAATAATTCTTGGATGTAATTCCAAAAGTTGTAGATACTGAAGATAATAAAATGCTAGAATCAACTCCTTCTGATGAAGAAATTAAAAAAAAACTATTTATGATCTCAATCCAGAGAGTGCTCTAGGACCAGATGATTTTGTAGGGTGGATTTATAAATTTGCTTGGGAAATTATTGGTAAAGATCTCATAGATGCAATACAATACTGTTGGAGGAGAATCTTTATTCCCGAGGGCCTTAATGCAAATTTTATTAAGCTGATTCCAAAAGTCAATAATGCAAAGAAAGCAAAACAATTTAGGCTGATTGACTTAATGAATTTTAGCTTCAAATTTTTTACAAAGATTTGGGCTACAAGACTAGGGAGCATAATTCACAAGATGGTTTCACCATAACAAGGAGCTTTTATAAAAGGCATGAAAATACAAGAACAAATTGCATTAGCTTCTTGAATGGTTAATGAGTTAGATATCAAAAGAAGGGGAGGTAATTTTGGTTTAAAGAAAGACTTTAATCAGGCATATGATTCATTTAGATGGAATTTTCTTTTCCAAGTCATGAGAAAATTTGGTGTTTCAGATACATCAATTCACTGGCTGCAAGTCCTACTAAAATCAACAAGAATCTCAGTATTAGTAAATGGTGGTCCATAAGTATACTTTAAAGTGGGGAGAGGTTTGAGACAGGGTGATCCCCTATCTCCACTTCTTTTTGTTTTGGCAGAAGATGCTTTCAGTAGAAATATAACTAATATGATACAAGAAGAAATATTGAAAGAAATGGTCAATAGAAATGGCATTAAACCATCTCATATACTCTTTGCAGATGATGTTTTTCTGTTTTGTAATGGGGATAGAAGGAATGTTAAAAAACTTATGGAGATCCTTAAAGTTTACCAAAATACACCAGGTCAAAAAATCAGTATGGAAAAAAGTAGATGTTTTATTGGTGGTACAAGTGACAGTAGAAAAAAACAAATTTCAGGAGACTGTGGTATACCATTGCCAGAATTTCCAGATAGATATTTGGGAGTTCAACTATTACCTGGTGGAGTGAAATCATTTCATGTATGGAATGGTGTTGAGATGATACAAGACAGACTTGTAGGGTGGAAGGGTAAATTACTTTCATTTCAGGAGAGACTTATTCTGGTAAAATTTGTCTTAAGCAGCCTACCCATTTACAATATGTCTGTGTATATATGGCCAAAGAGAGTAATAAAAGAATGTGAGAGAATTATTAGGAATTTTTTATGGACTGGTGATCATTCTAAAAGGAAACAAGTAACATTAAAATGGGATAAAGTGTGCTCCCCTTTAAGTGAGGGTGGACTTGGAATAAGAAGACTAGAAGTGGTTAATAAAGCTCTCATTATGAAACTTTTTTGGAAGATTCAACAGGGTACAGAGGAAATGGCTAAATTCTTTCAAGTTAAGTTTCAGAATAAAAATGGAGAATGGATTTCATACTATAAGAAATCATATATTTGGCAAGGAATAAAGTGGGTGATAGCTGATGTACAGGAAGTAACTAGATTCCTAGTTGTAAATGGTGAAACTAGTTATATCTGCGTGGAAAGATAAATGGGTACAAGACAAAGCATTGGAAGAAATGTTTCAACATCATTCTTATATTCAAAAATTCCCAAATATGAAGGTAGCAGACCTCATACTAGAAGGAGAATGGGTAATACCAAGTGAAATGATGGAGATGATAGCCATAAATGAATTTCCAGTTCTTAGTAGAGGGGAAGACAGAAGGATTTGGTCATATACAATATCAGGTGATTTTTCTGTGGCATCAGTTGTTAAAAAGATAAGAGATAAATATTCAAATCTACAATGGACATCTCAGGTATGGCACCCATCTAATCACCCTAATGTTTCAAGTAACATATGGAAGTTAGCTAGGGGTATTTGTGCCACAGATGAAAACCTCAAAAAAAGAAAATTATAATTGGCTTCAAGATGTTGCTTCTGTAAAAAAGAAAAAGAAAATAAGGAACATATCCTATGGTTTTGCAACTTAGTGAACTTATTTGGAAATGGTTAGGAAACATTTTCAATTTCATCAATCCTTATTCATTTGAGGGGATACTGATAAGGGCAAAGAACAAAAGTCCTGCCATTAAGGATATTTGGAGAGTGGCATCTTTCATTACTATGAGAGAATTATGGTTTACAAGAAATAAATGCTTGTATGAAGAAGAGAGCTCCTCCCTGGATCAAATAAAGAAGAAAATTCTGAAGTTTATACTGGAATGTGAAATGAGGATGAAAGCACCAATGTGGAATTGTTCTTATGATTTTCAAGTTTTGAAAACTCTTGGTCTGAAATGCAGAAAAATAAAAGGTAATAGAGTTAAGGAAATCTTCTTTCAACTCCCTACTTCAAATAAGAAGTTGATGTGCTGTGATGGTGCATCAAAAGGAAATCCTGGCATTTCAGGTTATGGATTCATTGGTAGAACAAGCTCAGGAGAATACTTGATTGCTGTCTCAGGTGGTTTGGGTATTTCAACTAATTATTATGCAGAGATTCTAGCAATCTTGAATGCAGTAGAATGGGCAGTAAGCAATGACTACAGAGAGGTTTGTTTCAGAACAGATTCAACAACTTCAATTTATGCATTTCAGAGCAAAAAAAATTTCATGGTTTTCCATAAAAAGATGGGAGAAACTTTGTGCAGGACTGACTTCATGGTGCTTCATACATAGCTACAGGTAGGTGGATTTCTCTGTTGATGGTGTAGCAAAGAAAGGATCTAATCTAGCAAGAGGAGAAATAATAATATATGAGTCAAGACCTGAATTCTTAGTGTCACTGGAGTTACCAAATCAACCTTACTACATATTTTACTAAAAGTCATTGACATTGAAAAATGATTTTGTTTCCTTTTTTTAGTTTCTTTAGTTGATTTTTGTTTATACCTCTTTTGTAATATCTTTGGTTATTAATATAATTCTTTGTTAAGCAAAAAAAAAGTCGTGATTTGTGAATCCAATAAGAGTTGCACCTCAAAAGAACACCAGTAGTTCTACCGTTGGCAAAGATAAAATTGTTTTTGTTTTTTTGTTATAGTAATAAGATGCAAGAGTACTGTAGTCGTAACCTACAAATGTTCGATAATTTTCACTTAGCTTTTTAGGTGGATAGATTGAAGATACAACTAAGATTAAGTTTTCACATACGATAAATTAAATGAGTAATTTCTGTCATTTTAGATGTTTTTTAAATCTCATGAGGGAGATCATTTATATAGACTACCATGTCAAAATTGTTTTAAAGTTTTAAGGTCGAACCAAGTGAATTGAAAATTCAAAAGAAGTCGTGCAAAAAGGTTATATTCATAATTTGGTGTACATATAAATATTCTCGAATCTGCAACAAACAGGTGATCTGTATAATTAAATTTTTCTTATTCAGGAGGAACTACAAAGCTCTTTCACTGCAGAAAATATGACAACCAATCTGATCTCGCACATGCGCAAAATTAGTCCAAGAAAAAGAGCACCATGGTGCTTGCTTTTGGCATACTCCAAGAGTTTATCAATATTTGACAAGAATATTATTATTGGGGATTGAAATCGATAGGATTTTGGTGGCTTAATGTGATTTGGATAGCCAAAATATGGATAGGGGGGACCTTATGTGACTCAAAAGTCATATTTTCCCTTTCCAATTAAAATTAATTAAAATCAAAACATAATCCTTAATCATTTTATCACATCAAATCACTCTTCATTTTCTCTCTTCTTCTTCTCAAAAACACTCTCCAAAACCTAAACATATCTCCATCTCTTCTCCATTGATTTTTCAAACAGCTCAAGTTGATTCGATTCTACTCAAGTTGATTCTCAAGATGGAAACAAGATCAAGAGTGACCAGATCCGGCCGATTGAACCTGATTCTAAAATAGGGCAAGTTATTGATGTTCCATTTAATGGAGATGTGGTGAAACATGTTAGAGCACTGCTCGGTCAAACTCGCATGCGTTGCTATCTCAATCATGTTTGTCAATCTTAGTGATCAAAACTATATAGTCTTGATTTCTAGTCTACTATAACTAAGGTCTCGGACTAGGATAAAAAGTGTAGTTGAGCTCAAGAACTCCATGGCGATCATCATACAAGACGAATGACTACTCAAGGAACCAGTGGATCTTCATCAACTAAAAGGTATGTGGAGACTTGAACTTATATATGACTCGAAAGTCTATCTACTCTATCTCCTATCTTGAGACAAAAGTCGTTTTACTATATAGACTAAGAATATGCACATGTGACATTTCGAGCTGAGTATATCTCGCTTATCTATTTCTCGAAATGTGTGTTGGTAAAGCTTTCGCTTTAGCCAAGTTCATCTTTGCCTAGTGACGAAAGTCATGATATGTTTCAATCACTTTGGAAATCGCTCTGACGAAAACTAATTCGTGAAAACAACTATATGACATCCTCTGATAATGTTTCAAGGATTGAAATGAGAGTTTAGATTATATAACCATTGTGGGATATAAACATTGTTGTGGCAATACATATATGTATAAGTCCTTAACACTTGAACCGAAGTTTGCGAACTTTTTTGATCAAGTGGAACCGAAACGTGAGCAGCAACTCAGTCCGCGAACCCAATCCGCGAACTGGCGTAAGTTCTCGAACCCGAGAATATCTGCTGAAGTTGAAGATCAGGTGCAGTCCGCGAACTGATGGAAGTTCTCATCCCGAGAAATTCTGCTGGAGTTTATTAACTTTAACCGGTTAGCTTGAGTCCGCGAACTCAAGAGGTTATGTCTGAAAACGTTGTTCGTGAACTTATTCTAAATTACCAAGGAATGCTTTTGAAAACTGTGGATTTATAGTTCATGATTAATGATTCGAGTGAATCACATCGTTTTTGATTCAAATGTGTCTCTTGTAGTACTTGAGATCTCATAGCAATTGAACAACTCTCTAACTAGTTCATTTGAGTCATTTGGACTAGTTATGGTGAAAAAGAATATGGTTGATATGAAAGTTATCATTTGGCTAACCATTTGGTTGACTAATATTGAACCAACCATTGTATACGTTTGGGTATGGTTACACGAACTCAAAATGTCAAGTACTTGTGTATATGACAAGCTAAGTTTTCGATCTAACAGTTGAGATATATTAGCTTGTATCTAATCAGGTTTTCATCTAACGGTGAATATTAAATACTTTGTTAGTAAGCTAACATTGATTGAAAACCCTGATTTGAAAGACTATATAAGGGATAACTCTAGCAACTGGGAAACCTAATCCCCACACATTCTGTGTGATACTAGTTTGCTAAAGCTAGAGTTGATTCTCCTTTAACCCTTGGTTTCCTTCTTCTAAAACCAGGTTAACGACTTAAAGACTTCATTGGGATTGTGAAGCCAGACCGATACTACTTATCTTGTAGTTGTGTGATCTGATCTTGATATTTCCATCATACGAGTACAATTGTAATAATTGGCTTGAGATTTCTATCTCCGATAGGCAAGATAAAAGTAGTCACAAACATCTTCGTCTCATTGTTTGTGACTCCTTAATAATCTTCTTCGTTGCGTCGATTAAGTTTATTGTGAGGTGATTGATGAAACTGAGCTGTTCTTCGGGAATATAAGTCTGGTTTTATCGCATGGTTCCTGTTCACCTTGATTTATCAAAAAACGGAACAAAACTCATAGGTTTATTCGTGGGAGATGAATTTATCTATTACCTGTAGACTTTTCTGTGTGAGACAGATTTGTTTGCTAAAGTCTTCGACTTTGGGTTGTAGCAACTCTTGGTTGTGGGTGAGATCATCTAAGGGAATCAAGTGCGCAGTATCCTGCTGGGATCAGAGGCGTAGGAGAATAATTGTACCTTGGATCAGTGTGAGATTTGTTGGGGTTCAACTACAGTCCAGACCGAAGTTAATTTGGAGTAGGCTAGTGTCTGTATTGGCTTAATACAGTGTATGTTTAATCTGGACTAGGTCCCTGGGTTTTTCTGCATTTGCAGTTTCCTCGTTAACAAAATTCTGGTGTCTGTGTTATTTCTTCTCCGCATTATATTTTTATATAATTGAAATAATACAGGTTGTGCGTTGTTCAATCGATTAGAATATCCGACCTTATTGGTTGTTGATTTAAATCGATTGACACTTGGATATGGTTTTCGGTACCATCCAATTTATCTCTCTTTGATTAGGCTCGCGAATCATATTTGCTTGAGTAAATCAAATTGAGAGATTGAGATAATAACTCCTTGAGTATTTTCTATTGATTGAATCTTGTTGATTCTCTAGAAAACAACTCGGAGTTTTCCATACAGATTGCTAATCGAAATATTGGGTGAGGTTGTTAGACCCCCGCATTTTCAAAACAATCTATTCAAACAACATTGAATCCTCCTCAAATGGCTCCCACTAGGTAAGAATCGAAAAACCCACCAGTTATTTTAGTGTTAGATTGGGAAAATATGTTCGATTGATGATTTTAGGGGTTTTGAAAATGGTTTCCTGAGACGTTCACGACTAGGAGTTCCTAGCGTCCCAGCCGTAATGTAATGCTTATGGATAGGATATTAAGAACTCCCAGCCTTAAAGTACTCACACGGTTGGGAACATTCGAGATCCCATCTGTGAGTTTGTCTTCATGGATGGGACTTTCCAACCGTAAGTATTCCTGTATCGGCAAAAAAAATACTTGGGTGATGAATGGTTAGGATGGAAATTTCCCCAATGTAAATGTATTTTCCCAACCATTTGTTGTGTTTCCTAGTTGATCTATTTCTTAAGGTTAATTTTCCAACCAATTTATTGTTTTACAGATGGGTCATGTGATTTTTCCTAACCATAAATCTACCAGTGTATGGTGAATTATTTCCATCTTCTTATATGTTTTGCACCATTTTTAGGAATCAAAAAAGTGAAAAGAAGAAAGAACCACAGGAACCAACAATGTGTGATATTGTTAAGATGATGGTACATATGCTAACTTCTTTATTTTGTATAAATTTTCCAAATTATGTACAACTATTGATTCAAGGATGTGAACTTTATATGAAAATAGATCGAGTGAGCTAAGTGGATGGCAAGGGGCCTGACCTGTAACATTAGGGAGGTTTTATATTTGGATTGCGATAAAAAAAAAATGCTTCTCAGGCTTTATGAGTTACATAATCTAACAAAGGATGGTCTCTATACTAACGACGAGGATGATTGGATGAGTGGTTCCCAGACTCCCCTTAGTTCTTCATCATCTTCCGGATTTTCCCAAGAATTTTGGTCTTAGTGGATGAGTGATTTATGTACTTGTTTAAGTCATTTCAGCTTTTCATTATGCAAGACTTACTTTTAGTACGTTTTACGTTATGAATTTTGGTGGATTTTGTTTGTTTTAAGTAATGGGATATTAATTTACCTTGAATGAATGGATAATACTGTTTTAATTTATCAGATTCTTGTTTAAGTATAATGGAGTGAAAACCTGATAATGACAATCCAGTGTGAGTTACGACTAGGTTAACCCTTTGAATAACCTAGTCGTATAGTTCATTTGTCTGAGATAATAGCTGCATCATAACTTACGGCTAAAATTACCAGCCATAAATCTGCCAGAATTAAGGATAAAGTTACTAGTCGTAAGTCTGACAGAACTCAAAATACGGGTAGCATTTCAAGCCGTAAATAAAATAACGGCTAGTTTTTCGGACATAAGTCTATGAAAAGCTTATTTACCAGGTCATTGTGTAATTACGGCTAGGTTGTGTTGGCGTATAACCTAGCCGCAAGTACCTATAAATAACCAATATCTTTGGTTTTCTAAACATATAATAAGATAAAATTAGATTGTTCATTTAAAATGAGTGATTCAAAATACATAGATTCCAACCACACCATATTATTTTCATTTTAATGACTACCCTTCAAAAAAAATTGTTATCATATTATCACAACCTTCACATCACATTTACTCATAGTCATTCTCATCGGATGTCTCATAGTCATCGTCATCGGAAGCCATTAGTACACACGGGCCATCCCTCGATAATTGTAATTACGTCCACAATTAAAATATTTCTTCAAACCTATTACACCAACCCAATGGTATTTCTCCATCACTACTATCTCCCTTCCTTAATGGAGGTAATGGGTATCCTTCTTTCAATTGGAGGCAGGTATATTGGTTCATGTTCACAAACCCCATGATGTTATTCTTCTTCAGTAAAAATACGTCTTGTTGGTCCGTATGTAACACTATGTCCATAGGAGATGCAATTAATAACACAATGGAATAAGTTGGCAAGTAGATATCCACATATTGGTATTCTCATCCAATATTTACTTGTTAATCTATAATGTTGCCCCTTAAACGCCATTCAAATGTTTCAAACTTCTCATTTAGCACCGCCTCCGTTTCTTCTCTTTCACATCTCATCATTGGCTTGTAGAAATCGGGGAATCCACGTAGTTCAAGCCAACATTTTTCCGTTACATAAGTAATTTGGTATACATCCCAATCTTTTACATCCTTAAAAGGTCCAAGTTTATCTACGAACACATGGTAACCACAATTTCCGTCTCCCTCAACATCGTTGGTGGACTTAATGTACTCATGAATAAAATATAATAAAAAATTCATGTAATTTTTATATATTTTGTACGTAGGTCAGATACAATTACCTTCTTCATCTATAGGGGGTGATTTTATCAGACCTACTTCCATCTAAACCGTCTCTTTCTCACCACTAACAACTCTTAATGGGGCGATTTAAGATTCGATCACCGTTGTTTTTCTTTTGACATCATGTGACGGACCGGAAAATTACGCCTTTGGTGTGTTGCCCCGCAGGCCATAACTTCCCCGATACGCCATGATGAAGCTACGATCCAAACCTTAAAGCTAGACAAATGCACGTTTATTTTCTCTTGCAAGCATGCTCGTAGGGCATGATACAGCTTATTTAAGCTTCCACACCGTTCCAACTTACCCTTGTTCCGCAAAGGATTTGTTGAGAAAATAAAAACTTTCTTAATACGGCAAAAATGGCCTTTTAAGGCCCTAAATGATGGAATTTGGATAAATTCTGGTAGCCATGTGGATCTACATGTATTGATCTTTGGGCTGTTTCCCATCATAATGGACTCATATTGAGCTAAATTACGACACCCGGGTTTTTAGCCTATGTCGAACGCCTGCCTTGATAGGAAGTATGAGCATCCAGTGAATGGAATTCAACTTGCCTCATCAAGTTTGACCGCAATCATATCTTGCATCGCATTACCGAGCTTAGATGATGTGAAAGGCAAATGTGCCGCAATCATCTCCCAAATATATGATATGAGCGAAAAAGTACTGGACCGGAAATGCTACAACTCATTGCGGATGCATACGTACCCTTCCCTACTCTAAAGGGATCAAGCACAGACCGTAGTTCATCCACAAAGGGACGGCAACTTAAGCCAAACTCGTTTACAAGGCCGTGGCCTAGCAATAACGGTAATGGCTTGGTCCGTATAGGCCATTCCGCCAAGATGCACAATGATTATGCATCATCGGGTCTGCACCGTGACATAGTGATGCCAACGCATCAAATGCCCTCTTCGCAAGGCTACACAATTATAAATGAGCCTTAGGCATCATTTATACTCTTCCGACTAAGCTATGAATCTTACTTGGTACATAGTCCGCATATGCACCTTTAACCAACTACCCCTCCCTATATATGTCTTAATGGAATTTCTATAACTGGGAAAAAGGGAGCAAATTGACATGCCTGCTTCACTGTTCATACACAATGATCGCGTTAATTCGCAATGATCGCATTCATTCGCAATGATTGCATGTGATGATTGTGCAACACTCGTTCGGCCAACCCTCTCTGGCCTGATGCACAATGATTGTGCGATATTGGCTCTAGGCCAATAGCCTTCATAAGCACAATGATTACGCTGCAATCTCGAGGCCACCTACCCAACTGGCCTAATGCATCATGATGATGTAACATTTTCCCTTGGCCAGACGCATCTTACTATGAAAAGCAAGCTTTGAATGAAGCTTCATCATAAGCAAATGGCGCATCTTTTAGCATGCGCCATGCTAAAAACACGGGGTGTTACACATCATTACCTTGGTTTCTCGCTAATTGGTTAATACCAACTCCACTACCAACTTTCCTTTGGACTCCACTACCTTCTTTTGTTGTTGAACCTTCTTGGGATGGAACAACCGGGTCTTTAATTTTGACTCAACAAGAAACTTTTATTGTTGAACCTTCTTGGGATGGAACAACCACCGTCTTATTGGGGCCTTTTACCTTCACTTCACTACCTTGGATTAGTTCGCCTTCTTCCATTTCCTTTCGTTTACATTTGTTTCTAGCCGCATCGTTCGCTTCCTTGTATATCTTATTCAAATTCTCAAACTCGAAAGATCTCTTTGATTTGAAGGCGTCAATTGTGGACCCTCTTGAACTTTTCTCTTCGCTTCCCCCCTTTCCTTTTTCCTTGTAGTTTTTTTCGGAGGCCTACCCTTGCCCTTCCCCTTGGTTGGTTCAAAAATATCTTCTCTAGTGAATGGACGGTTGGATTTACATAATTTATACAACCAAAGTTGTCTTTGCGTCGGTAGTAAAGAAGCATACTTCTCAAAAAGGTCCTTGTGTGCATCGGTGTCGCAAAACACGTCCCCGAGACTTTGATTGGGTAATGGATCGTTGAGTGATAGTTGTTTCCAAAATGTATCTATATTTTCGATCAGAATCAT
The DNA here is from genome assembly GCA_023529315.1 of Papaver bracteatum. Taxonomy (NCBI): domain Eukaryota; kingdom Viridiplantae; phylum Streptophyta; class Magnoliopsida; order Ranunculales; family Papaveraceae; genus Papaver; species Papaver bracteatum. The sequence goes on from JAJJWX010000613.1 coordinate 547,570, forward strand.
CTTTGATGGATAATTGGCTACCGCATTCTTAAATGGAAAGCCCAAATCCGACATGATGGGACAATCACATCTCATTCCCGGTGGAAAATTAGTTTTCTCCCAAGCCTCCACTTCCATCATAATTTTTTAGGATTGCCCATTGGGAAACATATAAACTTATTCCCTAAAGCCAAGGGTTACCCAAATAATCGACGAGCTTTCTAGATCTAATATTTTAAAAATCTCCTTTAATTATATCGAGATCATGCTTGAAATACTCGACCATAGCTTCAAAAACAACAACAAATCCATCATCACACCCATTTAGCTTACTTTTGAACTGATAGTGAGACGACTTCACCGTGCTTGTGACTTGGTTGTCATAATGTCTATAACAGTTTACCCATGAACAAACGAACTTTTCTTTGCGGGGATCGAACAACTCATTCTTCAAATACGCTATAACATCCGGGTAGGTAGCCCATTTTTCCAATAGAAAACGCTCCATTCGAGAAAAAAAGCTTCTTCCGTGAACGACCATATTAATGCTTCCCAATCCATTTGAAAATCCTCCCATTTCACCTCGGCTATTTTGTCATCGATCTCAAACTTATCTTTTTCTTCTTGTTGTTTCTCCAGCGGTAGTTTTTTAATCCACTTCATCTCGGTTTTCCTTGCTGGCCAAATAACCCTCTTGCAATTAGTTTACACATTGTTCCATAGATGGAACGTGTAAGATGATGATGCGCGTTGGGAAAAACATGTGGTATGGCCCACATCAATACTTGCTCCTTATCCGTAATCAACACTTTTGGAGTATAACTTCCTTGATACAATAACTTCACCTTTTGCAATGCCCACATATAACTTTCCTTCGTCTCATCTTTCAAAAAATAAAACGCAACGATAAGTGTCGACTTGGTAGATGTTTGCCCAATAAAGTTTGGCATGTTGTACTTGTTCGTTTTTTACGTGCAATACATAAACAAAATTTGATGAAAGCATCTTGCCAATCGTACACGTTCCAGATTCGCGATGAAAAGATATTCCACTTTCTTTTCTTCATTCCTGTCATAAGTGTTAGAGTACTTTGCCTCCTTAAACAAAAACAATCATTGTTGCATAAAAACTCTTTTTTTTCATGTTTCATTTCTAAATTTTTCCCATTCATTATAGATAGTTTCCAATGAAGATGAATTTTGGGGGTTTAACACCTTCACGCCACTAAGAATATCAATAGGTCTTGTGCATCTTTTACTCAACACGTGTACTAACTTCTTTTCTAAGGGGTTGAGCCTTGCCGGATAAGTATGGTTGATCAAACTCTCCGGAATATGATGATTATGATAGCCCGAGATGACTTTAACCATAAACCACACTTTCTTTTCCTTGTTAAATTTAAATTGAAGCTTTAAAGGGCATCACACTTCTTCGTATTATGATGTCTCTTATTCCTCGTGCTTTTTGGTTTATACTCACTACCATTTTTCTAATGACTCTCATACTTTCTACTACACTCGCAAACTATTTGAAATATGTTGTCTGTAACATGTTTATTCTAGACTGTTATGCACATGTTTTTTAGCCCTTGAGATTGAGCCCACTTCTTTGCATCGTCCTTATCTTTCCACTCATAGTTGTTTGCATAGTGATTACTTGTATCCTCAGAAAATTATACAGGTGGGGGTTGGTTTTCCATAATTACATGTTGGTCTTCCACTGGAATGTGTTGTACAATCTATAATAAAATGAAATATGTCACATCATTTGTCAAAAAATAATAATTTAAAAACACATAAACGGCTGGGTCGACAATGGAAATCCAACCGTCGTGAATAATACTCTACACGGCTGGGTCGACGAAGGAAAATCAAAACCGCAAATGAGTTTACGTCCAAGAGCTCTGGGCCGTAAATTGGCCTATAATCTGAGAATGTTTGAATGATTCAGCTTACGACCTAGAAAACGAACCGTAAAACAAAAACGTCCAGGTAACCAGGTCGTTATAAAAGTTACGGCTGGGTATCCCAATCGCCGTCGACAATATTAAATATCATTTAATGCTAACGGCTAGGAAACCCAGCCGCCGCCGATAGTATTTAATATTGTCAATGCACGTAGGAAAACCTGGCCATAAATTTGGTGTTACGGCCAGGTATTTTTATCGTTCCATCTGTAAGTCTTTCGTAACGGCCTGGAGTTCATCAACTCATGGCCGTTAAACATAATAACATCTAGGAGTTCATGGATCCCCAGCCGTGATTGGACCTGACGGCTAGAAACCTAGGGTTTTCAGAAGGAAAAAACTAAAACTTCTTGCAATTTTAAGCTTGGAAACTGAAATCGGAGTTATATTAGAGGTATACCTAGTAATCTTGAGCATTTGTTTCTTCGATTTCTTCTTCTTCTTGGGTTGGTCCTTAGAAATCATAGTAAGGTTCATAATGGTTATGTTGAGTTTGAGAAAAAGAATCATGATTTCTTGAAAAATCAGCAAAGAACTAATCGTTGTTGATGGGTATTAATATGTTATCGAATTTTGAGGATGAGGATTCACCTGCATCAAAGTCTTGTTTGAATAACTCATTTCCAATTTTTTCACCAATTTTTTTTTTCTTCTTCTTCCCTTAGATTTTTTTTTTGTTATTTTGATTTTCATCTTTAACTTAAATAAGTGAATTAGTCATAATTGAATCACTAATCATGATTAGTGATGTTTTTTCTTTAATTTTAAACAATTAATTTTTTTAAATGTGGTTCAAAATTACACCTCATAAAGACTATTTTCTGGTAAGAAATTGGTCGGAAGCCTGGCAACAAGCTGAGCACCAAAAAAAGAAACGACCAGCGCTGAAATTGAACCCGCAACTTATAGGTTGGGAGTCCAATCCCTGGCCAACTGGGCTAATGCCAGTTGGTTATGATTAGTGATGTTAATATAGTTTATTATTTCAAATCAAATGCGGCATCTTTAGAATTTTACAAATATTATATCGTTGGAAATCTTTTAAAAGAGCTCATGATTGAAAGTACAAACAAGAATACAAATTTTGTTTTTCACGAAAAAATCGGAGGTGATCCTCATTTAGGGAAAATTTTGAAAACTTGATACATAACCATTATGTAGTCACCAAAAGCGATGCATAACACGTGCAGGCGCGCGAATTATGCAACCATTTTCTCGATTGCATAACAAATTATGCATTTGGATAACAAAGTTATGCATCTATAACAAGTTATCTAACCATTGTTTTGGTCGATTTTAGATGCGTACATAAAAAATTTAATGCATAATGTGCAAGTATGCATCCATATTTAGGATGCATATCATGTTATGCATCTATTTCTCGATGCATAAAAGATTGTGCAGCAATTTTCTCGATGCATAACGCATTATACAAATATATTTTTAGGATGCATAACAGTTATGCATCCATTTTCTT